>VZRZ01007703.1:463064-500885 GCA_013398175.1 Climacteris rufus
AGTTCTGATGCCCGGCTCGCCTCCAATCAGAGACTGGATGAAGCCAAAGTCGCTTCATTCAGGAAAACGAGACCAATGCAAAAGGCTCCGAGTTACTCACGCTTTCTACCCGTGGCATTCCTTTTATCTAATCTCAGCACTTTGGCTTACAGTCCAAAGTTCCAGTCAGGCGTCTTCAGGCAAAGGTGGTGGTGGTGGCTTCTTTGCAGTTTTGTTAGAACAATGTTTAAGGCATGAACTATTTCGGTCTCTGACATATATACAAAGAAATTTATTATTATAAGTTCCTAAAAAATTATATCAGACACAGACACTAAAGTAAGATTTAATGTAACCTTGTGGCCTTGGTTTCTAAACTTTCTTTCATTTTATCGTTAAGAAGCATACACTGTTGTAAACCATGACCATGGAAAGCACTTCAGATTTAAAGTGTTGCAAGGAGAACTTTTTTTGAGAGACTTACATTCTCATGATAAATATCCCTATATGACCCTGGCTTAATAAAAAAGAGATTTTTCTTCCAAATGTCTATATTTGGGTTTTAAATAAAAGCTGTTACTCTCCATAGTGAACATTTTTTTTGTAGCGCAGAGTAAAAATTTTGCCAAGTTTGAATAAATAAAAATGATGTTTTTGTGATTGCTGTGCATTATCTGCTCTTGTCCATTTTCTAAACATTTCAGGCAGTCAATGGCAAAGGAAGGGTTCAAATTCTTACCCAGTGCAAGTTGTAGTTGCTCAGTCTGGCTGGTAATCTGTCAATGCTACGTGAATTTACTTTGACTGAAGATGGTACTCTGTGTCTTGAGGTCTAGTATGTAACACTTTTGATGTTGTGCATCTGTATTTGTATACATGGCCAATGAAGGGAGATGAATACTGGATGCCTGCTTGTCTAGATTCCCTCACAAGAAGCCAGATGGCTCAGCTCTGGGCCTTGTGATGGACAGTGGGATCCCTGCACATTCCTTCCCACTCCCTTATATCCTTACCTATTCCATGCAGGTCCAGCTGCCCTCATTGTGCAGCTTGTAGCCAGGCCTGGTACCCACTGCAATGGGAAGAGAAATTAAGGTAACACATTCCCATCTACTGATGGCTGTTGTCTTAAAGTGAGAAGAAGACAAGAGAGACTTGGATGAAATTATTGTATGAAATGCATATTTTTTCAGGTTATGCTGAAGAGGTAAAATAAGAGAAATAAAGATTTAACTTTTCTCACTTTACAGAATACCAGGAAAATCAGATGTTAGGCAATTAGACACAGATCAATTTGAGCTGCATGACCATAGCAGAGTACAAAAAACTTAATTTCTTGTCTATCTTCTGATAAATAAAAACTGGGTTCAGAGTTACAGCAGGAGTGAATGAACAAGAAGAAAAGACACCTCTCTATGCCCTATAAACTTTAATTCTCATTTGAAAACAAGGATTTTTTTTCAAAAGCTTATATTTTTTTTTAGCTACTAGAAATGTGACTGCTAAAATATTTTTTAAAATCTGATTTCAGTGGCATTTCTTCATGTGTGACAGAAATCAGTTACAAACTTGTAGCCTAAAACAAGAAAGCTATTTTAAATCAATGTAAAATACATTACAACATTTTATCAAGTATAAACCCTAAATAATTGTAATTTAATTCAGCATAATTTTGCTAAAACACATTGATTATTATTGATTTTGTTTATGTCATAACAATTTCATATTGTATCAAAAAGTAGATGTTTGATTAAATGTTCAAACCAGAGACCTGAAGTGTTTAGTGTCCAATGTCTCTGTCTACAGCTGAGATTGATGGCTCTTTTCATCTCAGAAATAATGTTTCAGGAAGACCTTTAAATCTGCAAGTTTCTGTGATCTCAACATTTATGGGGTACTTTTCTATACAATGAGAATGTAAATGAAGGGGGATGAGAGGAATTAAAGAAAATGCAACTCAAACATTGATGTGGCCAGGACAGATATTGCACAGAGTTAAAAATGTCCTTGGAGATGAATGAGATTGTATGGAAATCATATGTGAAATTACAATGAGAATTTCCTGAAAAATAGCAGATGTTTTTAATGTTACTTCTTTTTTAAATCTCAAACCCTTGTGAAGAAAAAAAAGGTGAAATAACTTGGTAAGCATTACCCAATTTGAAAGAATTTATGCTTGCAAAAACATAGGTTACTGAGCTCAAATAAAGTTAGCAGAAAGTGATGATTCATAATGAAATTCTGCAAAGAAAATACTCTTTCAGGAGCTGCTGATTTTGTCTTTATTAACTTCAGTATGTTTATTCAAATAAAATCCATTTTACCTTCTGGGCTCTTGATTGGGGCATTTATCCAACAGCCATTATGCAAAACTCTAACTACTTACATTATTTTAACTCAGTAGAAGGTGTAAGAGTTAGATGTGATCTGAATACGCCCATTAAATCATGTTCTGGCAGAAATTTGCATAGAAAAATATCCAATTCTATTTATCTTTTGTCAGGAGTCTGCTATTGGTACAGTCATTTCAGAAAAGATCAGTATATTATAACATATTATTAATATATCTCTATTAAACCTTTAGCTATGTGAGGAATTTTTTGCCTGAAATGTTATACATCTAATTTCAGCAATACAAACCTGCACTTTCCTAGATTTCAATTCCTAATTTTGGCTTGCATAGAAATCTGGCTATCTAAATGGAAATGGTTTCTTGGAAAGCCTGTCCTTTCAATCAGCGTTAATGCAATCTACTAACTGATTTTACATGAAATCAGGCATTTTTAGAGCATCATCTTGAATTGCCTCTCTCAGGACAGAATGTTTTTGAGGTTCAGATCAGCAGATCTTGGTGAACTCTGAATCCATGAACTGTAGCAGCTACTCCTGGGTTGCTCACGGCTGCAGCACTTAGAACGTAACTAGTGATGGCCAAAGAAAGGATCCTACTTGCAGTCTCAAGACTTTCAACACAATTGACTCCACTGTTTAGTAACACATATTGGGAAATGGCTTTATTTCAGAATTTCTAATTTTCAGAAGAAATTTTTGAAGGTATAAAGCAATTAAAGTAATCACTTTTTTATCTCCTTCAATTATAGGTTTTTGCTTTAATTCTTCTTTTGATGTTTAAGAGGGATTGACAATGAATATACAAGAACTTAATTGGCAGGATTTTGTTATATTCTCTCTGCTTTTTTTATTTTTCTTTCTTTTTTTTTTAAATTTCTGTGTCTCATTGTTCTAATGACAAGGTAATAGCAAGTTCTAGGCTTTCTTATCTCAGAAGTGGGTTATGTGCTTCTGTGATTTAATGTTTCTCTGAACTGGGAATAAAGAAAATCAGGATTTTTTAAAAGTGTACAGGTTTATTGAAGTCTTTAGAAACAAAACTAGAAATCGAGCTTTTTCCAGAGCTCTTTAAAGTGCACTTAGACATGCTGAAGATATCAAATCCACTCCATCCAGGTATTTTTGTTGACAGAAATTAACAACAAGATAAAACCTGCTTATTCAAGATAGAGGTCTTGTAACAAAGCATCAGACCCAACTAGGCAGGTTCAAATGGCATTTCTAAGTAAGTCAAAGTTTCTAGCTTGATGAAACTGTTCAGATAAAATTCCCAAATCCAATGCCCACACAAACCCCAGGTTTACTTGGCAAGAAGAACATGATTTTTTCATGCAAAATTTCTTGTTAATATGAGCATGTTGCAACATGTCCTGTCTTATAGATATATCCTAACCATATTTTAGTCCTAATGGTTTTACAGAAGAAAATACTTATTGTTAGAAAGTGACAGAGAGATCTGTAAAATAAGAACTGTCATTATGAAGAATGTGTTTGCTGTATACAGGCCTTGCAGATAAGACATTGGTGAGAAATCATCAGAATTCATTATTGAAATAGGTAGGGTGAAAAGTTCTGGGGAAAAAAAAATGACAAGAGCTTCAAATTTCAAACACTTATAAATATAAACAAAGGATTCATGTTTTTAACATACATATTATTGCCTGTATTGCTGCCAAAATGATTTGTAATTTTAGTTCATTTCACATAAAAAACTTTATGATCTTCAATTTGAGCTATACTGGGCATTCCTTGGAGTGAGGAAGATTTTAGCTGTGTGTCCATGTTGTTTCTAGGTAGTTATCACATTTATAATTACCAAGACTCATTAGCTGACTACACTTTCCCACATCACAGTCAGCATTTACTCACATCAATTAAAACAGAAGCTCCTTGCCAAAGTAAAATGCTCAAAAGATTCATGAAAGCACATAGGATGTTGTGCAACTTCCAGAATTCTGGTTTCTATCCAAGAGAACTTTACAAGGACACCCTTTGTGATTTTTTACTGTCTGGTCCAAGAACTGAGTTCAGAATGACTTTGACGGACGAAGTCTCCTACAGCAAGTTCTGCACCAGATGTAGAGCAGTTGGAAGGGCCTTAGAGATTGAGAATTTTGGAGGGACAGTGAGAATTCACTGTTGAAATAATTTGGAAGGAAGACCTCTTTTGCAATGGGTGAGCTGCTGAAAACCTCAAGTTGCAATTTTGTAAAAGCATAAGATTTACATCCTCAGTGTTCAGACCAATAACCCATGTTTGCTGTCAAATGGATAGAAGAAGCAAAAGCTGTGCTGATTTTTGGTGAAAGTGTCCCAAAAGGTCTGACAGGGGTTTTGGAAGGGTGAGCATTCACAATGAGACTAGAATAATATGGACTCTTCTGTAACTTAGTCTTGTCCCTTTCTTTCATTGTAAATCCTCTTCATTTTAAATAATTTCCTGTTTTGATTGAGTTGCAGATACCTGTACTCATGTATTCATTTTTGTGTTTCATTGCATTTTATATTTGTACTCTGTTTGTTTGCTTAGATCTAAATAAACTTGTCCAACAAGTTACTTGTTGCAAATCCATGAATCCTTACTGTAACTGATGTGGTTTGCAGTTGTTTCACAACCCTACATGCTTTAAGCTTTTTTTCCACTTTCATCACTTGTGACAGATTTTTTTTACTTATAACTAAGGTATAAGTAAGGTATGCCAGCAGTGTAATTGCTTGATTTGCCTATACATGGCTCCCTCTGTGTAATTCATGTCATTCCAGCTCATCCAATCCACTTTTTTGGCCTTTTTTACCATACTCTTGTCTTATCTCAACCATTTTACCACTAACCTCTTTCTCAGCATCCCTCACAGAAGTATGTCCTCCAGCCCGACATACTTGTCCCCCGAAGGTGAAGACCACATCTCCTTTCCCTTCCCCAGTAAATCTGTGGCTGGAATTGTACCTTTCTAGCCCACTCTCCTGCTGTTTCTCTTTTCTACTGCTCCGAGGCCAACTGCCTATAGTGATCTGCCAGGTAAAATTCTTGTAATTTGCTTTTAGTTGCAAGCCATACTGCCTGTAATGTCTCCAAGATTGCCCCTGGTTTGAATGGAGGGAGGGTAGGGACCCTTCATCTGAGCAGAGCAGAAAAGGTCCTAGCAAGTGTTCAACAAGAAGGAGCCTCTTCCAAGACTCAGATGTTTGCAAAGGACAAGGGCTCACAAATAAACAACAGTTGCTAAAAGGAGGCTAAGGAGGGTTAGGTTGAAAACATATAAAAAGAAAAGTGTTCAGTTGTTCTGCTTCTCTTTAGGCCATCCCAAAGTTACCATCTCATTTCCAATGTGGAGCTGCATTCTGTCATGTAATTTCCAATTTTTCAAGCATCAAACACCTATCCATCCAGCATTGGCCTTAGTGTAAATCCTAAGAAAGCTGAAAAGTTCCAACCCAACCACCTCTTAGTTTTCTGTAGCCTGCAGGCTGCGAGGGACATCCAAGCTCTGGGGTTTTTTCCCTTTTGTCTGTAAAATAAATCAGTTCTTTCACCTAGATTTGACCAAAATATTTCTAGAACTGAAATAGGGACTTCATTTTGATTCAATGTTGGGGTTTTTTGAATGAAAACAAAAAAAGGAAAAAATGGTGTTTGTGGATTTTTTTAAAATTTTGGTGGAAATGGTGGGATTTTTTCAAACCTGACTTGAAAACAAACCAACCCAATAACAAACAACAAAGTGAGAAGAATAGATTTTGCCTTCTCTCTTTCTTTGTTGACTTTTTCCCCACTTTGTCCTCACACCCTATTTTCTTGCACTAAAAAGGGAGTGGGTTATTCGAGCAGGTAGCTTTTAGAAATGGTCCTGTGCAGGGCCAGGAGTAGGACTTGACAATCTTTTTGGGTCCTTTCCAACTCAGCTTGTTCTGTGACTCTGTGATATCTGCCTCTGGAGGATAAAAAGTGTTCTAATTGATAATCAGCAGAGGCTGATATAGGGCACATGAGAGGATCCGCACTGGAAATAGACATCTTTAGATTTGATTGCAGCTTGCTGAATGCTTGTAAGCTTAGCACCATGAAAACCTGTATTTTAATTGTGATTTTTGCAGAAGAGTCTAGTACTCACAGTCATTCTTAGCTGCAATAGTAATAGCAAATATTTAAGGATTTACTGATGACATCCTTGGGTTAAAAAGTAAGCACTTCATTGTCTTCTTTCTGTATTCTTTGTAATTTCATGCTCCTCCTTCCTATCTGAACTACTTATGCATCATGAGTGAAAATGTTTAGCCAATATTACAAGTAAATTACCAAAACATGCAATAAAAACTTTTAGGTGAGCTGGTAAATGACACAACAAGTTGCTCGACAGATTTTTAGGTTCTTGAACTCAAGGGTTTTTGTGGAGGAATTTTAATAATACCAAAGTTTGTCAATTATGTACATAAAGCTTCATTTCAGCCTGAGAGCCTGTCTCTGTTAAGAAGCCATTTAATACCCTTTCAATCATAGTCCAGGATCAGAAAGAACTTGAAGTTATTACCAACTGGAAAGTGGTTATTGAGTGCCTGTGGGTCAAATGTGTTGGTGGTCTTCTGTTCCTAACAGAGAAGAGTTCACATCACACACATGTATTCTGGGTCACACACACAGGCACAACACCCTCTCTGCTACCTCTAACTATCAGTGCAGACACTAATCAGGTTCTTCCTGATGGCCTTAATGGAGAGAGGGATGGAGTTTATCAGGGAGTTCTTGCAAGGAAACAGTAACTGTGGAAACAAGAGTGTTAAAAGAGAAATGTCCCTTGTGAAAAGGAAAGGAAAGAGTATATTCTTTGTTCCTGTGTCAGCTGCCCAACTTGGTTGTTGCTAGCATTTCACTTTCACCCTGAAGAGCAGCTAATTGTTTATGAAATGGCCTTGTTATTCCTGCCCTAGTAACCTTGTCTAGAAGGCCACCACATGCCTTTATTATTCTCCTAAGGAAAATATGCTTCCTGGCATCTGTTCTGCATTTGTTTTCCTTTAATTTCCTCTGGTTTCCATCACCCCCTCCCCAGACTGCTCATCTGTGCTGCTCTGCACAAGGTGGCATGAGCTCTGCTAGTCATAAAACCCTGCCTATCCTGAACTTTATCTTTTTCTGTGGTTCTTCTGTCCTGTACGATAGTCTGGTACAAAAACACAGAGAAGGGCACTGTGAAATTCCCTTAATCCCCATCCCCCTCCTGGGAGTTTACATCCAGGCTTTCACATCAGGCTTTACATCCCCTGAATTATGTATTCCAGTTTAGGTTTGTAAGAGTTTATAATGAGTGAGTATTGAGGACAAAGGCTCCTTCTCTCCTAACCTGCCCTGGGGATTCATTCTCCTCTTACTCCTAGTGCCAGAGAGTGCAAAAGCACTGGCAAACCACAGTCTCTTTCCATGACATTTCTTCAGCCAGCAATAATGAACATCTACAGCGTCAATTACTGAGGTTCTAAAAGTATAAAGTGGTTTTGCAAGAAGTGCAAGTGACCCAAATGTCCTTCTCAGTAAAAGAGCTTTAATGTTGGCTATGATCTCTTCCAGCCCTTTCAGATTTCTTCTGATAAGCAATCTAAGAGAGTGGCCTGGCTGTTCCCCAAGGAGACTTTGGGGATCTGTTAAGTGACATTTCTTCAGCAATACTAGTTTATTGACTGACACCACTGCCTGTCCTCTACCAGCAGTCTGAGCGCCAGCCCTGGCCATCTGCCCTGTGCCAGTGTAAGTGTTTGGATGGTCATGCCATTAATCTGATTTTGGAGAGTTTTAGGGTCAGGAAGAGGTGGGTGGAAAAAGGTTTTACAAAAGGTTTGTGTCAATAAGTGGTGACACAAGCTCCCATGCTGGCATTTGGAAGTGGGTAGTGGATAAATGGTAACACACAACACAGCACAACAAATATTTCTACCAGCTCCAGCAGGACCTCCCAGCACTACAGGCTTAATTCTGGGTTTATCTCAATGGGCATAAAAGTAATGCTACAGATTTGAGAGGAAAGGAGAAGCACCTCTATCACTCAGTCTTGCTACAAGAGAGAAGTAATGGTAACGTGGGTATAAGAAGGGATTTACATACATTGTGTCTGTCTGTTTCATGAGATTACCCACAGCCTCATGAATCCAGATTATCTTCAGACAACAACGCATGTTGTCTTTTGGGTTCAACCTTCCCATGGTCACTCAAGGATCCTGTCCATGAAACCGAAGGAGGGGTGACCATTTCTCCTGCCTAACTCACACCTTATCCAGTGATGGGAGCTGTTATGGAATCTTAAATTTATCTGTCTCTGCCGACAGTTTTTATGAACCCTCATGGGCAGGATTTAGTGATAAAGACCATATTCTCAAGAAGTGAGTAACCTTTCTTCTTTTGCATAATCAATGAGGCATGTTAAGTAGTCAAGTAGTTTTACTTCAGAACATGTGCATTCAAAATATGTCTGCCCTTAGGGAATAACACAGAATCTTCCAAATGATTCCGGAATTGTTTCATAATCTCTTATTTATGAAGACACTATACATCTAGCCTTTCATTGGGATAGTTGTAAAAATGCTGCTTTACTTTTGTGATGATTTAAGTGGGTAGCTTGATTAGGTTGTATAAAATGAAAATCATTTTTCTTTTCTTGTTTGTTTTGGCTGAGTTCCATTGGTTTCTGTGAAACAGCTACAGGACTTGGCAATGCAGGGTCAATTGATGTCCTGAATATCTTAAATAACATGATACAACACCTGGATGATTTTATATGTTTTTTATGGTGCACTGTGGACAAATACATGGAGTGACATGGAGAGAAATATAGACAGGTTCCTTACTGGCAGAATACACAAGGTTTCAAAGGAAAATTCTCTGTATCCATCACAAAAGGTGTTTTTGAGACAAGTCCTGTGTCTTCCTGAGATCCCCTCCATGTTCTTTGGCTTTTTCTTATTTTGCTTCATTTCACCTTCTGAGCTGTTTACTGCTGCATATGGCGTGTCCTCAATTATGTTTGTCAATGCTGAGTTTTATTTACTGCATAGCAGCCTGATTTCAGAGGAAACCCGGTTCCTTTTTCTGCTCCCTCACTTGATAAAATCAGTGAATGCAACTTGCATACTGTTTTCCATCTGTCTCAGTCATTTATATAGATTAAAACCAGCAGAGGTCCAACTAATGGCTTTGTGGGGAGGATTCTCCACAGTGGGGTGGCTTGCTTTACAAGTCTTCAGATTTCACTTGGTTTGTTTGCTTTTTCTGGTCTCTACATTCACCACTTGCATGTTAACAGATTTGAAGAAGACTCCTCTCCAACACCCTCACAGCCTCATCTGAAACATCAGGCAGCGCTGTTTGCTTATTCTCCTTTAAAATTCAGAAATTTGTGTTTCATGAAAAGGTGGCACTTCACCTTTTCTTAGAGAGGAATTTGCTTATGGGATTATAATAAATTGATCTCAATTAATTTCTAAAGCACACCTTTAAAGCTACGTTGCTGTTGTAATATTTGGAGATAATGAGTATTACCATTAAAATCTCTACCCATAAACACTTAACCTCTCTTAAAGCCTTGCAGCTGTGCAATTGTCATTTCAATAACAATCCATCACATCAGTGAATACACTTTATCTTCCAATGTAATTTCTTCAAGTTCTTGGTGTCAGATGCTTTGGGCTATATTTTCACACATTTGCCTAGTCTTTATGCTTCGAGTGTCTACCCTACCATTTTGTATTAAATATTATAGAAAATTTGATTTGAAAGAGCAGGGGAATTATTAATTCGAATCATCTCACTGTCATAGGTACTACTCCCTTCTTCTTCAGCAGTTCAATAAGAAATGTCTTAATCTAAATAAAAGCTGAAAATTTTGTCTCATTGATAGAGTGGCAAAACTACATATGATTTCAGAAAATCACATCATAAAAATGACAGATTTAAGAAAATTTGCCATAAAAGCATACCACTGTGTCCTACTCCTGTTGAAGGGGCTTACAATAACTGGATATGTAAGTATTCAGGTTGAAGAACTCTCTTGGATCTGGTGATCATCCTTCTCTTTTTCACCATTTTATTTTGATCAAATTGAGTATATTAACACATTTTTCATGTTAAGCTTAAATATAGTTGTGGCCCTTGACACAGTAAAGTAGCAGTATGATATGGTTGACAAATACTGGAAAACTGAGTGGTGCCTTGAACCGCTGAGGTGTGAGGAAAGAGAAAGATTAGGTTTAAGCAAGTTACATGAAATCTGCCATCATTTAAGACTTAGAATCATAGAATCATTAAGATGGAAAATACCTTTAAATCCAACTAAGCCAGCACTGCCAAGTCCACGACTAAACCACACCCCTGAGTGCCACATCTACAAGTCTTAATACCTGCGGGGATGGTGATTCCACCGCTTCTCTGGGAAGTCTGTCTCAATGTTTAATAACTCTTTTGGCAAAGAAATTATTCCCGATGTCCAAATTAAACCTCACCTGGTTCAACCTGATACCATTTCCTCTTTTACTGTCACTGGTTACCTGGGAGAAGAGCCCAACTCCCACCTGGCTACAGCCTCTTTTCAGGGAGTTGTGTAGAGAGCGATTGTCCGCAATTGTCCCCTGGTCCTCCTTTTCTCCAGGATAAACATCCGCAGCTCCCTCAGCCACTCCCCATCAGACTTGTGCTCCAGACCCTTCCCCAGCTTCATTACCCTCCTCTAGACTCGCTCCAGCACCTCAATGTCCTTCTTGTAGTGAGGGGCCCAGAAATGGACACAGGATTTGAGGTGTGGCCTCACCAGTGCCGAGTACAGAGGGATGGTCACTTCCCTGGCCCTGCTGGCCACACTGTTTCTGATACAGGCCAGGATGCCATTGGCCTTCTTGTCATTGGGACACACACTGGCTCATGTTCAGTCATTGCTGACCAGCACCCTGAGGTCCTTTTCCAGTGGGCAGCTTTCCAGCCACTGTTCCCCAGTCTGTAGCACTGCATGGGGTTGTTGTGATGCAAGTGCAGGACCTGGCACTTCAACTTTTTGCACCTAGTACAATTGTTCTCAGCCCATTGATCCAGCCTGTCCAGATCCCTCTGCAGGGCCTTCCTACTGTCCAGCAGATCAACACTCCCACCCAACTTGGTGTTGTCTGCAAACTTATTGAGGGTGAATGCTCCTAAGGCATCTTAGTCCTAAGGCATCTTTACTGGCAGTAAAACAGGCATTAAAATAGGGCAGCTTCAGAGACTTACTGGTTTTGGTGGAGTATTTTAGGAATTCACGGTGTGTAAATTTGAGTACAGCTTCAAGGTTTATCACTAGAACAAAGTATTGTGGTGGCAAAAACAGATGGAAAAGTACATCTATAAAACACAAGTGAATAAGGGATTTTATGCTAGCTGTTGCCTTAAAAGTCTCCCAAGACCCTTTACAAAAACAAAACACCAGTTTTTGACCATTGCCAGGCTCTCTGGCTTCCAACAGGAGTTACTACAGACTAAAAATTGCTTTTAGCATGTATAAAACCTGGCAGTGTCTGCTCTGAAAAGGATCAAGATAATTTATTGCTCTTGGTTAGATCAACTCCGAAAGCATTTCAGTAGATCAAGGTAAGGTCTTTCAGTCAATTACCATCCTTTGAAGGCCTGTTACAGTGTCTATAAATCTCTTTCTTAGTTGTTCAGTTAGAGCTGGAATCAGTTACCATACCAGATGAACTCTGAAATCGGAAGATCAATTGCACATTCCCAAGAGGATTTTTTTGTCTTATCTTTTCTAGTTCTCTGAAAGACATATAAGATTTCACATATTCAAAACTTATATTCATCTCAGCACCTACTGTATCAAATGAAAAAAACTAGGGAAGATAATGAAACACAGTTTGGTTTATCCTTATCAATCTGGCTTTGCCTTGCCTGAAATAAACTCCCTATGGAAGCAAAGGCTTGTTCCTCTTCAGTAAAGAGCTTTTTGCTGTTATGGACAATGTGTTATGTCCCAAAGATTATCAGGAAATGCTGCCATATCAGTGTATTTCATTCATTCTCCATGATGAATGTCATATGGATGTCATACAGAAGAAGCAACCTGCAGAAGGGGCATAAAAATAATGTGAAAGATCCGAGCACATAAGAGGTATCAGGGAGTGTGTGGATTATATGTAATAACCTACAAACCTATGTTTCATTATCTTTACCCAAAACATGGCTGAAACAGTCAATGCGAGAATGGCAGCCTTCTACTAATCCAGTCTGGCCTTGTGTAAAACTGGAGGATAATCTTATAAAGACACAGACAAAGCAATGAGTACCTAAGAATTGCTATAATCTCTTCAAAGCACTGAAGTAAATACCTAGACTGTGCAATGTAAGCTTCACGAGATTGAACAATTCAAATAACAAATAAAGAATATTGCCATACATTCAACAGAATGATGTGGTTGAAATACTAAGAAATTACAAATCCTAGTAGCGTAAACGCCAGATCCTGTCAAAACCCCTCAGTATGTTTCAGATGACACCAGTCAGAGGAAGGCAGGAGGACAGAGGACAAGCTGGAGGACAGAGCTGTTCTTAAGATGGATCTAGAGAGGCAGGAGAAATGGGCTGATGAAAAACTCATGAAGTTCATCAAAGACATGAATTAAGTCCTGCACATGGTAGGGAGTAAAACCATGTGATAAAGCAGAGTCTAGACCAGGAACTTGGCAAGAATGGACTGGGGGATCCTGGTGGCCAACAATTTGAACTTGAACTAGATGAGTGGACAGTGGGGTAGATTGAGAACTGAATGGCAGATCCCAGAGGGTTGTATCAGAGTTCTAGTTGGAGATCTGTCAGTGGTGGTGTTCCTGAATGTTCAAGACTGGGCCCAATCTTGTTTGACTTGGATGAAGAGGCAGATGCTGCCTCAGCAAGATTCCTGATAACAGTTAGGAGGAGTGGCCAGTACTCCAGAGGGCTGTGAAGACCTCAACAGGTTGGAAAGATGGGCAGAGAAGAACTGTCTGAACTTCAAAAAGGCAAATGAAAGGTCTTGTGGCCTTGCACCTGGGGAATCAATAGATGGTGGGGGTGAACCTAACGGAAAGCAGCTCTGTGGAGAAGGACCTGGGGGTCCCAGTGGAAAACAAGGTGTGTCCATGAGCCAGCAGTGTGCTCAAGAAGGCCAAGAAGGCCAATGGTATTCTTGGGTGCATTAAGAAGAGCATTGCCATCAGGTTGAGGGAGGTGATCTTACCCCTCTACTCTGCCCTAGTGAGGCACATCTGAGTGCTCTGCCCAGTTCTGGGCTCTTCAATACAAGGGAGACATGGAGATCCTGGAGCAGGCCCAGTGGAGGGCAACAAAGATGATTAAGGGACTGGAGCATCTCTCTTATGAGGAAAGACTGAGGGAGCTGGGCCTGTTCAACCTTGAGAAGAGATGACTGAGATGGGACTTCATCAACGTCTGTCAGTGTCAAGAGGATGGACCAGGCTCTGCTCGGTGGTGCCCAGCAATAGGACAAGAGGCAACAGGCAGAAACTGATGCACAGAAAGTTCCACTTGAACACAAGGAAGAATTTCTTTACTGTGTGGGTGACCACACACTGGCACAGATTGACCAGAGAGGTTGTCGAATCTCCCTCACTGGAGGTATCCAAGAACTGTCTGGCCACAATCCCATGTGCTCAGGGATGACCCTGCCTTAGCAGAGAGGTTGGATCAGATGGTCCAGTGTGGTGCCTTTCAATCTGACCTTTGAAATTGAAGCAGCATGTGCCACTGTAACCACATTCTGGACTGTACAAGAAAGAATGCAGACAGAAAGTCAGGTTAATATTACCTTGTTTGGTACTTGCGAGACCACATCTGTGGTACTGCATCCGGTTTTGGGATCTTCATTACAAGAAAGACATTGATGGACTGGATTGGGTCCCATGGAGGACCATCAACAGGGTCATGAAGCCAGAATACAGGTTGTATAAGGGAAGGTTGAAAGGGCTGAGTTAGCTTAGCCTGGAGGAGACACCAGTCCAGCTGTAAGGTGGATCTTACTGCTGTCTGTAACTTCCTAATCCAAGAATATAGGAAAGATGAAGTCCTTCTCTTCTCAGAGGCAGACATTGAAAGGATATGACCCAATGGAACACAGGTTGAAGTAAAGAATGTTCTGACTGCATATAAAAAAACCATTCTTTGTTCTTCACACCAAGGGCAACTGGAGAGAGGCTGAGGACCTTCCCTCCTTAAGCATACTCAGGCTGAATTAGGCAAGGCTCTGAACAATGTGGTCAAAACCAAGTCCTGGTTTGAGCAGAGGATGGTACCACATGGTCCCCAGGGTTTTCTTTGAAGCTAATCCATTCTGTGATTTTGTGTTTCTCAGAAGAGCTGTGCTGGCCCCACTTGTAGGAAGGGCCTTCCATTATTACCTGTATTTGTAACCTGTGTTGTAGGTAGAGTCTTGAAGAATTCCCCAGGTTGTTATCCTACTGTCAGGTAGGTGTCCTTTAGTTCTATACAAAAGAAACATTTTTGGATTTTTAAATTTTATGTTCCTAGTCAGTCTTTGGAAATCTACACTCTGGGCAAAAGACAGAGAATAGACCTTCACGATCCTGGGGTACAAGACATTCTTACTTCTAATTCAGACTGCTGGTCTGATGCTGGGATAGTTAATGTGACTGAGATTTTCAAGTGATGAGTAATTTTAGGCTACTTTTATGGAAAAATAATGATCAGCCCTGATTTTCAGCTTATTGAAAAATTTGGATGCTCTCAGATGTTATAAGCTGGGCTCCCAAAATCCCAAACCTTCCAAAAAATCATTGGTCATTTTGAAAAATCCTTCTTTAATCTCCTCTTGGCTTCTTCTGCATAATATAAAAGGTGGGGGGTTTTTATTTGTTGCCTTTTTTTTTTTTTCTCCTTGTGTCATCCTTTGTAAGCCATAAAAGTCTTGGATTTCTACACTAGGTTCCAATTGCAAATTTGGACTTCATCAGTACTGGATCAAGTCCAGAGAGTCAATGAGAGACAAATCAGCTTGGGAAAATCTCTCCTCCTTCCCATTCTCCAGGGATAGGTTCCAAAAACACATGGCTTCTGGCTGTCAGCTCGTTTTTGGCATCTGTACTCCAGCTGAGATCTTGTTTGGCCTTACATGCTTTGATGCAGTAACAACACAGCCCACATTTCTGCTGATTAATCATTTGGTCATTCTGTATCTTAACCAGCTGTGACCATGAGCTATTTTATCCTGCAAAGATTAGAGATGTCACTGTTCATCATCTTCATATTCTTCACTCCTTTTGTATAATGGCTAAAGGTTCTCAACGTAGCAGGTGCTGAGGTTCCACATCCCCACTGAAGACAGGGAGGGGTGCAGATGTCTGGCTACACTCAAAATCAAATATTATCCCCTTATTCCTTCAAAGATCATAACAAGCAATCTTTTAAGTTCAGCTCATGAGGAATTATGCTCAGAGTCCAATTTTATCCTAGGAGTAGGAATCCCCATGTCTCTATTTTGTGCTTCAGTTTTGGCATTTGGGGGTTGTAACCCACTGCTGGCAGATGGCAAATGTCAGCCAAATGGCACTCCCTGTATGACTCATGCACTCTCTGGAGCATATCACAAGTAAACCCTCCACAGAAGGTTTATCTGAAAGAGGAGGACTCTGCTGATAAACTGTTGCAGCTTTTTTGATTTCTTCAGAACTATTTCAGTAATTCTGACTACTTGTTTTAGTCACTGGGATGGAAGCTGCTGGCAGTTTTACGTTAAAACAGAAAAGTTCAAGCTTCCTTCATGGAAATGACAGTGTGGTCTTCAAGCAATTTCCCCTGCAGCCAAATGAATGTTGAATACAAGATGAAGTTTTTTTAATCTAATATCTGATTCAGCTGAATAATGAGTGAATTCTGACATAGACAGTAGTATTTTTGTAACCAAAAACCCATTAAGTGTCATTTTGTTGATTCTTTATTCATAACAATGGCTTTTTCAGAAATGAAGAGGTTAATTTTTCCTCTTTTATTTTGTCCAGAGTGACTGATCTAGCTCTTGAAAACAGAGTTAGTTGAATTATTCTTCTAAAGAGAAACACAGCCTGTAAATCTGTAAATAATATAAAAAGCTACTTAGTGTATTCTGTGTGCAAAGTAGAAAAGCATGTATGAAAATACTGTCCTTCCCAGAGCATCTATAATGAATCATCTGTCATTAGAAGAACATTTTCCCCCTCAGAAGAACAGAAAAATGCCCGTCACTAAATGTCATTCAGTTGGAGTCTTTGTTTAATACTTTGGCTAGTTTTAGCTGCAATAAAAATCACTTCCATTGGAACATGTTTTTCTTTCACTGAGAGAGACCTCCTTTCTGCACTGAAGGAGCAATGATATAGTAGGGTAGCTGTAAATGTAATCTAAGTTAGCTGAAGACCATGATGATATGCTATTGTCAGGTAGATAAGTAAGGGAGAAGTGAGTATGGCCTTGAGAGGAGATGCAAGGCAGGAGGTTGGGAACTGCAGATTCCATTCCCCTTGCATATGGAATTACACAGGATTTATGCTTTGCAACAATCAGTCATCAAGCCACAAGAGATGGCAATTGCTGGCCACCTGTACTAGAGCTGGCTTGGGCTTGTATATCAACTTTGATGAACAGAACACCTGAATGGGTCTCAAAGAGACCACATGGCTGGTGGGCACTAACACTGCCCATTTTTCTAAATCAGAGATATTTCTGTGCTGAGCAGGAAGCACTTCTTGCCTGCTAAACCTGGGGTAGGAGAAGGTGCTGGAGGAGACATGCCATTTTGCCTTCACTAAGGACAAGCAATAAGAAGCTGAATTATGAAACTTGCCTCTTTAATAATTCTTTAGTGATTTGTAAGCAACCCAAACCATTTTGGAAGGCATAGCAATAGTTATAAAGGCCTTGGCAATGCTTTGGAAAGATATTTAGTTCTTTTATCTCCCTAAGAGAAAATAAATCTGCCAGGGACATTAAAGCACCAGCTTTAATTTTAGTCAGTATTCTCATGTTTTCTGTCTGTCAATATCAGTGAAACAGCAGGAAAAAATGACCTTTTTTATATAGCTGTTTTCAGAGAACCTCCCTCAGAGAGCTCCTAAGAGACCAGAGTCAGCATTTTGGGATTTTGTGGAAACATGGACAAAAAACCATGACCATAATAAAGAAGATGAACAACAGGCCTTCCTGGACAGGTTGAGGACAAGAGAGGAGAAGGAGAGATTGTTATTCAGCTCAAGACATCCAGTTTTTGCCTCCCATGATTTTTTGGCTGTTATTTTCGCAAAAATGAGGGGACATAAAAGTAGCACAAAAGAGGGCACCTAAAGGAGCCTGCAGAAGGAAAGATCAGTGAGCAATGTGCACTTCTGTATAGTAATGAATTTGCCTTGTCAAAGCATGCTAGTATTTTCCTGTAATAGTATTCCATCTTAAACAAGCTGCACATGATACATCTGTAGGTATACATATACAAAATACCAATTCTGACACTTATGTTTTATATGAGACTTGGTTGATTTGTGAGCACTAGTCTATTTAGCTGTTTATGGCAGTATTGAGAGTGCATATTCTAAAGCAGGGTTAAAATTTCTGGAATCAACTATTCTCTTTGAAAAATAAAGGGCTGTTGAAGGCTTTGAGTATACTTTTGACAAATATCAAGGTAACTTTCTATATAATTTGAATGGTTTTCTACATTATACTTTAGATATAGTGATGGCATGTTCCCATTCAATCTATCTGGAATGTGGATCAGTAAAACAACATATTATGTATATATACATTATTTTTATCAGTGAACAGAATACAGTTTGGTAGCAAAGGGCTAGTTCTGGACAATTATTATGAAAACTGGACCTTCTCAGCTCTAGTGTATGAGTTCACCACATTTACCTGGGGAATCTGGTGGATGTGCATGCTGCTATCATTAAACAAAAGAGTCATTACAGTCTAAAATATCAAGGAGCCAAACTAATGATTTGAGCCTACTGCACTTGATAAAAAGAGCTTGAGTTTGTCAATGCAGTAATTTCTAGGGATGTACAGCAGCCACTACTCTAACTGGAATTACTTAGCCATTTGAAGTAATTGCAGGTGATTATGGCATATGAAACAGTGAACAATCCAAATCATCTTACCTGAGCTGTGCCTCAGACTACTCTCTTCCTGCACACCCAGAGAATGTGTGTAGGGATAGAAATGTTTCTTTCATGCTCTTCAGAAGAACTTTATAATTTTTTATGACTAATTTTTTTCCATGAAAAGTTTGGTTTACTATGATTTCCTCTGACATAAAAGATAACCCAAAAAGTCCACAACCATTTAGTTTTGATATTTGCGAAATAAAACCTGGCTTTCTTTGCTTCATTACCGAGGCCTCTGTGAGTATCCTTCAGTGCTCTGAGTCCTGCATTCACTGTGCCAGTGGTGCCAAACATGACATTAAACCAGCAGATGTGGGTTGCTGATCTCTCGGTTATGTTCTGAAAGAGAGGTTGTGGGTTAGGCTGAGGAACAACAAAAATGGCTTGGGACAATAGTGCCAAGGCATGTTTGGTGAAGGCAAAGGAGAAGACCAGGCTTATCATCCTAAGACTGAATAAACCTGGTTCTCTCAGCCACACCTCACATTCTGTCTCCACTGATGACTCTGCAATGACCTTGCTTGAGTGTATCTTTATCTGTCTCATGCAGGGGATGCCAAACCTGGACACAGCACTCTAGATTTGATCTTTTAAGTTTTTCCATGGAGGAGAATGACTTTCAGATGGCCATGGCTCTCACCTGGTCAGCTTGAAGTACAGCCAGAGTCAACTCATGTCAGCTCAAATCCACCTTGCTCTCTCCTGAACATCCCTAAGGGTTTTCTTTTTACCCTCCTCTGCATGACTGCAGATAATCCAACCATTATTATGTCTCTGTACAGTGTTGGTTTTTTACCAAAACACATAAGGTGATTCTGCTTTGCTGGTGACAGTGAGCCTTGACTGGAGAACTCTTGCAACACTGGGCATGAATGGTGCAGGCAGACTCAAGAATAAAGCAGAGCTTTAAAAACTAAATGTTTTGAGAAGAAAAATGGACAGATCTGAGTTACTTTGGTTTGGAATAGAGGAAATGGAAGGAGGAAGTGTAACAGTTTTGCAATGTGTATAAGACTTCTGTAAAATGAACTGTGATTATTTGCTTTCCTTATATCTAAGGGGAAGAACAAGGAGTCAGTGCCTCTGATTTTCAGCAGAGGATATTTCTAGAAACATTGTACTGAAAAAAGATAACCCTAAAGAAAGTAATAGGAATATGTTACTCAGAAAATTTTTAAATATTTCTTTCCTCGAAAAATATAAGAGCAGTCTGGAGTACTGCTGCTCAATGGTGCTTCAGAAACCATACATGGGCATTCAGATCCATGTTAGTTTTACCTTGAAAAGATTCACTGGAGGAAGGTATTTATCCCAGCATAGAAACATGGAGTTGATTTTTTTTTCCTAATAGCAAGTTATAGAAATGTGGTTTGAAATATATCCTAGGGTTTACATGTGCTTTTACTTTATCAGAAATATCCAACACTTTTTTTTCCTAGCCCCAAGGAAAGCATCTGCTGTTGTTGTGAATGTCTGTGGTGGCTTGGAGGAGAGATGGATAATCATCCTCCATTTTAGAGGAGCATGCAAAGTCCCACAATATTTTCAGCTACAGAGTATGACAGATTTACGTACATTTTTTTTGGTTTTTTTTTTTTAATTTCATAGTTTAGGTAGAATTAACAACATGAATCTTCATTGTAATACTACATGGGCTTTGCAGTTCTTTCCTACTCATCTCATGATAACTTTTCCAATTATAAGTTCAATATCCCATTAGAGGGTAAATAAAGACCAATGAAATGAGGAAGGAAATGTAAAACCAAGCAGAAAATACATAATATTATAAAGGAATAAGAGACTCCTATTGGACTCTCATAAGCAATGAAGAAACACAAATTCATTTGAGGAAGAAATTTTTGAAATTTCCTACATTCTATTGGACCTTAATATGGAGTTAATATTAACACTTCAGAAAAAGTTCAGATTTCAGTACCATGGCATTGATATACATTTGACAGAATTCAAAGGAGGTTTTTCTGCAGTGGAGTGAAAAAAGCCTCCCATGAGAGGATGCTTTATGTTTCCAGTTTGAGGGCAGTCAATGACTATTATGTCTAGAATTCAAGGCTCTTAGACATGGTTGTGGTTAGTTATATGTTCTCCTCTTCTACCAGCAGGTATCACATGTGTTCCTCTCAGATTTTCTTACAAGAAGCTTGATGTGGCTTCAGCACTTTGGCACTTTGCTCCTTATTCTTATTTGTTATTTCTTTTCTGAAAGTATCTAGATTTTTCCTTGGCAGGAAAAACCTTCAAAATAAGGACAAAGACTAGTCTAGGGCATCTGCCACTATCTACAGATATAATCAGTAGTTCTGGGAGCTGCAGCAATATCACAGACATGACTGAGTGCATGGGCACAAGGTGGGGTGCATGTGCATTGCTGTGACATCTGTGATGGGAATACTGTGGAAATTAGTATAATTTCTGTGCCCACTAGGCCAGCAATGGAATATGGTGTAGTTGCTTTCAGACCTGGAGAGGATTGGCCTTAAAATACCACAATGCCTTTCAAATTTGGAAGCATACATCTCTAGATTGTCGGCAAAATTTCTGAGCATTCTATTGGAAATAAAAGGGCTAAAGAGGTATAAGTATTTTACAGATTTCACAGAAGTGAGACAGAATGAGAGGTTTCTAGCAGGTAGCCAGAGCATTTTGATATCTCCATTCAATAGCTCTCAGGGATTTCGCAGTGACTCTGAATTGCTACTAATAACCCATAGATATCCAAAGTAACCAGAGTTTAGGAGAAGCACAGGAACTGAACAGAGAGAAGACTATGTAGTAACTGCAGCCCACTCCTACTATTTGCAGACTCTGAAGAGACCTAGTTAAGAGTGGTTTTTCTATTGTTTTATGAACCATGCAATTGCCTAGATCCAGGACAATGAAATAATATAGCACAATGGGTGTGATTTTATTGAGATTGTGTTGCATGTGTATTTACAAAGACCTTTTATTTCTGTAGGAACTGAGACCCATGAGGCCTCTGCAGATAGTTTATAGTAAAATGTACAAAAAGTTGTGTTTATTAAGGCAACCTCACAGCCAACAGTTATTTTAGCAATTTCACAAGGATCCTTCATTTTCATCAGTAGTCTGAACATTTGAAGTGAAGCCAAACTGCTTCTAACTTCTTAATTTTTCTGATGGTAAGTGCAGGTACTACCTCTGCTACAAAGTGAGAATGGCCCACACTTTACTCCCTGACTTGAAGAGCCATTTTTATTTACATTGCTGGATCTGGGTGCTTGTTCATGGCATATGGATTTCTTCCTTCTCATAGATATGGCACTCTACTAGTGTCCAAATACAGCCTCTGTTAATAGCTACAATATGCATGCTGGTCTTCTTACCAAATGTGCTTAATTCTTCATGATCTCCTGGATGTGGGAATACAGACTACCTCTGTTCCCCGTAAGGACTCATTATTCACCATCCATTACGACCGTGGCTGCAAAATTTAGAGGTCATGCACCTGCTAAAGGAGGACCCTAGATACAGCTGTACGTGTTGGGGTTTTTTGGTTGATGAATGAAATTTGCCAGGGCAAAACACATATGTGAACGAACTCTGACAATTATTTTCAGGAGTTCTTATAGCTTGCTTGAAACATCTTTATCTTTTTATAATAATGAATAAGCACTCAAGCAAATTAAGGAGACATTTATTAACATTTCCACCAGGAAGAAATAAAGACACAAATGGTAAACACACATGGCCCTTGTTGTGTGGTAGAAGAGATGGGTCTGCTCATTTATATAAGCTGCTTCAGTTAGGTGTTGAGTCTGAGCTGCTCATCCAGGATCTCGTCGTACTTACTGGAGGACATAAGTACTTCCAGGAGGTGAAGCATCTTATCCTAAGACAGGTGTTGGTAGACTGTCAGAGACTGAAAAGTTCATGCCTCAAACATTGATATAAAGTTTTTTTTTTTCATTAAGAAACTACAACCGAAGAGAAGCCTCCTTGAAGACTGAAACTTTGGACTAAAAGTCAAACTCTTGATTAGATAAAGGGAAAAGCTATTGTTCAGCTATCTCAGGCTGAGGGAAGGTATGCATCCACAAAAGGCCAGTAGTGATGACCTCCCTCCCCGAGGTGGACATGCCCAGACACTGCCATGGGGCCAGGGTACTGTGAAAGCCTTCCCTGGAAAGAACATGCCCAGACACAGCCACAGACCCAGAGTGCTGGGGAAGACTCCCTCCTCCTTAGGGGAAAATGCGCGGGCATTGCCACTCAGCTGGAGAATATATAAACCCAGGGAATTCTACGCTCTGTTGGGGGACTTCCACCTTCAGGAAGACCTGCTGGAGAGGATCAACACAACATCTTTGGGATCCACGGAGTGGTGAAATTTTCTCTGTCACTCTCTGTCCCCCCACCTCTTTTCCTATTTCTCCCTTCTCTTTCTCTCTTTCTCTCTTATATTTACAATCAAATAAAACCTATACTATTGACTGGCGTATGGTCTCGTTTGCACCTTAATTCAGGCAGAGAAATGTCTAAATAACCCCTAATAAAACCGGACCTTAACAGTAGACACAATGTATAATAAAGAAACACTTTGACAAGAGATGCCAACCCTATACCTTGTTATAATATCAGAAATTGTTTCTGTTCATCTGAGAGAGACATTGTCTTGGAGCAGGAAAAATCATATGCCAAATAGATCCATTTTAAAGAACATTGATTGATAATATTTTCCTGTAAAGAAGACATACCTGAAATTAATTTTCACACGGTCTAAGGATACTATTAATGTGCTAATGTGTTCTTAATTCATTAAGCTAAAGTTGAGATGGTAGAGACAATAATGGTCTTATGCAAGATAATCTTTGTTTATCGAATGTGTAGTGCTTTGATATATTCATCTAGTCTTTTGCACATGGAGTATGTAACACACAGTGGTTTCTTCATGTCAAGACTTTTTGTCTATTAATGATTTTGGCTGACAGTACCTTAAATTTTTATCAGTGATTGAAATAATTTGTGATCATTTCAAGATGTCTTGCACCTTGAGCCCATCCTGCATGCTAATGAGTTGGAGGTCTCACTCATGAGCGAAAACCACATCTGAAAATGTTGGTCTGATTATAAGGATGACTAGACAGTTTTCACCCTCATGAGATCCCTTCCTACTATCCTCTTTCCCACCCAGTCATCTTATAAGATGGTTTTAATATAATACTTTTAAAGCCTGATTGTCTTGGGAAGAGAATGGAAATGAATGCTTTAATGAGACCTGTTTGCATGCCTATTAGTCACTTCTTACTCCAAAGAATACTTGGACCTGTTGGACCACTTCAACCCACACTGACAGGTGGTTAGAAGCCAAAGACCTTGATCACCTTTATTTTGTGAGAAAAGACATCTGTGTAGAGGGAAATAAATACCCAAGTAGAATATTAATTTGGTTCTAGAAAGGACAAGTTTAGGTGCTAATTTTAGTTTAAGGACAAGTTTAGGTGCCTTTAGGTACTAAAGGCAAAATTCTGAGGTGCCCTATAGCAGCACAGTTACAGGCCATCTCATTGAAGCAGTAGGAAAGGTCACAGAGTTTCCTCCTTGCAGCTGATGGTTTCCTGTGTTCCTTTAGCACAGGTCACATTGCCTGTTATGGTTGGCTGTGATCCCTCACTGACTGGCTGATACACACTAAAAGCTGCCTTTTAGCCCACAATGCTCAACCACTAATCAATTGTCTGAGCATAAACTTAGACCAACATAGCATCATATTACATGAGCTGTGCAGTGTACTTGGCATCATCACGGCTGAACTGCTGAGGCAATGTAGACAAAAGTCAATTCTAATCTCAAATTTGCAGTCATATGTTTCTCCTTTTGACCCACATCCTAATTTTGTGCTTTCACATTTGACTCAAAAGATGACACGTTACCTTGGCAGGCTGCCCACAGTATAAGAAACAGAGACCTCTTTGAATATCTCCCCCTTCTCCCTGAACCAGTTTTAGTTAATAAGAGAATTACCAGAAAATGTTATTTTGAAATAAAAACATTCACAAATGTAAAGGCAATTTTTAAATAGCTTTGAGAAGACATAAAATGTAAAAGGGAGAAAACATTGAGATATATTTTGCAATTTTCAAAATGGAACATTTTAACTTCTCATGATGAAAAGATGATTTCTTTTAAGAAATTACTTCACTTGAGAGAAAGGGTCATTCTAGGTATTCAGAAAGCAAAGCAGAGCATTTAGTTTGCAGTTAAACATTTTGCTTTAGAATAATTTTTGAATTATTACATCTCCATATTTTTCCACAGAAATTAAGTTTAAAATTTCACTTTCCCTATGGCTCTACTATTCTGATGACAGGTATTTACTCAAGGTAGAAGCCAATTTAGGAAATCTATACAGACATTTCTTAATAAGTAAAGGACAACATGCATGAAGTAGAGATGGGATGATGAAATTGTCACGTCCTAGCAAATTGCTCTCTTCAAGGAAGAACTTGCTACAGTAGACAGAAAATATAAAGTAATAGTGTACATATTTTTAAATCCCTTGTGTCCCTCAGAATGTAGTGGTTAGCAGCAAGTTTGTGCCAGTGGCCACATTGCATGGTTGACTACAGATGTGAAGTATTTTAATTTAGCTGTTACGAGGTAACTATCTTAGTTACGCACTTAACAATCTGTAGTTGGATTTTTGTTTTACTGTATGAAGTATATGCAACTGAAATTAATACAATGTCTTTGAAGGAAAAAAATATTAACTGGGTAGGGGCTGTTTTTGGTGAATTAATGAAGGTGAACTTGTAACTTCTGCAGCAACATAGCAAATACAGGTGAAGGTGAAGGGAAGAAAATTACTTGAATGGAGGGTACATACAAACCATTTCAAGGCATAGTCTGATATATGCATCTTCTAGTGCTGAAATAATGCAGTTTGGCTATGAGAGATTCTAACAATTAGTGACTGTATTTGTAATTTTAAAAATTCCCATTGGAATTAGGTTTAAGCTGTGAAGTGTTGAGCGAAATTGTCATTGACTGGGGGTTGTAATGAGAGGGTCAGGCTTCCCTTGAGCTTACACACATAGGGGAAAGCTGTATCCTGAGAGTTTGAAAGGGTCTTAAAGGAAAAGGCTTGGGGATGGCTGCAGAGCTTGCATATGTCATCTTGGTGCATGAGACTCTGGGATGCTGTGCCACACCACCATTTTCTGACTGGCATGTTGGGTTCCCTCTCCTAGGCAATATCATTATAAAAGTTATACTAATTTCTTATACTAAATGGTGCCAAAGTGTGAGCACCGGCACTAGAACCAGTCCAGTGAGTAACTGCTAGAATGATCCCTCCCTGGCACTAGGACAGATTTAGCCTGATTATACTTGGACTGGACTAGTTAGCACTTACCCAATTCTTGTGGGCAGGAAGTAGCAAGAACCAGGGACTGTTCCAAACAGATATTCTGGGTGTAGTTGACCTGTTTAGAAGAACAGCAGTCTAATAGTATAAAGAAGAACTCTTGTGTAAGTTGGCTTCATTTCTAGACAAGTATTTTGAAAACATTTGCCTTAACTGCATGGGTGTATCTAGAATGAAGAGGTCTTTTTCATCTGTAATAAGTGACAGAAGATTTGAAGTGTTATAAGAATAATATCTACAATGGATCATAGATAATTTTTATTTGTATAAAGTTATCCCAGATTGTCCTCCAGGGAGATTATCTTCTGCACAGAACCAATATGGATGGCTTTACCAAACCCCCTATTTTTTTTATTAGATTAATATTCTTTTTAATACTGTGATTCTGGTTAACCTCATAATCCACATAAATATCCACTTCTCTTTTGCCTTGCCAAACTTTTTGCCTTGATGCAATGGCAGAATGCCTTGATCCTGTGTTGCAGTGATTTTTAGGCTGATCATGAACATGGCTGACAGCATCAAACAATTTAGGAGATAGAAGAGGGAAAACATTTGCATGTAATGCGTTTACCCTCTATATCAGAATGGATTTAGTCTGTGGCCTTCTGTATTTTAGCATTCTTACTTTCTTCTTCTGTTACTGCCATGTATTTGCCTCTCCCTAGAGATTAAAAGAAACCTACCCATGAATATAACTGTTTCCTAAAGTGCATGGTTTTCCTTCCAATCTCATTATTTATCCTGTAAGATTGTTTTTCAGTTCCTTCTGGCTGGCTGTGAGCAACTTAAGATGTCACCAGGGCAGTAAATAGACAAAGCCAGCTCAGTATGAAAACTCTGTGATTCTCTGAGTCTTAAAAAAAAATAACTAATTGTGTGTGGGGGCAGGGTGTGTAAAAGGGAGGAAAATA
This sequence comes from Climacteris rufus, assembly GCA_013398175.1. NCBI lineage: Eukaryota > Metazoa > Chordata > Aves > Passeriformes > Climacteridae > Climacteris > Climacteris rufus. The sequence goes on from VZRZ01007703.1 coordinate 489,870, forward strand.
TTTTTTGCAACAGTTGTCAGTAAACAGCTGAGCTTGCAATGTTATATTCTGTTGTAACTCCCAATTAATTTTTGAGTTATTGTTTCGGTTTACAGCATGGTTTTTTATTACAGGTCTTCATCTCTCTTTTTGGGTTCAAGAGAGTTTGATACTGGGTGTCAGAGGAGTCCTGCTCCTGGAGAGGGGCTGTCCTGTAGTTGTCCCTGATGGATGAGCTTTTATTGGCCACGGATGTAGCATGTAGGGTGGCATGTCTGCCACTTGTCTGAGGAGTCTTGCAGCTCCATGCTTACTGCACACGACTGTGCTGAATCCTTTGCTATCATTAAAGCAGGTGGCAGGTTGTGTTGGGTGCCATAGATTGACTTGGGATTCTGCTCATCCTGAGGGATGGCTGGCAGGATTGTTTGGTTGTTTTGGTTTCTTTTTGCTGTAATAAACTGACCAAGACCCCAAAAGCATTTCTAGCTTTTGTTAACTTGACTCTGGTTTCCACAATAAATAACCATTTTTTGAGTTTTTAGCAAGGAAGATTTTTTTGGTTAATAAATTAAAAGTCAGCTCATTGTCAACTTCATGAACGTTAAAAACAGTAGAAGAAAATGAAATTTCCTATAAAAAATAGTAAAGTCCTTAGAAAAACAGCTTCTCATTTGACTTTGTCATTTGGAATACCTTTTTCTGAGAATATTTGAGCACCTTCCTTTCTCTCGACTCGTCTATCAAATGTAAAAATGTTCCTAAAGGAGTAAAAACCTTTAGAGCAAGGGCTTAAAGGGCCAAAAGGAGCATAATGGTGTAGCCTTGCAGTATGGTATTGCTAGTCCTTGTAACAGGCCTTAAGCTTTACACTGAGTCCCCAGGACAGAGGCTTATCAGGTCTGCTCTGGCCAAACTTTGCCTGACCTGTCTATAGCTTTGTTTTACTTCATTTAGCAATGACAACAAATTGCCTATCTGGCCACGTGTCTATAGCTAACTTGTCAAAATTTTCATTTATATTTGTTTAGTAGAACTATAATTTTGCGCAGGTAGCTATATATGTAGCAGTAACAATAAGGTTTTTTAAGTAGAATGAGATATTTAGTACCCTGACACTATGACACGGTGTAGAAAAGTACAGGTTTGGTACAAAAGGAGTCATCTCGAGAAGCAGAGAGAGGCATTGCTGGCCTGGAATCTGACAAAACTGGTTAGTGAGGTGACACAAACAGCAAAGAGTGCCTAATATATGTAACTGGTGCTGTAGGTAGGAAATGTGAATGTAAACTGAGGCAACACTGAAGAAAGAGAAAGCTAGAAATGTGTGTTAGAGAACATAAATGACACTAACTTGGAGAAAAAAAAGAAAAAAAGAGTTAAAAATTAAGAAAGGAGCAGATGGAAAGAGAAAGCCTTGTATTTGAACATCTTATTGTTCCTGGTGAAGGATTCTGGATGCTGGGTCCTGCCACACAACCAACCCCAGTGTGAAACCACTCACTTTAGCATACAGAGAAGCAGAAGGGTGAGTATAGCACCAAGAAAATGGGTGAAAACTAAGAAGGTTGCAGATTATTGTTTTAGTTCAATTATCATTGTTATTTATATGTATATAAATAAAACCTGTGTGTTACCTCTTCAACAATAAACAACATTTTGCTTGCACACAAACAAATCTGCCTCAAGTGAACAGGGGTGCAGGGGGTGTACCTGGAGACACTGGGACACAGAGCAGAGGGGTACAGCATGTTACTATCATGGTATGCAATGCTCAGACCTCTTCATGGGTGGAGGTTTCAAGCTCAAGCACTACAGTAGGAAGTGTTACTTATTACACAGACAGCTTTCATTAATTGTTGTCAAAACACAGGTGAAATAGCAACAGGCTGTCTCCAAGAGACAAGTGTCAACTGGCAGAGCTTGCAACTCAAATGCTCCTGGTGGGTAAATTTATTTTCTATATCAGAAAACTCACAGGAGGGGAAGTTGGGTACAATAGCTATAAATAACTATTTTTATCTTCTGAGTAAGATTTAAATGACATTTTTTGGAGAAGAAAAAGTAGTTCTTCTGGGAATAGAAAGCAGAACAACTCTACATGTTTAAGAGAAGAACCTGGTTTACAGTTAAATCCTTCTCTCCCCATCAAAATTGACTTTGGTCTCCATTTTATCTTATATAAATCTCTGCTTTCTGGAAGGTAGGTGTCCATGTTGAAATGGTGATATGGAGTCCTTCCTTGCTGGGGAGGGGAGGTTTATCCTTCCCATCCTGAGTGACACAATGTACAGGAAAGGATGGTTAAGGACCCTTCTGAAACTACCTTTCTTTCTTGAAGCAACCTGGAGAAAACCAAGCAGCCAGTTTCATCTGAGAGCCTCAGTCACAGTTTATCTGAGTCCATGACAGTATGTGTAGTTTGTGTTGAGTATTCAGTTAATAAGCTGCCTGAAATAACACTCTAGCTGCAAAACTCTGTTAACACTAAAAGATTTGAACACTGCACTGAGTGGAGTATGGACCATTACTAGCTACAAAGAAGTGGAGGTGCTAAAAATGGAGCACTGGGACTTTTCCTCTGACATCAGATTCTCTGAGTTTATTTAGGGTTCAGTTTTATTTTTTGTATGTAATTATGTTCAAAGTAAGTCACAGAAATCTGAGTAGAGAGGTTGCTTGCATTAAAATCACATAATAAGTGCTGAGTGGCTATCTTGATCTCCTGTGATGAAATGAAAGGAAAGCCAAACAAACAGCCAGCAGACATCTTGCCTTTGCTTGTGTGAAGAAGAGATAGCAAATCTTAGACAAACATGTTGCTTATTATTACCAATAATGAAGAGTGTCATATTATACATTAAACAGACTTGGTGCTGGTATTTAAAAGCCAAGATTCTTAACAAATTCTGCACCAGTGACTATGGTGACAACTGAATGATAATGACTTGTGTATGGATGGTGTGTATGAAAAAAATGAACAACAACCATATGTCTGTTTTTACAGTCATAGGTGATAAAAAGATGAAGAGAAAACTGTAGTTTCCTATGGTATCAAGTCATCTTCATATCTGATATGATCAATGGCAGATAAGAACAGCACACCTTAGTGTTTGCATTGTTTGAACATGGGGTCCAAGTGCTATTTGAGACTTAGAATCATAACAGAATCATACAATATCCTGAGTTGGAAGCAACCCACAAGGATCGTTAAGCTCATGGACCTGCACAGTACAACACCTTCTTGTCCTTCTTGCTAGTAGGAGCAATACTTACCTTCTTCCAGTCCTCAGGAACTTTCCCAGTTGCCATGACCTGGCAAAGGTAAGGGACAGTGGCCTTGCAATGGGAATAGCCAGCTTCCTCAGCACTGTTCAGCAGCATGCCCATATTTTCTCTTGTCTTTCTTCTGCTGCTAAGGTACCTGTAGAAGCCCTTGTTGCCTTACATGTTCTTCACCAGACTGAACTCCAGGTGAGCTTTGGCACTTCTTTTCCCATCCCTGCGTGCTCAGACAGTGTCCTGTATTCCTTCTTAGCAACATGATGCTCCTTCTACCTCCTGTAGACTTCCTTTTTCATGTCCAAGTTTTGTCGTGGGCTCCTTGTGCATCCATGCTGGCATCCCGTCACCTTCATGTACAACCAGATGGACTTTTGTTGAGTTTGGAGGAGGTGATCCTTGAAAATCAAACAGCTCTCCTGGACCACCTGCCATAAGACCCTGCTAAGAAGATCCACAAATGGGTCAAAATCTTCTCTCCAGGGTCATGACCTTTTTTTCTTGCTTTGCTCCCTGCTTGTGGGATCCTTAACTCTGCCATGATGGGGTCACCGTAGCCTAACCTTAGACTTTGCTGTGAAAAGAAAAAAACACTAGCTAGTAAAATACCTTGTTGTGTGATAAGGATACTGATTGGCAGTTTTGCATCACAGAAATAATCTTTGCAGTTGCGATAATCTTTGCAGTTGTGACCATCCCTTTGCCAACATGTTGCACAAATCAGCGTTTTTGAGGCTGTGCTTGTAAAAGGCCAAACATTACACTAAAAGTTGGCTGATGAGTATTTTGCTTAGCCAGAGACATGATAGCGACTAATGTTTCAAACAGATATGAAATATTGTTTTTCTTTCTTCTGCTGAGCTGGTGCTATGAAGCCATCTGAAGGCTCTTAAAAGTCATATAGAAGTCAGTGAACCAGTATAGAAATTTCAGCAAACTTGTTGGTAAACTTTTATATCATGGAGTGAAAATGCATCTGAGAATCATATGAAGAAAAATATATTTGACAGACATTCTTTTTTTCTTTGTTTTCTACTCAGTGTATAAATAAAATCTGGAAATGTGGATGGAATAGTGTTGGAGCCAAAAGGAGAAATGAGTATAAAAGCAGTGCTTGAGGCCATTAACATTAATAGCCTGATTGAAATGTTTGGCTGAGGGTGTTCAAAATGCTGGGACCTAAAAGAGTTATGATTTTTAAACTTGTCTGATCCCTTTTGTTTTGGCCACTGTAGGGAACAAGATAGCAATCTAGGAGGACCTTTGTTATGGCACAGTTGGATTATACTTATGTCAATGTTTGGTGTCGCAATGAGTGCTGTTATAACACACCACCATGTCCTCCAAACACTGGCAGAACCACTAATAACAGGGCAAAAGTGTTCAGTGTGCAACTCTCACCAGCACTCCAACAGCATAGTACTGAGTAGTGCTATTGTGAAAAAGAGACTAACTGTAAAATCTTCACTAGGAACTGTAGCTCCATTCCACGTGCTTCTGTCCCCTCCTCTCCCTGGAGTAATTGGAAAGAAAACATTGCAAATGATACGTGAGAAGTGCTCCTGGCATGGTCACAAGCTGTGGCTGAAGTGATGAGATATTGTGAAATCCAAATACATGTTTTATTATAAGGAAAATCTTTGTTCAACTATTATGCAGTGCTGAGGAATCCACACCTCATTTGCAGGGGAAGAAAATGTTCTCTTTCAATTCCTTGAAGAGATGTTACCCATTTCTTGTGGGCAAACACTTCAATGTTACAGCTTCCTTCTAGATTCCAGCTATGTAAAAAATGTTGCCCATATCAAACAGGCTGACTGCAGTGTTACATGGGCAAATGTTCTCTACAAGGAGCAGAATTCTGAGGAACAGAGGATCCCTGGCTCCCCTTCTTCTCTACTTACCCAAGACTTGTTTATATCTGAATATTCTGGTACTATATACATATATCAATAAGTGGTGAATCTCTTTGGTATGGGCATTGTTGTGAGAAACATGCAGATCCCATAGAATGTCTATTGTCATTTTCCTTGGAGTAGAGATTGAGAGTTGAACTGTTCCTTTTCCAAGGCCTGAGCTGTCCAGACTGATACCTGAGTCTTTAACTCTTGTGCCTCTGATAGTAACCTGTATCCAATAAGGTTACAGATTTATAAGTTTTTCCCACAAGGAAAATAAAATATGCAGAACTAGTACACAACATCAAAGTATAGTGTGAGTGGAGCTACAGTACTTTTCTGAAAGGCTTAATTATGGATTGGCTTTGTCTCACTTAACACAAATTACCTGAAGACTGAACTGTTTAGACCAGAGCAGACTCCTAGTATAATTTAACCCAGCCTAAGACTGCTTCCTGGGACAGCATTGAGTTTACTCATTAACCATAAGATCATCTGGAAGTGGGATCCGTCTAGTCTAACTTAATTTATCCAAAAGTTAAGCATCAGCACAGGACAAAGTTGATACAGATTATATCTTTTGACAATAGGTGATTTTTCTGGGGAGCAGCCACGTTGAATAAGAAAGACAAATGTAAAAAAACTGAGAAAGAAATTCAAGAAGTTGAACCATGCTTTGCCACTGACTGTGGTGGTTTCAAAACTTAACCTCTGATGTGCACGTTATGCCATAATCTACATTTGGTCTTTTTCACCCTGGACATGATATAAAGGAGGTTAATTGAGCGACGCTTTCATAACAAATATTCAGACTGGACACCAGGACATTAGTAATACTAGATGTTACTTGAGCTTTTCCAAATTACTGTGATGCTCTCTGCTATGGCTATGTTGGGAAAATTTGTAGACAGTCTATGATGAACTCACCCAACTGGTTTAGAAAGGTGGCCGGTAAAAGCAGTGCTGCATTCCCAATGAACATGCATGTCCTTGACTCTGAAAGATCTCACGTGATATCTCTATTGCATGGAATTATTGATGACTTTCAGACATAAACTTCACATAGACATGCTCATTTTGATCTCCTTCCTTATAATTTGCTGGAGAATAAGTCATTAAAAAAAAATTATTAAAAGTCACATTTTCCCTCTATCTGCAGATGAATCTCAGCCGAAAGTTCAGAGGTTATGTCCCCTTTATCAGACACCTGCTTTTTACCTGTATCCTTTCTCCAGTCACCATATCTACAGTCTCCATGAAATATCTTCCCTGAATCTGTGAAATTTTTTTCACCTGATTATCTAATCGAATGTCTGTGTTGTGTCGTGTTGAACAATTCATCCCTTGGAGTGCACTGGGGTACCTTTCTCACTGTGCAGAGGCTGAAGAAGGTTCTCTTGGTAAAAGGAAGTACCTGAAGGAGGCAACTTGTAGTGAAAAGATCTTGCTACACCTGGGGTGCTGGGGATGATTTCATATGCCTTCAAACTTTAGAGTTCAAGTCCATTGACACAGAGCAGTCTAAGATGATTTTGTATTTTTTCTATTTCTCTGTAACTTGGCAGCAGTTTTCACTCTATAGATATACAAAGATAGCAGTGAAAAATATATTCTTAAGTCAGATCAACATCATTAGCTAAATATTTCATGTCTATTATAATAAAATAAAATTAAATATGGCTGCATTTTCAGAGGCAAAAGGAATACACTATTATTTAATGTAGCTATAACCCTTAGTTTTGCAAACATTTTTGTTTGCAATTATGATAGACGTTAAAATCATGATTAGCCCCTTTTATTTTAAGGAAAAATAAAAGATACAACAATACATGTGTTTAAGTGTGGCTGGTTTAAATGAAAATTTTCTCTTAGTACCTTACTTCTAATGTTTGTATCTCCAGGATAGGACAGGTCAAGATGCAATGTATGGTACTTGCAATAGTCAATGAATATAAAAGCCTATTATTTTAAGGGGCTCTTTAGGGTTGTAACACTCTTAACAAGCCTCTCAGGGCTAACATTTAACACGTGTGCCCTATAGAAGCCTGTAATTTACCACGTGCCATCAATTTCATGTAGTCCAATATATGGCTGTCGACCAGGTGCAGCTCTGCCTGCTCCATAACAGTTCAAGTATTTTAGTGCAGCCCATGATGTCTTAAGTATGCTAAATAGCTGGCTGCTCTCCTGCTTTGTTAAGGTTACATGCTGAGACCAAAGCTGGTAATGCCTGAAAATTGTTTCTCACAATTTTCACTCCCTCTTTCATTGGACTTACAAAACAGTGCTGACACACAGAGCTAGCAGCCTTGCATCCTGAAAAGAACACGTGGTTGTTCTTATTATTGTTGTTATTATTATTATTACTATGTGAAGTTCAGCATATTACCGAAATCTCATCAACTGAAATCCTAACTTTAAAATCTGTTGTGCATAAAAAATCTGGGCTCTATGGATTGTTGGTTTTTTTTTTTTAACTATAACAGCCCAGAATATTTTCATGACAAGCAGAGAGTAGAGGTCTACAGTAGCCCCATATTACCATGATGAATGAGCAGTAGCACAAGCTTGTTTAACTTGGAAGAAGGAAAATATGCCTGAAAATGGCCATGGCCTTGTTTTTGGCATCCTAAAAGAATGTGCACAAGTTTTGGGGTGTTTGAGTCCTAAAAATGTTTTGTGTAATAATGTTAATCTTCTTTGCTCTTCAGTGATGAATTGGGGATGAAATTGGCTGAAGTTGAAAAGGGTAGGAAACCACAACTAGCAGGGAAATTGTAGACTTCAAAATTAGCTTTTCTTCGTGAGAATAGCATAAATGTGGAGGGTGTTTTTATAGAGAAAAATAGCTAGCTGAGGCATTGACATTATTTTAGACAAGACAGTGGTAGAGAAAAGAAAGGTTGATCTTCACCTCTATAATGCTTGCAAGGGCACTTTGAAATACTGTTAGTGTTGTATAGGTTTTAAGTTACTTTTTTATGATCCTCATGGTGTTGCACAGGCATCTTATACAGTTTATTTTTGGGAAATATTCCACGTCAGTTTACATAAAGCACACCCTGATTACTGTTGTATTCACTGTTCGTTTATATATAAAACTGCCTCTGAGCCTTAGCGGTTTGGCTTGGGTATTTAATTGCTTTGATTTGTTTATTGTATATGATGAATTGGTGTTTATTGGTTTAAACTCAGCCAGGGTGAACTTTATAAAAATGCTGTTTTAATTTCTGAAATACAAAGAGACTTAATTTGTTTGAGATGAAGCTAAGGTAGCTTACAGTGAGTTGGCACATATGGGTGGTGATCTTTCTGTGACACTCCATGACTCTGTGGACTCCTAAGGCCACTTCTGAAGCTGTTTAAGGAATTCTCAGGGGGTTTCTTACTGGACTCTGCTTGGGCTACGTAGAACTATCACTTGGATATGATGAAATTATTTGAATATTTTAAATGGCTAAATAAGGCAAATTTGGATTGGTTGAGACAAGTTCCTGTTGAGTCAAATAGATAACTTTGTCAAAGAGGAAATGGTCAAAGAAAAAAAAATTCTGAGCAAAAGATATAACGAAATTTTGTAGACAAACTTTTTGAATTTTTTTTTTAAATTTTGAAACTTATTTTTTCTTTTTAAAGCACTAAAAAGTAAAAGGGTATGTCCATAATGTTATGAAAATATTGATTTTGTTGTAGGCCAAATAATGTAGGATTACATCTAAAATGGAGCTTTTTTCTACCAAGCATTAAATTTGGTTTGACCAAAGCAGACCTTTTCCTATCAATAGACAATTTCAAAACTATTTTATATAAACCCAACTTTCTTTATAATTGTCTCTGGTTTACGTTTTAGAGGGAATTCTGAAGGTGTCCTCTAAGTTATTGATGACTACCCCAATCTTAGAAAGACCCTTTGCTAACATGATTGCTGTACTTCATATCCCTAATATGGGATATATTCTACCTTTAAAAGTGGAATTTCACTATGAAGTAGCATGTGTGATATCATATCACTGTGATAAAAACTGTTTTTTAAAAAAGGAAAAGGGATTGGACAAAGTAGAAATTAGTGAGAAAATAAAAATGCATTTAGTCTACAATAATTGTATATTTTTGCTGTATTGTTACTTAGTGTCTTGGGGTGACACTAAACCGGTCCCTCTAAACTGGAACATTTAGTTAGTATGAAATATGAGTCTGTACATATTACCAAATGTCTTGATCACAGATATATTGTTTCATAAATAAAGACTTGCACATGGGCGGAAATGTACTGTAATGAAACTGATGTGAAGTTCAAATAAAAAATTTATTTTCTTGACTTGATGTGTAATTCAGATGTTGGATCATTGGGGGTTTTTTTCCCAGAAATCACTGGTGGGAACTAAAAGTGGACTGAGGAGACATTAACAGCTTTATAGTGTTTGATAGAAATGTAAGTTTGTCAGGTTCTGTCATACAAAATGTGATTCACCTCCTCTCCTGAAACAGCTGTTTTTCCAGAAAACAAAATGTTTGGGGTTTTTTTTGTCCCAGCAAAAGCAGATTGTGTTAATTTTTCTTCAGAGCAGTTCACACTGTGTTTAGGAAAACTTGGTGTACAGCTGCTTACCCTGTAAAACAGGGTGGAGAAGGTCCCTGTCTATATTTTCTGTTAAATTGAGATTTCTCACAATGCTTTTTCTTCAAATGGCAGGCATATGAATAACAAATGACCATGAAAATGCTGAATTGTTACAACACTGATATACTTTTACAGTTTTTCTGGTTTCTGTTTCACTTCTTAGACCGCTCAAAACCTCTAAAAATCACAGAGGGAAAAAACATAATTGGTGGACAAGCCAAAATCATTGGCCAATTCATATTCGGGACACAAGTTAAAGGAAAATGATGTGGTATAGCTTTCAATATTGTTTGGACACTTTTTTAACACCACTGTCTTCCTTTGGACCTGTCCTTTAGAAGACCTGCAATAAAGTTGAAATGTTCATTCTTCCTCATGACAGCTCAATGTTAGCTAAGTGTTAGCTTTATAGATAGATACAATCAAATGCTGTTGACTGCATAATTTGAATTTGGGTTCCATATTAAAAATATTTGTTTTTAATTGAGTTTGTTTAGCAGAGAAGGTAAGGAAAAGCTCATTCCAGAATATTGAATTAAATGATATTGCATACTGCTGTTGCATCTGGGCGAGCCAGCGGTGGACCTGCTTTTCCCCGGCGTGCCAGCGTCACTTCTCGCCCCACTGCTTCCGGGATCGTGCGGCAGCAGTTTCTCCATGCCTGCCATGGTGGGGGCTGGTTCCGAAGCCATCGGACCGGCGGACCTGGCTCCTGTCCCCACACCAATGCAGCCGGCTGACGTCGCGCCCTGGGCGACTGCCTGGAGCCACGGGGCCTCCCGGTGCGTGGCAGAGGCGGTCCCTGCCCAAAAGGGCAGCCCATTGGTCGGCTCATGGTGGCGGACCTCCGCGTGATTGGCCAGTGCCTCTGCCGGTCTGCTGACGTCACGCCAGCCCTCCGCAGCCATTGGCTCTCTCCCAACTCCCTTCCCCTCACTTCCCCGATACAACAGCCAGCCCCCGCTGGCTTTCTTTGTCCACTCCCACATGCAACTCCAGGAATAAAATCAGCTGGACTTAAGCGGCAAAGAACCCTTCCTGTCTCTTTACTTCTGCTGCTTTAATTAAACCGCGTGCGTGGTCTTTGCAAACACCAGCATGTGCCGCGGGTAGAAAGCGCGAGTAACTCGGAGGCTTTTGCATCGGTCCCGTTTGCCTAAATAACGTGACTTCGGCGTTATCTAGTCTCCAATCAGAGGCGAGCCGAGCATCAGAACTCCCGCAGAATCTTGGCTT
>VZRZ01007703.1:501243-518440 GCA_013398175.1 Climacteris rufus
CCCCGCGGGGGCAAAGGCCCCGGAGGCCCCCGGCCGCAAGCCATGCCCAGAGGCATCACAACAAGCATGGAAAACAAAAGCAGCCACGGCCCTCCCGAGGGGACCGCGCGGAGCTGCTCCCGAGTCGCGTGACCTCTGCCGAAGGCTTCCGAGTTACCCACGCTTTTTACCCGGGGCATACTGGGATATGTTGTAAGACACTTGCTACTTGTACATCTGCTCCTTGTCCTTGCTAGAAGGCCATGTCTCCTTTCAGGGAGGACATGCTGGAACGGTAACTACAAGAACACAGTAACTTCTAGCACTTCACAGTCTTTCCTATGGCTTTGAGAGGAGGTATTCTTTAGAAAAGAGCTCCCCTGAAGAACTCCTGAGATTTAAAGTGAGAAATACTTTTTCTACCCTGGTGACTGTAGTTCTTCAGAATTCCCCAGGGATTTGCCTGATTTGTATTTCCCTCATACTCGGGAATAATAAAAGGGAATAAATCACTATGTGGTATTTATTATTCATTACAAGTGTTTTAACACTGATGAGATAATCAGGGAGTTGAGCTAAAAACTTTGCACCTTTGAAAAGCTAATCAATAGAGTGCCTGGGGAAAGAAGACAGCTATTCAAAAACATCTTTAAAAGAGACAACTCATTTTTTGCCACAACCTTTTGAAGCCATTGTAGCAGTCTGTCACTACCTTATGATTATCTTTTATATTTGCAAGATTTCTTTCAGTATACACTGGCAATCGAACTGGGCAAATTAACTGGTCCAGCTACTGGGTGAGATGCTTTGTAAGCATCATCCCAAGCTCATCATCCCAGAATGAATGAGCCCATCTAGGTATTTAAAAATAAGAAAAGAATGTTTAAGTCTGGCAATGCAGAACATCTGAATGCACTCTCTTACACAGAAAAAATATTGCTTTCCTTAGGAAAGAGGTAGAGGACTTGTCATGTTGAAGTTTCTAGAGTACAAGTTTTATGAGGGGCAGCTGAGGGAGATGGGGGTGTTTAGCCTGGAGAAACAGAGGCTGAAGGGAGACCTTATCACTCTCTCTGACTCCCTGAAAGGGGGCTGTAGCCAAGTGGGGGGCAGCCCCTTCTCCCAGATAACAGGAGACAGGACAAGAAAAAATGGCCCCAAGTTGTGGCAGGGGAGGTTTGGTCTGGACATCCAGAATAATGTCTTCACTGAAAGAAAGTTTTGGAAAAGGGTGTCCAGGGAAGTGGTGGAGTCACCATCGCTGGAGGTACTTAGAAAACATATGGATGTGGCACTCAGAAATATGGTTTAGTGGTGAACACAGTGTTAATTAATAGTTGAATTAATGATTTTAGAAGTCTTTCTCAATCTTAACGATTCTATGTTTTTGTGACTTAATGGTATTTGTTGCTCTCCTTTAAGGTAGGGATTCTGACCCCCACTCCTAAATGGGCAGAGCTATTTCCTATCAGCCACCAGTAAGTGACCACTCCTCTCCCACATACACCTCCTCAGGACTTCCTACGAAGTGGGGTCAGATTGATCCCAGGTCAACATCTTAGTGTTCCTGGGTCTTGTACTCAGTTTACTTTTTCCAAATACTGTATGAGGAGTCATAGTTCCTAGTTTAGGATTGCACATTCATCAAATTTGCCTTACTTGCAAGGTAATTCTTGCCCTAAACTTTGCCAGGAAGGCCCCATTCACTTTTGAAATACTAGAAAATGTAATCAGGTAGAATCAAGAGTAAAATGCTTGACACATGCAAGTGTTTTAAAGCTGCTAAAAGTTTCCTTGTTATGGGCTGTTGTGTCACTAAACATAGGAAAAGTGTCTTCTTGATAGAGTACTGAGAATGAAACAAAAATCCTTCTATGCTGGGCATCCTCATCCAAAATATCTGGCCTTGACCATCACGGAAGCTGGAATATCAATGGAGCCTGGCTACAAGGTGTTGTGGCTAGTTGATCCTTCTGGAGTATTATGGCCATTTGCAGGTGATCTGGGTACCATTTTATCCCTCAGAGATGGAAAACATTGTATGGAATTCATTTTGCCTCTGGAATGAAAAACTCCCTTTACAAAACCCTGAACTTGTTGACTCTACTGGGTTTTGCATTTAGACAGCTACCATACCAAAGTATGTGATATTTTTCAGTCAATTTGGCATTCATGTTCTGAGTGCTGGTAAAATAAAGATTGCTTTATCTCATACTGTGTAAGTGCTGCAGGATTCCTCAGAACAATCACAACTCAGATTATTTTTATAGTGTGGTTTTTATAGTGATATGCTTCACCATTCTACAAGGCTGAGTAAACACCCACTCATGCTAGACAATGTTTTCTTGTTTGTTTATGTCAATTAAAGAGCTTGAATATACAGCCAGTGAATCCTACATTACTTCCCTTAAACCAACAGAATATGAAATTAGCTGGGCTCAGTGCCGAGAAGCTGATTTCTGGTGATAAACTGAAGCAAAATAAAATCTGCTCCATATGGTTCAATTGTAAACTTTGCAACTACAAACAAAAACATGCTGTGTGACTAAATATGGCAGTACAAAAGCAGTCATAAAGTGCTATCCCTTAAGGCATACCCAGAGTTAGCCTGCCCACTTTCAAATGTACTCTTGAATGAAAAGGGAGCGTGAGAGACCAGGTGATGCATGGTGTGTGTATTGCTGGGGAAAGGATGTGGTGGTTCAGGTTTCTGAGCCCAGGTCATGAGCTGGGACATACCCTGCATCTGGCAACAGCTGCCCCTGCCTTTCTGCAGGAGTTAACCTGCAGGACTAACACAAAGGTAAACAAACTCATGTCAGGAGTGAAACTCCCTCTATTTCTATCTACTGCATGGTTGGCAGTGCATGCTTTCATCCTCAGTGGGCATGCAAATGGGGCAAGGCTAGATGTAATGATTCTTCAGCTTCCTGAAATCCTACATAGCTCCTATATGTATCTATGCATTTCCAAAGACAGTGAGCAAGAAGGCAGGTTGAGGAGTTCAGCAGACACAAAGACACATAAATGATACCCACATGCACTAACCAACCATTTTCAGGCCCGGTCCAAGCCAGTGCCTGATTTTGTCATAGAAAGACAAAAGCAAATAGGAGTTTGAAGAGATCCCCAGTCTATTAAAGGGAATGTTTTTTGCTCAAACCTGCCAATCAAGGCCTGGTTTAGTACACTCTGCTGATAGATCACTGATGATCTGCTGTTCAAATACAGTATTTTCCAATGACACATCACTGAAGAAACCAGATATCCCCATGGCAAAGGCTTAAATATTTCACCTGACTTTTAGCAGGATTTAATAGGAGCATATTCAGGAGATTTTGGTTCAGGAACACATGAAATTTTCTCAAGCTGCAATAGCTTAACTGTGTCACAAATTGGAGGAGATTAAACCACTCTTTTCTGCAGCACGTTCAATGGTCTCTTGAGTTTAGAGTTGTGGAAGAACAAAAGGGAAACACTTTGCCACTATGAATTAACAGCAGACCCTGTAAATGGCCCCACTAAAGGAAGGAGCAGCATGTAACCTTTTTGCAATGTTGGAAAGAAATTGTGGGAAAGTGGCCAAAAAAACATTACCCCCAGCTTCAAACTGTAAAAGCATTTGAAGATGTTTAAGGAACCCCATGCACTCCTCTTGTACTGTAAAACCAGAACCTTCAGGAAACAGAATGTAAGGAATAGGAAATAAGGAATTGAAGATTTATTGGTGTTTTCAGCATAAACACTCATCAGTCCCCTTTCACAGAAAAGGAAGCAAGCCTGTTTTTCTCTTTCAGCTAAATGAGGGTTTTCTAAAATGCCTCCTTGCTATGTAAATATGGAATGACACACTTAAGGAAAAACATATCTATTACTAACTGCAATATATACAGACAATATTTTTTTAACTAAAAACAAACAGAAAGTGCCCCACTGTTTGACTTCAACAGAACAACTATACCTTTGGGTTTAGATCAGAAAGTGCTTCCAACTCTATTGTTGTAGGCGTGCCTGAAGCATCAGTAAAGGAAAGGGCTTCCAATTTTTAATAGAAATTCTCAATAGGGCAGAGATTATTCTTTTTCTTTATTTATTTTGCTTTTGTTTTGATCACTCCAAAAGCCATGCAATGTTTGGAGGTGGCCTAGGTTAAAGCTGCAGCTGAACAGACTTTACTACTGGTTTCCAAAATGTAACAAAATCTCAGTTCTCTTCTGAAAGGGGATGTGTGCATCAACAGCCTTGTTCAGGGTTAGGAGGAGGCAGCTGAGCTTTCCTGGTCCCCTTGGGTCTCGTTTGGCATCTGGTTCTGCATACTTATCCAACAAGAAGCAAAGGTACTTGGCAGCACTGAATAAGGGAAGAGGAGAAGGTAAACGAACCAGGACAAACTGAAAAATACAAGGAATCTGAACATTTAAATAGAAAGCACAGCTATTTCTAGTAATAATGGGAGACGTACCAATAATAAAGTTTCTTCTTAAGAAAGTTGTGTAGAACTGAGTCAGAGTATAGAACACATAAACAAAGTTCAGACCCAAACATGACAAAGAGATGGCCTCGGCCAGGAGGGATAGAAGCCTTCAGATGGTTAAATGGATACAGAAAGATTTGATGGTGTCTCCTGTCCTTCCTTACTGTTAAGGTCTTGCTGACTGTGCCCTTGAGACTCTTGTTTTGGGTCTCAGTCCACATATCTATATGTCCAAGTTGCTCCTGGATCTCAGAAGACTACAGTTCAGTTTACCTCCCAAGGTAGGTTTTGCCTTCTTAAATGTAAGACTGCCATCTTTGGCCCTGAAACCTGTTTTGTTCCCCAAATTTGCCTGCAAGTTAAACTTCACCTTTGAAACTCACCCATAAGGTGAGTTGTACTCTTAAAGTGTCAGACTTCCTGATTGCAGTGCATACTTGTAATATAAAACACACATAGATGTCTGTCCTGAAAAAATTTAACAAAGTCACACAGAACTGAGGGGCATGCATTTCCCTGAACTTGTTCTTTCAGCACTCTGAAACCGTCTTTGGTTGGAGCCTGGTCCTCCAGCGTTGCTTTTCTGCCCCTTGTCACTCTTGATACATTCAGTCTTTTCCTCCCTCACAAGCAATTTCTGCTTCCTCCAAACCCTATAATTTAGAGATGGATAGGAGAAAGAACTCCTTTCATTCTTCCCATTTCAAATGTTCCAAAAAGTAGAAACATTCAACTTAGATACTATTCACTGCACTTTCTCTGATTATGCACATTCAGCAGCAACTACATACTCATCACTACAATTTCTAGACTGCAAATAACATTCTCCAAATATCTTTCTCTTTATGTTCCATTATGTGAAAAACGTCTTCTGTGCTCATGACTCACTGAAACACCCATGTTCCTCTACAGCCCTGCTGTAAACAAGGCCCACAACATCTGTCAGATCATGTATTAATTCATTACAATTAGGAATATTCTGAACTGACCCCCTTATAAATCTTTATGGAAACAATCTTCCTTTAAAAAATCAATTTGACTTCAAGAGCCCTTGCTAAAAGAAAAAAAAAAATTAACAAACTTGTGACAAAGAATTATACTTTTTCATTTGTTTGGAAACTTTCATATGTTTGTTCATAAAGAGCATAACTGCTAACACTTGAATTGCAAATGACCTGATCGATGAACTCAGACTTCTATTGCATATTGCAATATATCCTTTTCCTAGAGAAAAAGCATTACAGTCTTCTGTGCAACACACAGTGCAAGCAGAGAAACAATTTAGATGAGTCAATAACTTCCAGCTGTTCTGAAGCAGTGAGCATGAAAAGAGTTTATTCTGGAATAAATTAATGGCAATGCCTCGTCAGTTTGATTTGTACCAGGGTGTGCCATTAGTGTATCCTGTAACTATTGTTTGTCCTGTACATATTTCTGAGTGACACCTATACAAAGAGATGTACTGTTACCTGGTATGCTCTATGAATTCTTGTAGTATGTATATTTATTTCTTTTCTGTGCTCTGACTGAATAAGGCAAAGAAATCCCCTCAGTTTTGTTTCATTTGAGTTCATTAAAAAGTGTATGTTCCTCTGTTTTATCATAATTTTAGAGTTTACTAGCTTATATACTTGAATTAATGTGTTTCCTAAGAAACACATGAAAATACTCCCCTTAAAGTGTTTTCTTATCTTTACTCTCTAAGTTTTTCTCTCCTGCCTATTTAAAAACATACACTATTTGGTTTTAAAGTTTTATTCAACCAAAGGTGGTAACGTATTTCCTGAAATAGGTTAGGATTTGGAAAACCTAGAAAGAGTGACTGTTAAGCCAAATGTATGGAGAAATACCTATTAATTCAGGATTATCAACTTCAAGATGAACTATCTTGGATGCCAAACTTGAAACATCAAATATTGTCTCAGTCTGAGCTTTCATTGGAGACAATTGTGTCTGCAGGTGTTCATCGTCTCAAAAAAAAAAGTTTCACTTCACAATGATGAGATGAGGCAAAAAGGTGACATCTTTGAAACCTGCACAGTTCAGACCTCATGTTTAGTTGCCAAATTCTGCCCTTGCAGCCTGGAACAACTGAAAAGGCAACAGGCTGACAGCAGGACACATTGTCCTGTGAGTATTGTGGAAAGGGCCTTAAGGATTTCATTTTCTTGGTTCCTTTTCTGCCTGAGAAGCTTTACATTTGTGCATCACAGGTACACCAAAAATTAAGAATTCTGGGCTATTTTCTCTCTTGCAGAGGGCAAGACATTTGACCGCCTTGAAGACTCCAAGACTCTTGCTATACAACTATCAAGAAGCACATTTTTCTGATCCTAGATGCTGAAATTTTAGTCTCAATTTAATCATCGGACAGAGCTCTTTTTCCATATGTGAATGGCACATGTTATTTGGAACCATCCTAGGACATTGCTTTCATAGAATATTCCCTATTCTCTTTCTAAATGTATAAATACATGAAACATATTTATTTTCTTTCCACTTGGTAATTTTACATATTTTCCGCTTTAAAAAGTGAGAAGCTGGAAAGTTTCTCTCTTATGCATGGTAAAAGATTTTGAACAATTTTGCCTATGGCAGGATGCTACCAGTTCAGCTTCTATGGAACTGTGCTTGAAGAAAACTCCTTCATCCCTGTCAAGTCCATCTGGAGCACTACTTAGAGCTGCAGCCATCAGGAGTGAGCCATTCAGGTGGCTCCACACATGATGGAACAATTTGGGACTGGGAAGGAAGAAATGTAGCTCACTGTTGTTTTTAGTTTCAACTCTTCTGAGTCTCTCAACTCTGTGTTGAACCTCTTAGCGTCACAGCACAAAAACACAAATTAAGTGAAACAAAAATTTAGTTAATTAATTACAGGAAGTTCATGAGTCTGGGAAAGGACTATGCAAACACACAAGAACAATGAGCTTATATGTTGCCTGTACAAACACAATGAGCTAAATCATTATACCAGAGGTGGCTGGGGTGACAGGAGCCCTAGGAGCCCCAGGCCAAGGCTGTACTCTGCAGGGTTGTGTCTGAGTCTGGGCTGGCTCCTTGGGTTGCAGAAGAACAGAGGACTATGGGCTAAGTCACGACTGTGCAACTGATTCCAGCCAGAAGCTTCTGCCTCCAGGGTGTACCAGGTTGTGATGACAACACAGACACACTCCTTTTGTGTCTGGGAAGCTTTTTTACCCAGTTTTTAGGGAGAGGACAAAACTACTGAGCTTCTCGAATAATTGTTGCATGCTGCCAACTATCCTTTTATGAAAAGAGTTTTAGAAGAACTGGTTAAAATGATAGTGCTAGAGGTATTTTGAACATCCCTGTTTAGGAAATGAAATTGACCCTGAAGAAAAAAGCCTGGCAACCATAACGTATTTGTTTCTAGATATGAATTGCCCCCAGGGTAATTAGTTTGTGGACTAACCTTGAGCTGGGGACCCTGAAAGGGTTGGGATCCAGATGGTCTTGCATAGTCAGAGCAACAGAAAGTGGACACAGACAGACGCAGAGCTGGGCTTTTTGTATGCAAAAGACTGTGAAAGAAACTAGATTCAGTCCTTTTAAACTGTTCAGATAAGAAGGTACAAACAAGAGCTCCAGGTCTGATTAGCTGCAAAATGAATATGGGAGCTTATTTACAGAGGCTTTATGATTGCAGAGAGCCTTTTGTGTATCTAAGTATTTGTCTTCCTTAATGACAATGGTATAATTCTGAGTTTTGCTGCTTCTCTCTTCTTAAATTTGGTGTTATTCTGTTGCGCCCAGTCTATAAACAGATTTTGAAATGTGTCCTACAAATGAATGCAAATGCACTTTATAAGAGCAAGTCTCAGCATATTGAAAAAAAACTGTAAAAAAATGTTGAAAATCGTTGTCCAAAATCACATGTAACCTATAGTTTTTTGTTTTCTTTTCACAATTATTTTCTGGACAGTTGCAAAGTAAACCAAGTCCACCTTTTTTCCACCTTTTCCTCATTCCAGCCATCTGCTCTTTTCTTTGACTCCTTGTAAATATATTTTGTTGGCTCCAATAGGGCTCAAGGTATACATTTTGTTTAGTATATGTAAGAAGATTGGCAGAGATGGAGTCAACTTTCCCTACAGACCATGTAGTACTCTGCTTTGTAGGTATGGTTAGAATGGTGTTGAGAACACCACCAGTGTTTTAGTTCCTGTTCAGCATTGCTCCCACAGCATCCAGGGTCTCTCCACCCCCACCCCATTCCCACAGGGCAGTAGGCTGGGCATAGGCAAGAGGCTGGAAGGGGACACAGCCAGGACAGCTGATCCAAACTGATCAAGGGGATATTCCATACCATATGATGACATGCTCAGCAAAACAAAAGCTACAAGAAAAGAGGAGGGGAGAACATTAATTATTTATGTTATTATCTTCCAAGGCAATTACTATAATTACTGATGGCCTACTTCCCAGGAAATGGATGACCATCTCCTGCTGATAGGAAGTAGAAAATAAAACTTTTTCCTTTGTCTTGCTTCTGTGCACAGCCTTTGCTTTTATTTCTTAAACTGAATTTATCTCAAACCACAGGTTTTTCATCTTATTTTCTTCCCCTGTCCTGATGAGAAGGAGGATTAAGAATGGCTTGGTGGGCTCCTGATAGCCAGCCAAGGTCAGCTCACCACTGTATGAGCTGATGGACAAAGACTTTACAACTTGGGATTTCTTTGTAGGTTCCAGGTGATGTTAGGTGATGTTAGATGTTATCTCCTGTGATTCTGTTTCATTTTTACCTTTTTTCCTATCTTCAGTAAATACAGTAAAATTTTATTCAGTTTTACAAAACTGACATCTTCTCTTTTGAGTGCAGGGCTATGATTTGTGGAGCACTTATCCCCACACAGTGGGGAACACGAAGCCCAGGAGGCCATCATAATTACAAAATGGACTTGTGGCTTGATTGTTGTTGCTGTTCTTCTTCAGGAATCTCCTTGACCTATTCAGAGGGTAAGTTGCAAGACTGACAAACTGTGCTAGTTCCTCACTTTCTCCTGCTTTCTTTCTTGAAGGGTCCTGCAGCCCTTCAGGATATGATGTAAGAGAATATCTGATGCATGGTGTTCTCTCACTGTCACATGAAGAAGTAAAACCTGGGACTTACTGCCCTATGGTAGATACAAAGAGATGAGGGAAGAATGTCTAAAGAAAACTGTCCAGTGCACTCATAAGTGTTAAACACTTCCACTTTTCCAGATTGGTAAGATTTTCCTTACTTGTTTTCACCTCAAATAACAGCCCTCAATTCTGGTCAGCCAATGGGTTTTGTAACTCTTCATTAAAATTGACTTGTCAACTCGTTTCCAAGAGTTGGATGAGTGTAGAATTTATGAATGCAATATGAAGATAAATGTTTTAAAATGAAAACACAGATAAGTAATAGTAGCGTAATAAAAAAAGATTTTAAAAAATGTTACAAGAATCAGTTAGATTTTGCCCATCATGTTAAATGGATATCAACTGGCATTGTTAGTTCAATTTTCTAGCAAGAAGTACAGTCAAAGGAAAATTCAGGCCTTGGTCTTTCCTACTGAACAGCTCTACTGAACTACTTCTCTTCATGTTTAATTGCTAAGGAACTGTTCATTTGTTTTATTTTTGTGCCTGGAAATAGAAACACAGTTTGACAGGCAGAAAGGATTTATGCATGAGTTTTGCTTCATCTATCTTTCTGACAATAAATCTGCTAAAGTAATTGGAATGAAATACAAGACATAATAACCAGCAAGGACTGTTGAAATCTCTGCGTTCGATCTGCCCCTTAGGAATAAAAAATTAACATAAGCAAGCTATAACCAATAACAGAGATAAATTTAATGACAAACCCAACTATTGTGAATATTCTTGTAAGCAAAGAAGCCCTCATTATCCAAAGTGTACACATCCAGCAGGGTTAATTTGCTCTTCACTGTTATCCTCAGAGGTGGATTTAATCTAAATTTCTTAAAAAAAATAAAAGATAAGAGAGAAAAGATATTTCCAATGAAACATATGAATAAACTTAGTTTTCCTACAGTGGAATACCCTTTCCCTAAAAATTGCTGGCCTGATTTGCAATTGTCATTGAGAGACAGAGATGGATAAGTATTCAGATGTTATGATTTTATCAGCTTTTTTATATTTGTGCTTGAAATCTGGTGAGTGAAGCTACTCTTTGTTAGCAACACCCTTGTAAGTATCTAACAATCTACATTAAAAGAGAATAGGGCTATATGTTTACTTCTGTTTGTCCTGTTCTGCCAGTTTTCAGAATTATTGATATCCTCATGGTCCTCTGGGAAAAAGAAGGTAAGAACCTGTCTGTTTGAAATGCTTTAATTTGCACTTTACACACAATTGCTTCCTATAATTGAATAAAAAATCAACTCGGTCTTTTCCCAATACTCACAAAGCATCATTTGGCACAATCCAGTTTACTAACCTGTCCTCTTACATGTCAGGCCAGATGTTGGCTGTCAATGTAATTATCAGCTGAGTACAGATATTCTTGAAAGGTTTTGAATTGCACATTTATCTCACTGTCAGTTAGTGAAGAAACTGGTCCTGATTCCACAACTGGTGAACAAAGTATAACTTAACTTAAGCACTTAGGATCCACAGTAGTTTTTTTTTTTTTGCTTCTGTGCATTTTTGTTTTAGGGTCTGTAGTCCTCCAAGGTACTAAACACCTCTGTGTAACACAAGTTGAAAAGATGTTTAAATCTCAATAACCACTTCAGTGTCTGAATAGAAACTGGTAAAGATGTTCCTCTCTCTGAACATTCTGGTATTCTGCTTGGGAAGATACAGCTTCAGATATGGCTGGTGGTTTGTAGTAAGGGTCAATTCCATATCTTGCTGTTTTTCATGTCTGAAAACCTTTTTTATGAATTAATCAGGTTCATGGGAGATAATGTCTATTTGGGTTTCCCAGACGTTTCACTAGACAAAGATAGTCAGTCTTTCTGTGGTTCAGGACATCTCAGGACTTACTTAGCTTCACTTTTTTTGTTGGAAAACTGATGAATGCTGCAGAAGTCTTTTCCCCAAGGAACTAAAAATATTTAATAGAGAATTCAACATACCCTACATGTACAATCTGGAAATGTATAAAGAATTTGGCAGAGAATAAGAACAGAACATTAATTTTTTTTTTCATATAAATTTCAGCAAGTTTTCCTAGAAATAATAGATTAAAACTGTAGGATGAAATCCAGCAAATAGAAAGCATGTTGTGTTCGGGTTTCTAAACATGACATTACATCTGAAATACCACACAGTGGCTACTTGTTTGCCAGGCTTACACAATACCACAAAATGAAAGGGTGAGTGCTCACATGACAGTATATGATACACTGTCTTCTTCGATAGCAGATTTTCCTACTCATTCCTTGGGAATCTGAGTGATTTGTTACTGTAAGGCATTTTTTCCAGTGGCAAATGCTGCTTCTTGGTAGCATATTACCAAATCAAGTGTGAAAAGAGGACTCATTCCTCCCATTCCTCTGTGGTCACACAGCGTTCTTGGCAGGGGGAATACGTATGCTTGCATGAGTGAGGTTGTTCTAACACGGGTGTGAAATGCGTCTAGGAATCAGGGAACTGAAGGCAGGATCCACCCAACAGTACACCCAGTTACAGAAACTGAATTTCCACCTCAGTTCCCGGTAAAGCCCTTCTAGGTTTTTTTGTCGGGAACAAATTTGGAAAATGGAGACCTGAACAGCTAGTGCTTCACCCATCCCTGGAACAGAAAAAAATTATGGTAATAAAAGTACATTTAATGAGTGAATCTTGCTTTCAATGTCATTGAAAGCATCATTCAAGTGTGGAATTAAAGTAATTCTGCACTAAATATTATATAAAATTAATGACTGCCTGAAAATGAAACCGTTTTATTATGCAATTACTTTCCAATGTAAGCAAATAAAGTGTTTGGAGCTTTCACCAATGGCCCTGTAGAAGCATCAAGATACATTGCAAGTACAATTCCTGTGTAACAGCGATACAAATGCACTTTACACTTTTAATTTTAAACGTCTGTACTTAAAGTTCGTAGTGTGACAGCTCACAATAGCTCTTCCAAGAAAGCTTTTGACCCAAGGTGAGGAGGAAGCAACTGCCTTCTGCCTTGGAGTTAGAAACAGTAAGTTACATGCGGTTCTTGATGTCTCAGAATAAGATGTTTTAAACCCAGAGCTCTCATTTTTCAATGAAGTGCCTTTTTTTCCCAGACTATAATTAATATTGGGAGGGAATTCCTCTCCTACTTCAGACAGAGCATGTGAAGCCAAGAATATCAGACTTCTGTCCATGAAGAGGAGGAGTAAGAGTATATCCTGTAAACTGCTGGATAGGTGAGAATGTGGGTAGAAGAGGGGTTTAGGACTGCTGTGTGATTTACACTTTTTATTTGGCAATTTCTTTCTCTCCCTTCTGAAGGCTTCTGGGTGCAAAAGGTGAAATGAAGCAGCACAATGTGTGACTGGGGGGAAACTGGTGTTGTGGTTAAAGGTGGGGCAAGATTTATTAGCTTTCTCTGCTATTGGCTATCCATGTCCTTCCAAGTTGTTTAACATTTCTTTTTATCCCCAGTTGTACTGCTTGTTTTCAGTCTTGGGACACCATGTCTGCCTGCAGGGAAATACTGTTTATCCTCATGCATCCTGATAGTATAACTTAGTGTTCTATGTTGCCAGCTGAGAGCACAAGCTGGAGTAACTTAAATTTTCAGTAGAAACCCCCAAAACCTGAACTTGCTACATTTTGCTGTAAAATAGAGCACAACATCCAGACTATGGGACTCCTGTGTGGCTTCCTTCTTTGTTTTCCTTTCTTTGTGGTACCTCATTTTAATGAGTTTGTGTTTTGCTGCTTCTCAGTATTTGCAGTGCAATATGAGGGACCCTGACATGCTTGGCCCAGGTTCAGAAAGTGAAACTGAGCTCTTTGTTAGCCAAAACCCAGCACTTCCTCCATATTCTTCATCTGCATAGTCTAACACTTGAGCACCTCTATTTTGTGGCCCTAGCCATTACCTGTTTAGCATCCCCAAATTGTCATACCCAATTGTTCCACCTTTAATACTGCTTCAGTTCTCATTTCTCGTTATCTTTAGAAACATGTATTGTTCTCCATAGCAGTGTCTATTTGTGAAGTAAAAGCAGATAATGGAATATACACGTGGAAGAAGCATTGCATGCAAGTATCGGGTTACATTAATCTCTTGGAGACTAAAAGGCTAACAAAAACTGGTAAACAGCAACTGTAGACATACAGAAAACAAGGGAGAAAAAATATTGTCTAGCTAAAACTCACCAATATTTGTCAGCTACCTAAAAATTACAGCTGGCTTTTCTTTACTTATCCTCAGTCCATATGGAATGCATACAAGACACAGAGGTCCCATGGACAAATGATAGTCAGAAAATAAAAGACCTTTTCAGTCAATTGATTGCAAACATGACCATGTTCAGAGAGGAAGTCAGGGCCTACAGGTGTCATTACATCTTTTACATTCTTTGAACTTGCTTCTGTGCCAGTGGGTTCATTTCTAGCTTGGACTACTCCACTCAGCAACTCCCTCCTATCCTGGCACAGTCTCATACAAGAGTATTCACCTCTAGTTCTACAGACATTGTTCAGCAAACAGTGGAAAGCACTGCAGAGAATTTTCACCATGATATGCCTTTGTCTTCATCCTAACAAATGTTCACTGTAATAAAATCTTGTAACGACTAACACCTCTGAGCTGTTTTCCAAGGCCAGAATGGTCTTGGCATGACTCAGAGCTATGTAGGGATAAGCAGGTGGAATAGAACAGTCTGTTTCTGTTGGAAGGACCCTACAACTATCCTCTAGTCCAACTGCCTGACCAATTCATGACTGACCAAGTTAAAGCACTTTATTAAGTCCATTGTCCAAATGTCTCTTAAATACTGACACTATTAGGGCACAAACTACCTCTCTAGGAAGGCTGTTTCAGTTTTTGACCATCCTCCTGGTAAATAAATTCTTTCCAGTGTCCAGTCTGAGCTTCTGCTGGCACAGTTTTGAATCATGCCCATGCTTCCTATCAGTGGATATGAGAAAGAAGAGTTCAGCACCTTCCTCTCTGCTTCTCCTCCATTTGTGGGGTGCAATGAGGATCAGACAAATGCAAATGATTCCTTTTCAATGACAATAATAACAGAAGAGAATAAGGTACTGGGCTGTCCAGATAGTTAAACACTGGACTGCCATTATTATTTTTTTCCTGAGGTTTCTTTACTTCTTATGGACTCTCTTGCACAGAACATCTGGACCCCAAGTTGGCCATGGACCTTTTCAGAGTTATGCAAGCCTTTTTTTCCCTGTGCTAGCTGTTTTATTTTGAGTGACTGCTCTCCCTTTGTTTTCCGCATAGCACTCACATCATTGGTTGTATCTGTGCAGTCTTATACGTATGTATCACCCGAGTTCAGCCCTCTCCCCTCCCCAGAAAAGCATTTCCTCAGACATTTGTTCTGCAAAATAAACCTGTGCCCTGTGCATGTTGTAAGTCAGTGGTTAGAGGGGCTCTGTTGTGTATGGGATAGTCTTCCAGGATACATGGCCATAAATCCTAGTGCCAAACCAACGTGTTGGGAATAACCGTGTAACAGAGATTCAAACTCTTAAACCCAGGCAACAAAAGATGTCACAGTGAACATCTTCTGGCTCAGTGTTGCACTTGTATAGCATAGGCACATTCTTAGCTTTGATTAGAATCTTCTGTCAGCTTCAGATGAGGACATTTGGTTGCCTTGAGGGCTAGCTGCTGGGAGATGATGAGAGGAAGTGGGTATTGTTGCAACACAATGTTTAGATGTGGCAAACTGAGCTTATTTCACCCCAAGTCTTAAAGGAATACAGGCACGCATTTAGTGCATTTGGCAGAATTGTTTCACAGAGATAATACTCTAAAATTCACTCTTTAGCTACCCTGGGTAACTTACACTGCCTGAATCCAGCTACGTAAACAAAGAATTATTGTTTAGCTGAATGACAATGAAACCCATACTTCAAGGTAAATGATTCAACATGACCCACCAAGGGCTGATATTTGCTAGAAAACAACTGCCAGGATTAATCCATAGACCAAAGAATAATAAAATGCAGGCAAGCCTTGTTATATATCACTGGATGGGAATTGGAATACTCTATATTTCATCACTTTAAGTGGTTCCCTCATTAAGCAATTCTTGCAAAACAAAGCCAAAAACCTTGAACAGGGCTAAACAGAAGGCATTAAAGCACATATTGTCCTTATAGCCACTGGATTTTCCTCACAAATTAGAGTTGTCATAAAAAGTGAAATTCCTTACTTTTTGGCATGTTCTAATGTTCTTTGGAGAAGGTTTTTTCTTCTCTGGCTTACTGCTTTTTCTGTTACATATCCTTATTTCGTCAGTTATATGCACTGAATGTGATTCCAATCTTTTCCTCCCATGTTTGTTGGACCACTGAACCACGGTAAATGAAGGCACATGGCCAACCATATGGTAACAGTAACATCAGTGCTGCAGTAGAGGAAGATCAAGAGTTGCATATGCACAAGGTAATATGGAATATATTTATACAGTTTTGAAGAATATCACTAGTCTGTTTGCTTCAGTAATATTTATATTCTTTAGAGTGACAGAATGAGGTCAAATCCAAGATGCACTACAATGAAAGTACCAGTCAAAAAGAACTTGTCCCTTTCATCTGTTCTACATTTTGATCTTGCATATAACTTTGTGGAAATTATAATATATCAAGCACTATCGGTATTTGCCTGGAAAAGATGCAATTTTCTTTTCAGAAAATTGGTGTAATTAAAAAAAATTATGTAACAGAATGACTAATGTTTCAAACAGTAGAGCTAAAATTTATGTCCTGTACTGCTTCCCATTATTTTCAGAATGCCCCACTTATTGGATAAGTTTCTTACGTCAACTGGGATAACTGATGTGCCCAGAGAAGTGGTGTGCAAACATCTAAACCTGGTTATAATTGTTAATTGAATTTTTCAGCTGAACTATGAACTGGTCTGAAAAATAATTCAAAAACATCTTCCTGTTATTTAAACAAATCTAATGTTAGTCAATCACCACCAGCAGCTCTGAGAGCTGCTCAGTTATGCTTAGCTGTCAATCTCAGTCTAGTTTTGATCTACCTAACTTGAAATTGGTTTATTGCTTTTCAGTCATGCGAATAGATGAACAGGAAGGATAGCCAAAAGTAATAAATGGTGTTTGTCCTACCAGAATTGGTGGGATTGTAACACTTTGAAACCCTTTTTTGATGAAGTGGAAGCACTGGAACTTTCATGAGAAATGGGAGGGAGCACTGTTTGAAATGGTATAACTACAATAAAGAAGGAACAGGTTGATTCATTTAAAATAGTTGATGAAGCTGTTTTAGATACAAAACTAAGATGTAGGCAGACTGTTCAAACTCAAGTAAACAGACTCATAAATTTACATTCACAAACTGAAACTTCTATTCAAATATCAGACAGCATTTTTCACTTTCACATGCCACTATTACTGTCATTTACAACTTGATTATGTACAAGACTGTTTATCAGAATCTATTGTAATGGCAATGACATCTCAGGTTGGGTGGGTGTATATTCACAAAGGGTAGTATCTAATGTGTAATTAAGAGAGTTTACCTTTTCCTAACTTCCTAACTTTTTCTTAGTTTGGTTTGGTTTTGTTTGTTTGG
>VZRZ01007703.1:518530-616301 GCA_013398175.1 Climacteris rufus
GTTTTTTGTTTGTTTGGTTTTTTTTGTTCTGGAGTTCTTGAGAGATTTATAAGAAAAGAGCCTTTTGAAGTTGGATTACAATGAAGTCTTAGGTTGAAGGAAGATCAATAAATATTCTGTGATGTTGTGATGTTCTTAAAGGCCACATTTAGGCTGCACAGTTCTGTGTTACCTGAACTATTACCAAATACAGAACTGGATAGCAGAGTCAGCATGAAGCCATTGGGTAAAAAGTTCCTGGAGCTTGGGTTTTTTTTTAGAGCTTCAGGTCTCTCCACAGGGTGATCTAGCATGCTATTTGCTTTAAATACTTCCTTGTGTGAAATATCCTTCTCTCTTTGTCGGTGAGAAATTTTATGTCATATCAAGATTTGCAGAGTCATAGATTCAGACCTACTTCTTGAGACTGAATAATATCTCTTTTCTGTCTGTTTTGTAAAACCAGACAAAATTTTCACCATATTGTGTTCCCAGTAGAACTCAATAAAACTACTGTAGTAAAAAAAAGGAATGAAAAAAAAAAAANATTGTAGAACTCAATAAAACTACTGTAGTAAAAAAAAAAGACTATAGGAATGACTTTTGGATAGTTTAGGGTAACCCATTTCATTCCATGCTTATCCATACAAAGTACCATAATTTCACCAAATTTTAGAGAGCAAATAAACATCAGATGCATTCTTATGACTGAACAAAGATTTGATGCAAGCTTAAAATTGTACTGGATATACATGCATGAGTCTCAAATGCAAAATTCCACTCAATCTGCACCTGTTTCTGTGAGTAAAGCACTGGTACTAAACTGTTATTCCTATGTGATTACAAAAGAAGAGGAAATTTTTCTGGACCAACTCTGATTTAAGAAATTAGTTTTCAATTTATAGGATGGGGATGCAATCAGCTGCAATTTAATGTGCTGATTTGTCAAGGCAGCCCAGCCACCACAACTGGCTGCACCAGTTCTTAGCTCACCTAGCTGTAAGTTACATGTGCTGCTTTAAGCTAACACATTTATTTTGCTCTTAGGACAGGTAGGCAGACATATGGTGCAGCTGAAGAATGTTAAATTAATGCCAGTTTTAATACTTCCAAAGTTATTTGGCACGTGTTAGCTTCAAGCAAAGATTTGATACCAAGGTTGAAGACACTCCTTATCTTTGAACTTGACACTAAGGCATAGAAGGTGAAGTAATGAAGTAGTAGTAGTAAGTAGTACATGTGAAGGTAAGAAGATTTCCCAGATATGGGAAGGATTGAGAAATAAAAAAGCAGTAGAGAAAGATTAAGATAACAGATATGAGAGGTCTGATCTTCCCTTCCAAATGTATTTTTCTCCCTTATCCAATGGCCAATAAGAAGATCTTTCATTTTTTACACTCCCAAATTAGAGCATGTTACATGAAAATGTAATTGATGGAGTTTCCTGGGAGTAAAACTTCTGAGTTCAGGCCCATATAGATATATTGTTTTAAGAGACACTGATGTTGCAGCCTGTCTTAACAGACTGGTTCATGAAACACACATGAAACCAAATTTTTCAAAAGTTTTTGTGGTAAGCTTACTGTATCATGTGCTGTATACAGTATGAGCCATCTCTTAGCTTCACTGAGACAGGGACTCAAGTGTGTTTCCCAGAGTGAACAGCACAACCTCTTTGTGGGCTGGTTTCAACAGGCTGAAACTCAAGTTACTGCTGTGTTCTGAAAAAAAGGAATTAACCTCATGGTTTTAACCTCATGGTCTGCAGTCACCAGACCCACTGCCAGTGTCAAACACTGGACAGACAGACAACAACACCACTGAACCCATGTGGACTTCCACTGCTGTGATGGCTTTTAAGGTGTGAAGTACACACTGAAGTTGTCAGTCTCCTAAAGAGCTCATTTGTTATTTAGGATTAAAAAATATTTATTGTCTCATTTCTCTCCTGCCACAGAGGGGCCTGGGTGATTGTCAGGGATGGAAGTAGCAACAGACACATGGGATTTTCCTGGTCATGGCAGGCATGGGGGGCATTTGGCTTTATAGCAGCAGTTGACAATCTCTGGGAAAAGAGGGCACTCAAGCTCTCTCATTCCCAGAGAATGCTGCAAACAGCTGAGAGTGGAGTATCCCTGTTCAGCCCCCAAAGTTGTGTCATTCCTCCATTACACAAAATCCATGGCTGGTAACAACACTGAGCACAGCACAGCACAGTGTCAAACTGCATGGGTCAGTGGAGAAAGAAGGAGCACTGCAATTCAGACTCCCTCTGGAACAGGCCAATCTCTCTTTCCAAGCTGGAACGTTTTCAGGATGAAGTTTGCTAGCTCTGGAGACTCTTCAGCTTCAGGAGAATCCTGTCAAATCTTATTAGAAAGTAATAGTAAACTTTTGAAATTGCTTCTATTTGTTTAAATAGTCCCTAGCTGTTGAAGCTGTTGAGGTAAATCCTTGTCCTTCTGGGCAAAAAATTGCTCAAATTCAGCACTTTGTTTATTTTCAAAGCATTTTTCAGATATTAAATCATCTTTAAACTGCTTTTAAAGAGTAAGGAAGTGATGCCACTTTCACAAATGTGGGGGGAAAACAGAGTCTGAGCAGTTTGTCCTTGGCATGTGCTATTACAGAGAGGTTTCAAGAGCTAAAGGAACTCTTCATGGGTTTCCAGCCCTAGCCATAAGTAATATGAAGAAACTGCTGTCAACACACTGATGTGTGAAATATAGTAGGCTGAATTGTATGCATTTGGGTTGACTGATTTAAACAGCAATAGCTGGGAGAATGGTTTAGTATTAGCTCTACTGTATCGGATTTAGGTCTGTATTCCTCAGACTAGCCTAGGTAGTCATTTATAACTAGCTTTATGCTAGTTATAGCATTTATAACTAGCATATAATTTATGACTAGCTCAAGTACATAACTGTGAAATGAACCTTTTACACACTTAATTCTTGTCATGCTGGCTCATGTAGGAGTCATCGCTTGCTGCTGTCACAAAAAAAAAAAACAGGCGCAAGAAAGTGATGAATCAAGGAGGGGATTTTCCCTTCCCTCCCTAGAAGGCTGCTCTGGATTCTGTGGGAGCCTTCCTCTCGGCTTACAGCTCATAGCCACTCAGTGCTGCCAGGAAACCACAGAAAGGCAGCAGAGTAACGCAAAACTGTTTTATGCAATCATAGTGTCTATCCTTTAATGACCCAGTGAAGTAGAAATCATTCCAAACCACCGGAACGGCTTTAGTATTGCACATTGGGAGGCTCACAGCTTCTGACCCTCAGAGGATCCACACACAACCCTAAGAGATATGGCCTGTGTACGTGGCAGAGACTTCTCA
Source organism: Climacteris rufus (assembly GCA_013398175.1). Classification (NCBI taxonomy): domain Eukaryota; kingdom Metazoa; phylum Chordata; class Aves; order Passeriformes; family Climacteridae; genus Climacteris; species Climacteris rufus. Next base: position 521,847 of record VZRZ01007703.1, read on the forward strand.
GAATTTGTCTTATGCAGATAAGTTCTTGGAGATAATGCTCTTTTTCTTGTCTCTTGTACTTTTTTTTTTCCTTAATTGAAACTGACAATGAGGACAGAAATCAAGCTTTCTTCCATCTGTTTAAAAAAGTATTTTCCCTTTGTTTCATATTTTTTTCAAAGAATTTCAAATCTCTCTTCCTAGAAAACAGCTTGACATTCCTTTATGTAAAATAAGTTCTCCTATAGCTATGTCTCATGATGAAAGAAAATTAATATGGTAAATCCTACTTTTATAAAAAAACTGTAAAGGTAGAGTCACTTCCAAAGTGCTACACAAAACAGAAAGAAGTTGATAACATGGGCAGAGTTGCAGAACCTTTAATCATTTTCAAAAGACTGGAACATGTTCAAACTTTTTATGCACATCATGAAAAATGCCGCCTTCATGATGCATGTTGTGCATCATGAAAAATCCAGTCAATGAAAGACCTGCAGCTGATGGAAACATAGCCTTGGAGTCTGTGTATTCCTTCTCAGCCAGCCAGTTTGCTGATACAGGTGATGTGCTGTCTCACATCAACGTCCTCAGTAAACTTGTGCCTTTATTGCCTGTCCCACAATATTTTTTCTCTCTGAGGTCAGGAAGGGGTGAGTGTCGATCATGTCTTTCCCACCACCACATGACAGCAGAGCTTCCCATCCTGAATTTTGTACAGGAACTACAGGAGTGAGGAAGCAGCTTCAGAAACTGGGGTGTCTTGGTCACTATTGTTTTTATGTTTCAGTCTTACATTATACCCTAGCACAAAGTACAAGACTTCAGATATAAATAACTGCCTTGACTTGTGTTTTACACTGACTGCAGGCAACATAGTGATGCATCTCACTTTCTACCTAACCTATGGATGTACAAGTTATACAAAGACTGACTCAGTCAATAAATCATGTGTGGAATCTACAGCCCCACGACGAGCTCAAAAATACATTCAAGCCACCTGTGAGGGACATCTTTAGAGCAAGGAGAGATGGCTTTTGGCACAAACCCAAAAGCTATCCTTTCAACTAAAATTTGGCTTACTGGATTTCATTGTATGGCTATATTAAGCTTCCCTTTAATGCTTTTTAACTTCTTATTTGTAACTTGCAGGGCCTTTCAGGCAAGATCATGTGTTCCTCACCTTCTGCAGCAGTGTCATTTGGGGATTGTATCAAGGCAAGGCCAACCTTGTTTCCAGCCAAGTCAACTCCTTGAGGCCTAAGCAAAAATTTGTTTCAATAAAATGACATAAATCATGTCAGTCATTCTCTTGCCTGCTTTGGGATTAATTCACTTGCACTTAGGAATTGCACTTATGCAGCTTCCATCAGCCTTGGTTGTTCCTTGTAGCAGGGAGGTTTGGCTGGTGGCTTGCCTGCTGCCCCTAGTGCAATCTCTATGATGTTGGCTATTTCACTTTCAATTTCCTATTTGGTGACATATAAAATAGTCTCCATAAAGGGCAGAAGGAATGACAGACACTTGCTTTCTTCAAGTAGACAACAATGTCCCATACGTGACCTAAGCAAACCACTCCATGTGGCACTTTACTAGTTATGCCTTAAAGAACTGGATTCTGTCCAGGCCCTGGTGTGCTACTAATTACCACAACTTTTGGCTAAGAATGAACTATAAATCTTTAAACACCAACAAGTCTGATTAGGCTTGATTTTCTTTGGCACTGTTTTGGTACCTCCAAACAGAAAAATGTTTTTGCAGAACAGGTTCAGTATATGTGATACTTCCTTGCACGCAACACTTATCAAACTCAGGTTTATTGATGCAGGAAGTTAGTTTCCCAGTTCTATTCTTTAAAAAATTGAGGTAAGGCCAGATCTTCAAGTGATAGAAATCAGCATAACACTGATGTCCTTAGTCATGTTTTCAATAGTTCAGGATATAGGTCTTGGATTTCAATCCTGTAGTCTAGTGATAGAAAAGGTCTTTTAGGTCATGTTGTCTCTGTCCTTATCCACAAAAAAATTGTTCCCTTGAGTACAGAAATAGGAAGCAGCCTAACATTGTTTTCAAACATTTCATTTCCACAAATGTTGTTTTTACCACTTTCCCTTGGGAGTCTGCTCCATTCAGATGGCGATTTTCCTGGCTCTAAGCTCTACAATTTTTATTTCACATTCAGATCCAGAGTCTCTGTATCCAGGTAATCATTTTCTCTATGACTATTTGCATTCTTCAAATATCTGTAGACCATAGTCATGCTCCAGCTTTCTGATTTTTAGACAACCTGCAAATACTTAACTCTTAGTTGTTAAAAAAAAACAGTTCACTTTAAAACCATAATTATCCTTAAATGTCTTTTTCTAGACTGCCTTCTGTTTGTCAGGAATCACTTCTCCAGCACTGAATGCAACACGCAGGTGCAGACCACCAGGATGGAGCAAGACAGACTTTGTCCAGGGTGAGCAGGAGAGGAGATGCAGCCTCCATGTGCAGGGAGATGCTCGATTGAGCAGTGGGGTGCTGAGTTAGCTTCTACACGGTAGCACTCAGTGGTCCTGTTTGCCTTCCAGAACACAGCAAGAGAAGCACATTTCAGCTCTTAAAGTATTTGGTTTAAAGTAAAAATCCAAATCCCACCCAAGGCTTGAGCCCTGCAGAGGTCAATTGAAATGGTTGCAGCAAGGGAAGTGACCAGGGCGTCATCCTGTATCTGGGATTTTTAGTCATTGTTTATTGTTTTCCAGTGAAGATGATTAGTTATGTGTAGTGAATGGACACCTAGCAACAAACAAGTTTATACCAATAGTTGCATTTCACAAACTTGGCAGTAGTAGTTTAGGGACTCTCAGGCACACCTGGAATACAAGCAGAAAACCAGTGTGGTATATAGTATCTTTCTTTACAAGGCTATTTGGAGCTCTTTCCTTTGGGATATACTATAAAAAACAGTGTACCTGCCATGAAGATTGATGGAAACCGCACACATTCTTTGACAATGCCTCTGAAGGTGAGCACCTCCAGAAGAACATGCAGGGCAGTAGGGAACACTGACAGCAAAAAATACAAAATATCCTTAAATTCACATAGCATGAAGATAAATGGCTGCAGAGCTGGGTGAAGCTTTAGATTAACTTGCTCAGAGAGCTCTGAGTTACCTTCCTGTTGGAGGTGAGTAACCTTGTGATGCCACAGAATCACAAGTGTCAAAACTTACTAGTCCCCTTTTGACATACTTGATTTTTTCTTGAAAGTATTCAGTGCATTGTTTGGCCAGGTCCAAGAATTTGGACTGCTCAGGAGTGTTTCCATTTGACTTTGTGTGCTGCTGTGAGGAGCAGCCATTACCTTCATAATAGAGCCCCTTTTCCTCTTCCTCTGTTTATGCTCTTGTGCTCATTTCTACAAACACTGTCTGCTGGACACAGTCCTTCTTCAACTCAGCTATAAAAGTCACTCTTCTTTTTCCAATGGCACACATAAAAAATCACAAATCTAAAGAAAATTGAGATAATGCAACAGAGTAGTTTCATACTTCCCAAGTGGTAGCTAGAGATCTGAACACAAAAGGCCAGTGGCTTTCAGCTACATTTTTAAATAGATACTAAGACTCTCTAAAACCCAGAAGGAGGAAAGACTGTCAGAAAGAATGACAATGTCACGGGGTTCCTCTTGCAACACCACATGTGACAACTTGTGACTGGCAGAGTTTGTGGCTACCCAGTTCATTAAGAGAACTGGTTGATTAAAAAGAGGTTTGGAGAAATTTGCCCCAAAGTGAGCAACCTAAGCTTCTCATTAGGCAGCAACAAGGAGAGGGGACAGGATTTACAGTCTTTCTTTCATGAGCTGAAGGGAGAAATGCCTCCCTTTCTAGCCACAGATATTTCTTTCCTAGAAATACCTTTTGTTTCTAGAAGGGGATTTTGCCCTTTCTTTTAAGGAAAGAAGTGCTATTGTATTCCTTCCACACTGATGCAATCTTGTAGATCAGGTACATATCTATCACCTAAACTTTTGCTGTTTGGTACTACCTGAATCTGTCTGCTGTGAGCACACAGCTATAGAAATCTGAAGAATTTCTGTGAGGCAGGGTTAGCCACTGGCACCTCCACAAGAGGGTAGGAGTGCCCTCATGCCCCTTGGAGGTCTGCCTCTGTGATGGTTTGACTCTGGCTAGGTGCCAGGTGCCCACCAAATTGCCCTATAGTTCCCTCCCCCAGAGGGACAGGGGAAAGGACAAGATGAATCAGTGGGTCGAGATAAGGCAGTTTTTATTGAAGCTACAGAAAAGCAAAAGCAGGAGAAGTCAATCTCTACTTCCCATCAGCAAGCGATGTTCAGGCACGTCCCAGGAAGCAGGGCCTCAGCACACATAGTAGTTCTGTGGGAAGGCAGACATTACAGAATCCCCCCCCTCCTCCTCTCTCTCTCGGCTTTTATATCTGAGCTGATGTCATATGGTATGGAATATCCCTTTGGTTCCTTTGGGTCAGCTGGCCTGCTTGTTTTCCCTCCCGAGGTCTTGCCCACTCCCTGCCCCTTGATGGGGGAGAATGTTAGAGGGACAGTGCTGCTCAGCAGTAGCCAAAACACTGCTGTGTTATCAACTGAAGCACAGCACTGGCAGGGCTGCTGAACTCTACCTCTGTTAGAACCAATACAGCCTCACACATCACAAACAGCGAAAATACTGAACCTGAAAGCTCCTTGTTACAGAATGATTGCAAAACCAGCAATTCCATTAGAACATATCACTGCCACAGCAAAGGTAAATTTGGTACCAGATTCCCGTTCTTACAGCAGCACTTTCTGAGGCACTCAGAAGGATCAAGGTGTTGTAGTATATCTCTTAGTTAAAGAATGAAACACAGAGACGGAAACATTCCTTTCATCACTTTTGATGTGGCCCCAACCTGGGAAAATACATTCATATTGAAAGAAAATTAATTATATAGTCAGTCCACATGAATGTTCTGATAATAATTTGCAGAAAAATACAGTGCCATCGTATATTCTATTCCTGTCTTGCATATCTACGATGATTTAGATAATAAATCACTTTGTCCTCATTTTGCAAGAGGAAACAATATTAATTTATTCCAAACAAATCAGAAAAGTGGACCTGGGAAATGGTAGGTCATTTAAAAACTGAAACAAAATATACCATAAAATTATAGGAAACAGCTTTCCATATTGTGTCTTTTATCTGTCATATTGGGTGGATTTGACATTATATGGTTTATCCCAAACGGTTACTATTATTTCTACATTGATTTGGCTGGAGGCAACCTCAGAAAATATGAAATTACTTGTAAACCCATTACTAACCAGATGGTTGGGAAAGGTCATGAATGATATGGGAAAAAAGTGGCCTGTTGCAGGATCCAAACCATAAATATGGGACCTCTCAACAGACACCCTAATCTGTAGTTGGAAAGAAGAGAAGACAGTATGATGGAGCTAAAGAAAAAAATCTTTACTAATGTTGAAATGGTTCCTGAATGTGTATCCATCTCTTTCATTCTAAGAGAAAAGAAAACACTGCCACAAGATTGTAACTAGATCTTTATTTTATACTTATCCAAGCTTATATAAACAACATATTCCCACATTTTTTATATGCATGTCTCTTTTTGAGTATATTCACAGATGCAATATTTTAAGTCATTTTAACATTATTTTTCTTCTTTCTTTCCAGGGTATTCGGGCACAACACACAGCCTGAGCTTTTTTTTTTGTTTCAACTCAGTCTCTGCATTCACTTTGTCACTGTTAAAACAGTGATTAAAAATACTATAGATTTATTCAATGAGAGCAGGTGGTGTTTCGGATCAGACACAATCCTGTGGCCCAGAAATGTCCTTATTCCACTGAAGGCTTGCTCTACAGACTTGTGATTCCCTACCTGGTAAAATGGATCACAGCCCTTGTGAGTCACGGAGTGCGATAACCTCTAAACACTGTACTGGAATCTGGGAGAGGCACTGCAGTGTTTCCCAGCTGCTGCAAAACTTGTAAACATAAATATGTGTAAGCTGATGGCAATAATGTGATGTATTTGGTCACAAACCTGAGCTGTACAGTCAGTTCCTTAGTGTTATAACATTTAATGTCTTGTTAAAATGGAAGTGATAGGGCCCACTCCTTTGTTTCCGTAAGGGGTTTTGAGATCCACAGCATGGATCCTCATGGCGCTGGTGCTCTATGAAGTCAAAAAACACTATAGAGCTGATGAATCCTTCAGCCTTTTCTTATGTAGACCTTGATTCTGTACTCCAAGATTTCCTCAAGTCCTGGGAAGGCCAGAGTACTACTTTCATTCAATAATAATTGTGTAAGAATTTATATAGATGCAGAAATCTTTTCTACAATACCAACATAAGTTCTCTGCGTTGCTGCTACTCTGTTCCATTACTTGGTCTTTGTCTCTAACAGTAACCAAGAGTCAAATCATTAGTCTGATATCTGTGTGCTTTCTGAATCACATCTGCTAAAAAAACCCCAAACAATTAGAAGAGGAAAAAAATGAAAACTCGAGGAAATTAGTGTTTCTTATAATTCTTTGAATTGTCTGCAAATATTGTTGTGGCGCTTCTGTAGAAGCATCTGAAACTGATTAGAGGAAAGGATTCTTCATGCAAATCCTAGACTACAAAGTCTAGTTTTGAGTCTCCTGTGTTGTGTCCCTACTTGAAGAAAGTAGAAGTTTCTTGAAGTTGTGATTTGCTACTTTTTATATTGTATCCCACTGCTTGATATCCCAGATAAGGAGTGGGCCCAAGTGGAAGTAAAAATCAAAGCTATTCTAAACAGTTCTGACAATTTGTCCAACATTCATCATTCATATCTCTATAGAGATTTGAAACAAGCTTGAATATCTCAAGGCTTTGTGTTTAATAAAACTGTAGATTAAAGGCTGCGGCATTACCACAGGCTACAGCCCATTGTCTGTTTCCAGCAGGCAGCGTGCCATAAAGTTTGAAAATGTTATGGAGACATATTCCATTATCATGGTGATGTTGCAAGATCCTGTATTACTTTTTCTGGCGGTAAGAAGCTACTATGAACTGTTCATATAAAATCCAGCACTCTAAGCTATCCATGTGGCTATGTGCAAACCCACTCCACCCTTGTAACCCTAGCTCAGATTTAGGTAACCTTGCAGTCTGGCATTCTGAATGTGGCATACATACTGTGCCACTCTCAGGAGAACATCTCAGCAATTGTCTCAGCTTTTCTGTGCTCTGGGCACAAAGGTGGCGTGATGGAACCACAAATCCCAGCAGAAACATGCTTTTGTATTTTACAAATGTGTGGCCAATCTCAAGTGAAATCCTTTTGGAGTCCTGTTAACTGGTCCAGCCCACAGAAGAGAGTTGTTTTGCAATTCTTCATGGACAAGAGCAGTGGCATATGATACTCTCATGGGTGAATTCCTGCTCTGTATTGCTACCACTGCCCTGGCTCTTCACCTGAGCATTGCATTATTTCATGCCATTCATTACTGAGTATGATTTTTCTAACAGCTGTGACATCAGGGGGAAGTGTTATCTGTGTCTTATATATGGGACACTGTTCTGCACTATGTCCAGCTGAGATGTGATGCCATCCATGTGTTGATCACAGCAATATTCTTTCAGATATTAAGAAATGTAAAAGAGCAGTACCTACATCCTCAGAGCTAATTAAAGTGCTTGACTTTTTAAAAATCAATATTGATAATTTCTTGTAGGAAATGGTATCATATCTCCTTCCACTGTTTCTCTCAGCTGCTCATTGCATAAGAAAAATAATACCATGGCTGTTTTGTGTAAACTGTGGAACATTTTTTGGGATAGGCTCAAACCATCAGTAACCTCAGTGGTGATTAAGCAAAGCCCTACACTATACATTTTACTGACAATCAGCTGCCTTATCCTACATTGAAGAGATTATTTCTTTTCTTTAAAGAGATTATTTTTCTTTACAAGAAAACATTTTAAGATACACCTTACCTTGTGCATTACCATCCCTTGAATCAAAGTTTTTTCAATACTGTTTTCATTTGGACTGCAGATATAACCATTGATTATTCACTCTGTCTTAGGCTAGGTGTATCATATTATATCAAGGAAAAAACAAAAGGTGAAACTGTAAAATTACAAGGTAAGCTCTCTTTAGAGCATAAAACTTTTGTGACTTAAAAAAAAAAAAGGAAAAAACATTTATTTAATAGCATGTTCTTGTTCCATTTTACAATTCACTGAGAGCACAAGAGATATGCTTCATGCACCAAGAAAGCACTGCAAATAATAATAAAACCCCCATCATTTCCTTATGCTTGTAAATGTTCCCTCTGAAGTGTAATAATACCTGTTGTTAATATATATTGTAATTCCTTGCCTGTAGTTTTTCTTAATGATGATCTTAATGAAAATGGAGTAGTTTATTTAGCAGACAAACATCAAATATTAGTTCAGAAGAATTCTCTATGCCCTGTGTGCAGACCAGGGTGGATTTAATAATTTTCTTCAAACAATATTTCTCTGTGTGTTTGGCTCAGCTAATCAGGTTTCTTTGTGTGCATTAGGTTTACTGATCTCAATTTAATGGGAAAATGATAAAAAATAGTCTTGCTCTGGTGTAGCTAACTTAAATTAACAGACAAATAGAGAAAACAGGTTAGTCCAGTTCAATTTTTGTCCCTCTTTTGTTTACTTCAAGAAACAGGATACATTTGGTAACTGTTTTAGTGCTTGGAGGGCTCTTTCAGCTTGTGGTTCAGGTGAAGGCAGCTTTTTATACCTCAATTTCTACAGCTAATGGGAAACAAATGAGGGTGCCCATTAGGCCCTGCAATTGAAGCTAGAAGCCCAAAAAAGCTTTATAAGGGAAGGTAATCCCCTTCATTCATTCCCATGTACTTCATCCTGTGCCAGCTATTTTACCTTCGCTGGATAACAGGACAAAGGTGTGACCTCCTAGGTGACTTGTTCTTTCCAAATGGACAATCACATCTTGCTGTGCACAAACACTACCTGGTTTCAAATGGAGCTTTGAGCTCCATAAAGCTTTATCCTGATGCCAAATAACTCTTTCTTACAGTATAACTGAAGAAGTAACTTGAAAATAGGTAAATGGGAATTGCAGACTCCTGTCTCCACAACATTCTGCATTTCTGTATATTATTTCCTTATTTTTTATCATACTTTTAACATTTTTTTTCCAAATCAGACATCTCTGTATGACTCCTCTGGAGTCAGAACCCACTACAGAAGATTACACAGCCCCACAGTGAGGAATGTTCCAGCAGTTACAAGAGGAGTCTTCTCCTGCTACTTGTCACAGAGAAGAAGTGGGAACAAGGCAATAGGTCCCCTTGTAAGCCCTTGATAATGATAGATGAGTGCAGGAGAGCTATCAGAACCTGCTGAGGGAGAAGGGCAAGGGAAATTAAAAATAAAAATACATACACATACACATACACATATACATATATACATACATATACATATACATATACATATACATATACATATACATATACATATACATATACATATACATATACATATACATTGTGTCTACAAGACATGCCATGCAGCTTCCTGTTTCATTGTAAAACTAATTTCATAACTATAACTTTTGACTGTTACAGTCTTCATAAATCAAAATTCATAGCTCTGCTTAGATTCCAACACTTGTGACACCACCAAGCAACCCAGTTTTCCAGAGTTATCTGGAGTTTTCTGGAGTTTTTCTGAGTTATGTGATGCTGATTTTCTTCATGTTCGAAAACGTTTTCCTGAATTGCAGCTTAAAATCCATTATCAAGAATCTAAATATTTTTCTTCCCCATGCCTTATCCAGGTATGAGGGAGTTGTCATTAGAGAGAGTTAGTACATTACAGCTCTGAGGCATTGCTTCCCTTAATATTTTTATTACAGAATTGGCTTATGGCATGACTGGAATAAAATGGGTATTTAACAATAGTCTTAGCTGCTAGCTGCAATTTTTGTGATTTCAGGACCTCAGTCAAAATCTCATAAGAAAACTCCAACAAAAGTGTCAGAAATGCCAAGCAGTGGCAAGAGGGAGGTGTAAAGTCAGAACTGGGGAAGGAGGGCTCAAGCACCCCTTAGTAGGAATGCAGAGACCCAGTGCCCTGTGCCACTTTCAATCATGTGTAATTGTGCTCAGTTTGTGGTGTTCTTAGAGTTCACTTGAGGTGAAGAGCATTGCTTAGACAAACTTTAGTGTTCATCTCAAAATGTAATGACAAATAAGGGAGGCAATGCCAGAAAGCAGCTGTGTACAATGTGTGTGCATGAGACCAGCAGGGGATGGGAGAGATAATACATTTCTGTCCACTGAACTAATACACTTCAGTCACGTTTCTCACCATTTCTCAGCCCTTTGGACCTTATCAGAAGCCCCAGCAAAGGGTGCCTGCCGAATTTTTAAATGTTTATTTCTTCCCTACTCAAGCTGGCCAAATGGCCTAAGAAAGGATTTGTAAATAGGCTAGAAATTTACCATTATTCACAGTTTTGTTTAATACTCAAACCCATCTGACTGTCAGAAAGGACAACTTGGAGACATCTTTAGGTATAAACTCTTCTTGAATTTTACTGTGAGTGGTTGTAATGGAAATTCATGGTGGAAAACTTCGAGTTGAGGAATAGAAATACCATCGTGATTCCTACATGAACAAATGCACAGCATGCAAAATGAGTACCCCATAAATGAAGGGAAAAGTTTTCAACTATTTGGTCAGTACTTTCAAGTTCCATATTGAACTCAAAAATAAAAATGAAATGAGAAAAATGAAATCACCTTCAAAAAGAGCAGAAATATTTCTGAAGTTTTACAGAATTTCCTCATTATATTGTAGTTCACACAACAACATTTTAGACAAGCATTGCAAGTAAAAGGAATTAAATAAGTACAAGTTTGTTGTGTTGTTTTTTTTTTAATATCACTTATACACAAGTTTTCTATTTTATTCCACATTTAGGCCTCCAAATGACATTATTTGCAGAGATACAGAGCATTGCAAAACTCATGAGAAATCAATTCAGTTCAGACAAGACTATATCAACCAAATATTTATATTATGGTCAGAATGCAATCCCCACTGTCTTTTTCTCATTCACTCTCCAATTCTCAATTAGTTGAGTTGCTGTTTCCTTACCAGTATGAATGAGGTGCTAGAAGTAATTTCAGATGGAAATGTGTATGGACTGAGTAGATTGAAGTAATAAAAAATTCTGGAGGAAAATAGAAAGTAAATATCTCCTTAAAAGCACTTAAGAACAAGATCTCCATCTTAAATTTTCATCTATATGAATTTACATGTACTTAATGTTGTGAATCACTTTAAAAACATTTTTTCCTTGGTTCTGACCTCAAGGCTGAATGATTTTCTACAGTAATTCACATTTCATTGTGAAACGCAGCAAAACTGAAGATATCTGTTCCTTTCCTTGTTAACTCACATTTTACATATTTTAGTTTGTCTTTGAAGTAACTGTTCTTGGAAACCATTCATTCTTCTGTCCTTTTGGATATCAGGGATGTCAGAAGCACTGTATAATAATTCACATAATGAACCCAGTTAAAATAATCTCGTGGTTATGAAGAGCAGCTGGAGAGGAAACCTTCACTTTCTGACTCCTGGTCCACATTGTGGATGTTTCCTCTCACTACCCCTTCTTTGTGCTCCTGCTCAGGGTCAGTTCACTGGAAATCTTGTACTGAGGTCCATGCCTCACCCATCAACACAGCTCTGCAAGGCAAGCCTGGTGGCCCCTCTGTCTGCCTGCTGTGGAGAGCAGGTGTTGGCAGCTCACCCCCTAAACCTCTGCAGAGACCTTGTTTTGTTTTCTGACTTTATGTGAGAAGAGTTTAGACTAACAAGTCACTTTGTAAGACCGTGGCCAAATCCCTTTTCTAAAGGCTCACTACTGTCTGGTACATAAACACTAATCTATACCAGACCTGCTCTTATTGCTATGAAAGAGAAGTGGGGAGAAGAACCCAAACCCTCTTCCAGTCATTGTTTTCACTCTGTGGTCCCACTCTGACATATCCCACCTGTGTTATATCTGCTTTGGACTGTTGGCAATGGAGATCTGAGGCACTGGCAGCATCCTCATCACACAGTGGCTGCTATTTGAACACTGCTTGCAATTGTCAGCCCTAATCCTTTCTTTTGTGTCTTTGACTAACATGAAGTGCCATAAAGTTTCACATGGGAGCAAGTGGAAGTGTCTCTGAACAGGATGGGGTGAACAGTGCCATTGCTGCAGAGAGGGAAACACAAACCCCCTCCTTGAACCTGTCCAGCCACAGTCAAGAGTGGCAGGCTATCGACTGTAGCTGCAATTTCATGCCTTTGTAAGGCTGGGTCAATAGTTAAGGCTCCAGCCTACAGACTGATGCAAACACAGAGCCCGGCTGCCAGACCCTTTTATTGAACACACTAAGAGACTGAAGGTTGATCTGGTGGTGGGATCATACAGTCACCTTTCCTACAGAGGTCGTGCCCCAGGATGGATGAAATTCAAGTGCTGTCAGGAACTATAAGTAGATAAATCACAGCATTTGCTTCCCCATGGTGTCACAGCTCATGAGCCTTTGCAGTGGCTTTTGAAAGGGTTAAACGAACCACATTCTTTGCAGTGAAGTAGCTGAACTATACCTGCTCTCTGTGAGAAAAACCTGTGTTCCCTGTAGGGCTTAAGGAACCACTTTTCCCTTCTTGAGCTGTGTGTCCCCAGGGCACAAGGAGAGCTAGGGTTCCGGTCTGGGTCCCTTTTGCTCTCTGCTGGCAGGCTGCGGGAACGGCAGCGCCTCTGCATTCAGCACTCACCAAAGAGGACCTTCCCACTGATGTGAAATAGTTATAGTTTCTGTTCCCGACAGAGATAGCCTAACATTTTATGTATTCTTTGTCTCTGTGTATGAACTCATGCTGGTAGGTTACATTTAAAGGCAAAAGAAGTTAACAAGTGTGGTGAAAAAATGCCATCTTTGAGTGGCCATGTATATGTATGTCTGCCTTGTAATTTCATGTAAAATTTAAGTCAATGAATTGCAAGGGAGGAAGATACTTTGGAAAATTGTGCCTGCATTACAAATAGACAGCTGGGAATGACAGATCCCTCCTCAAAGCCAAACAATCACTGTCTGCATTGTGTTTTCTGTTTCTTTTCCCTTCTTATATTTTATTTTTTGTTGTTGTCTTACTCTGAGTGGAAGTAAGAATTTTCCTTCTTCCTCTATTTATTGTGACTAATTCTCTGTTTGACTCAATAATCAACTAGGAATACAAGCAAATGCATTTAGTAACAAAAAGAGAAAATCCTGAGATCAGTTGGAACAGTTATGTGACCACCCAAATGCAAAAATTAAAAAAAAAAAAAAATCCTTCTAGAGATGAAAGTAAAAGCCTAAAGTTTCTGTAGACAGATGAACAGGACCAGATGAAGCAATTACCTTTCCCACAGCTGTAGTTCAACACCTGGTAATAGGGTGTGTGAACACAGCTACAACCTCTACCCCACAGTTCAGCTGCAGCTTCTGTTCAGGGCTGTAACTCCCAAACACCACCAGGCAAGCACGAGGGGTGATTGAGTTTAACTTGGAAAGAAAATTGCAAGCAGAGGCATTTTAATCATAAAGGAAATGAATCATCGGGGTAAGAAAAAAGATGGGTCTTAGCAAGGGATAAAGCCACATGAAAAACATTGTGCATTTGCTTGTCAGAAAAACCCTAACCATACTACACCTTCAAACAAGAAGGGTAAGGAGGTATTTCACTGAGTTCACCTGTAGTCTGTGCTCTATCTCCAAAGCTTCACTGGGTACTGCACACTGACTCCTGCTCAGATGATGCATCCAACATTGTGTGACTTCTTGGTCACCTCCACCCTGTGTCAGCCCATGTTGGCTGCCAGGTTCTATGGTGTTTGAAGTGGCTTTTATTACTTAAAGAGAAACATTGAAAGACAGCAAAGTGGATGGCAGGACAAAATCAGTTCCCTGTGGATTCCTAGTTTTGCATTCTGGAAGACAACCTTAGATGGGACATCTAGAGCACATGATACTCACTGTCACCTACCCATAATACAGACAGACCAGCATATATCAGGGGCAGAGACAGATGATAAAATCCATTCTCTTCTCCCTTCCATATGAAGAGCTGTGTCCCAAAAGAATTTTCTTCAGCAGAAAGTCATACACTTGTGCCTCTCTTCCTGCTGATAAAACATTCCAGTAAACAGACATGAAATCAGCTATCACAGTAGGGCAAAAAAAAATGAGGAAGGAGAAAAGAGCTGACTGGTGGAGTGGGAAGGATTGCTTTTTCCCCACTAAGGCAAGAAACGACTCCACACACAAGTTTGATTGTTCTCACCCTCCCCTATTTTCAACACGCTGAGTTGCAACACAAGACATAGACACTAGGTAAGCAAATCCGGTGCTCAGTGGTAGTTTTCCAGTGGTATTTTAGAAGGTCTTGTGTATCTTACCCAGCCTCTGGCTGCTAGTCCCAAACAGTACACATCCCCTGGAGATGTTGCAGTGGACAGTGTCCAAGCAAATGTCATAGTCAGAGTCCTTAGGTGTTAATATCTGGACATCTGGCTTTCAACCTAGGTGTGGACCATAGCTTTTGTGTCTAGAATCAAACATCTTGAGGTAGTTGGTTTGCTGAAGATCTTGCTTAGTCCAAAGATATTGTGGGTTATTGCACACAAAATCTGATTCAGTGAGAACCTCTAAGGACAGGCAACCTGATCTGCTCGGGTCACAGCCTTCACTCCTACCGTGTCCCCACCTGCAGTGATGATATATAAATCCCAACCCCCTGGCTGTGCTGCCCTGGCAATCCCCTCCTGCTGGGACTGTTGGAGTAGAAAGGGTGGCCGGCTGAGACCTTGCTGGGGATGACCAACCGAAATGGCAAATGCTTTTGGGTGGAGTAGATGCTGAAGGGGGGTGCTTTTTGTGTGCAGAGGCAACAGCACACTATTCCCCATCATGTCTTCACCCGTGGTCATGTTTTTCACATCTATGGCTTGTTTGAACATCTGAACATCATTGTATAGCAAACTCTACACTTCAAGATTGAGGGATTTTTTCCCCCTGTGGTTTCTAGCATCCTCCTTTCATTTGATTTCACTGCTTCCCTGCAGCTATTAAAATATGTTTCAAGGAAAACTGCCTTAAAGAGTAAAGTTTTCCATTTACAGCACCTGATTAACAAGGAAACAGGCAACTTTCTCCTTCACACACAGAGGCATGGGCTCATTCTTGAAAAGCAAACAGGTTTTTTTGCAGTCCTGCCTGGTACACTGTCAAAGGACTGTGCTTTCTGACAGTGAGTGCACACCATGCTCTGAATACTAGTGACTGTGCATCACATCTGGAGTATCCACCAGGAAAAGCCTTGAAAATATAGTATATATCCCCATTATTGTTGTAACAGAACTCCATGAACCAGAGAGCAAATAAAACAGACATCAACATCCAGAGCAAGCTGAAATCCACACGCTGAACATGCTAATTGATACAAATGTTTGACAATATTTCTATATTTCTAGTACTCGGGGATTATCTTCTTCAGGACATTATGTTGGTCAAAGTTTGGGAAACATCAGAAAACATAGCCACTGCTGCAGCACATGCAGAAAGCTGGCAACATCAGTGCTGTCAGAGGTGTTCTTTAGGGCAAAATAGAGTAGTTCCCTTCCAAGTAAGAAGGTGAATTTGACACTGGCTCTCCAGCTATTTGCTATGGGTGCCTTTCTCTGTCTTTAAGATGGGAAAGTGAGTTGTCTGTGCCTATTTCTTCTTTCACTTCCATTGGTGTTAAATCTTTAACTACAGTGTGAAGTACCATAATGTACTTCATTTCCCACCACTTCTTAGCCCAAGACATCCCTGAGGTATCATTAAGGTACCAGCTCCAACTGAAGGAGTTGTTGGCATCCTTCATTGAATAGAAGCACTGATATAACAATAGGAATGGAGAAATATGAAATGAACATGGCTTTCATAGTAATATCTTTTTGGGGGGACCTGAATCTCATGTTGTTCTGCTATAGACTGGAATAACAGGCCATTTGAAAAGGAAAATGGGGGAGCTCTGATTTCAGCATAGGATTAAACCTCCCACTCATGCAAAGAATTGCTGCGATTTCCTACAGCTGTAGTACTTACCAGTAGCAAACTGTTTACAGCACATTGTTTCCAAAGACAATCTTTTCATCGGAAAATTCAGCCTCAAATTGTCAAATGGGTCCCATTTGAAAAGAAAAAAGAGAAGCAAAGAGGAAAGAACTAAGCAATAGCAAACCCCCTGTGTCAGAAGTGCTGAATTTTTGCATTCATCACTTCATCTCAGCAAAACTAACCAAATTTGATACTTCATCTAAGCAACATTAAACCAAAGTTTAAAAAAAACAAAACAAAACAAAAAAAAAGCAAACAAACAAAAAACCCCAAGAACAATAAAGCAAAAGAGTTAAACAATCTGACAATGAGAGAAAACTTTTCATTCCAGATTACAGGAAACATTAAAGCTTGAGCCAAAACACATTTTTTCACTTTGTTAATTTCCTTATAAAACTTGGACAAATTTAGTTTTGGTTTGTCACAGATTTCTTTCCTCTCTAAAAAATTCATTACTTACTGAACTGACTCTTCCATTTAACAGATGGGCCAAATCTTATATTTTCTGGTCTGTTCCCAAATAATAGTAGATAATGGCAAAGAGAGAATGCAAGGGTCCTGCAGGACATTTTGAACCAATTCATCTATGTTTGTAATATAATCCAAGGTGCCATTAGACCACCCTCAAGCAGATAAAAAGCAGTATTTTAGGGGAGTTATTGAACAGGATTTTTATATTGAATAGCATGGTTACATTGCACACATGTTTCTTCTATTATACTAGTCTTAAATTTCTATTTCCTTCTGTTACCAAGCATTACAGTGCTGGTTCTCTCAATAATAATAACAGTCCCTACAGAGGAGATGACTCTGTACCTATTTTTGGGGAAGCTGTGCTTTTGGCCACCTAGAAAAGGTTGTTCATATCTAAAGTTGAAAGTTCATCTCCCTGCCAGTCTGCAGCTCACGCAGTAACAAATGAAAAAGGGTTCTGCAGTTGACCCACTGGATTCCTACTGGAAAATGTACAATGGAGGGAAATACAATGCTTTCATTGGAGGTTATGGGGTCTGCCAGTTTCTATTCCAGCTGGAATAATACTGGAAACTGATGGAATCATCCAGGAAATTGATGGAAATTTGGACACAGATTGAACAAAAAGCTGTTTTCAGGGTACCGAACAGGTGTGAAATTAGTTTGAAAGTTTGGGGTGTTTCCTATCTTACTGGACTCTGTTATCCCCAGCCACTGCAGAGCAAGTAGAAATTTGGCAAATCCTTACGCTGTGACTGACTTACAAGACACAGAAAGGACTGTATCAGGGCAGCTTAGTAATACTTAATAAAAAAAAGATGTGGCAGCAATTTAGCATGCACAATTATTTACACATCTTATCTCCCCTCTTCAGGAAAACATTTAATTTTTACGATCAGTGTTTTCTGAAAAAAATGGTCCTAAACCTTTTTTAATAGTCATGGAGCAGGGCTGAAAACTCTGCTTATCTAAATTGTGTTTCATGTAAAAGCATCTTTTTAACCTGCCTATTATTATACAAAGCATCTTGGATACCTTACAACTTTTAAAATTTTTTTTGCAGAAAACAGAGGAAGAGTTCAGGGAGTTCTACAAAATGCTTGGAAGCAAGCGTGTGATGGGCATAGCTGGGGCCCCTCTGAGGTCGTCTTGGGGGCTTTTTGTATTCATAATCACTTCCTACAGTGCCTGCGGCCACTCTGTCAGCCGGTGCTGGGCAGATGGTGGGTGAACAGGCCATGACTCCACTTCCTCCAGCATCCCCTTGGGATGGTGGGGTGTTCCCGGGGTGCTGCATGGCAGGAGGGCTGCCTGGCACAAACCGTGGCTGTGTCTGTCTCATTCTCTCGGTGTCACCGACACCAGCAGCCTTTTGTCACTCCTGCTTCTGTCAGCTTCCTGCAACCAATTTGTGGATGACGCTCAGGGTAATGAGACGTGGAGAGGTTTTCCACTTTGAAAGACAGTGGTTGCTGGTGCTCTCAAGCCATCTCCTTGATCTCCTGAAGTAGGAAGAGAAGTGGATTTTTGCTGATACAAGAAGATCTGCACAATGAAGTGACTTACACTTATCACATTTACAGAGTAAGTGGCATTTAAATACTAGTCAGTCTTCCAAACAAATATCTCAGTGAGCTCAGACACGCAGGCACAGTGCAAAAAATATCAGAAGCAGATTTAAATGTGGAACTCAGCTGAGACCTCTTCAGATGATAACCAGCAGCTTTTTCCTACTGGTATCTGGCCTATTTGATTTTAAAATACCTCATCAAAACTACACTTCATTGACTTTGGTCTGCTGGGTCAAGCAGAAACAGTGCTCTGCCACTAACTGGACACCACTCTTCTGTAGCTTTGTAGCCTTCCCCATATGTCATATAGCACTCATGTATGGAAGTATTAACAATATCTTGGTCCATAATTTATAGACATGCATTTGCTTGCAATAAACATCAACCATGTTTCCATGAAAAGCTATGAGTTTTGCAGAGCAATGCCAGTTCCTTCCAGAGGACCTGGTTTTCTGAGGAGAAAAAAGAAGGGGAATTCATCTAAATTATGGATGCCATTAGTGAAAATCTCTATTTCTGGTTTAGTCACCCCAGATTCCCCTTGTATCTAGTGGAGAGCATCAATACGGTCATCCTAATTTGTGCTCAGTAAATTCGTCTGGGCCTGAAACGACCATGGGCCTTTGCAAACTGCTTCAGGCTGGATCGATGGGTTGCAGCCAATAATATGGGGTTCAACAAAACCAAGTGTCAGGTCCTGCACTTGAGTAGCAACAATCCCCTGCAGTGCTACAGGCTCAGGGAAAGCTGCCTACAGGAAAAGGACCTGGGGGTCCTTTTTCTTTTCAGTCAATAGCAGCTGAACATGAGCCAGTGTGTGCCCAGGTGGCCAAGGCCGATGGTGTCCTGGCCTGTGTCAGAAACTGTGTGGTCAGCAGGGCCAGGGCAGTACTTGTCCCCCTGTACTCAGCACTGGTGAGACTGCACCTTGAGTGCTGTGTCCAGTTCTGGGCCTCTCATCTTGAAGAAAGACATTGAGAAGCTGGAGCGTGTCCAGAGAAGGGCAATGAAGCTGGTGAAGGGTCTGGAGCACATGTCTGATGGGGAGTGGCCGAGGGAGCTGAGGGTGTTTAGCCTGGTGAAAAGAAGGCTCAGGGGAGACCTTATCACTCTCTACAACTGGCTGAAAGGAGGCTGTAGCCAGGTGGGGGTCAGTTCTCTCAGGCAACTAGTGACAGGACAAGAGGAAAAGGCCTCATGTTGTGCCAGGGGAGGTTCAAGTTGGACATTAGGAAGAATTTCTTCACTGAAAGGATTATCAAGCATTGGAACAGTCCAGTGAAGTGGTGGAGTCACCATTCCTGGAGGTGTTCAAGAAATGACTGGACATGGCATGTAGTGCTCTGGTCTAATAGACGAGGTGGTGATTGGTCAAATGTTGGACTCAGTCTTGGAAGCCCTTTGCAACCTAAATGCTTCCATGCTTCTGTGATTCTGTGATCTTACTGGGTGGACCTACATTGTCTGGAAAGTGAGTCATGCCAACTAGCTCACAAGTAGACACCCAAAATTGAGCAACATGGTTCCCGTTTGTAATTTCTGCCTAGAAGCTTACTTAGCATTGAGATCAGCATAATTAAACATGATGTATTTGGTGTACTGTTCTATGCATGTCCTAGGAGCTGGACCTTTATTTTCAACTTTATGCACAGGATCAGCTCCACCATGAGACTGACACACATGTATATAAAGGTCACACATCTGTGTAAAAACAGGTACAGGGTGAAGTTCTTATTAGACAATGCTTTTTCTTGTTGAGAAAATCAGTATGAATGGGTGAATGTTGAGATTTTTAGATTATATTACTGTATCAGCTTTGTCTTATGTGCTACATATTTTGGTTAAGAAAGGAGGAGAATGGCTTTATTCTGCTAATTTCTCAAGTACTTGTTACAAAGGTGTCAAAATCATTAAATCTTGTCACAGTTAGAGGAGAGAATCAGTTTTTACTCCATATTATCAGTACGAAAGTGCTAGGTGAGTGCCCATTGTTTTATTCCTGCATAATTAGAAGGAGCTTTATTGGTTTTGAATAGAAAATCCAAATTAGGAAAACAATAAGGAAAACAAGGAAAAAACGTGAAATAAAAGCACAGCTGGTACCAATTTCAGAACCAGAGAAAATGTACATCCGTACACTGGGTAGCAAATCATCTTGAAACACAACCTGCCCCTGGAATCTCCTGATCTCCCTCCAAATATCTTGTGATCCTTATAACAATGTTTTGTTTACCTGCTGAACACGTAGCAATATGCCTTTTATTTTTATCTGTGCCTGGTATGTTCTATCCTGTCTTCCAGATTGGGTATGATCTAGAGATTCAAACGTTCCTTTGAGGCTCAGTAACTTGGCATAATGCTTCAAAATGGACAACTTTGACTTCTTCAAAGATGTTTCAATTTACCTTACAAATGTCAAAGTGTATACTGTTCCCTAGTTTAGAGAGCACTAGAGTAGGTGCAAACTATCTGTGCAGGGTATTTCTTTGGCATCTGATCATAGCTCCTTCTCATTTCTATACTCTTTTTTCTCCTTCTGACCTTTGTAATATGCAAATATCACACATGCACCAGGGAAAACAAGCAAGGCAAGACTGGGATGTAGTGGTGCCCTTGTGGATGTTCCTATTCAGAGATTCAGCAGATTTCCAATCTCCTGGGTTTGCAGCAGTTTGATTTTAGTGGCAGCCTTGCTTTCAGATCCTTTCTAACTATCTCCATATGTTCAGGCACTTCCTGAGATGGAGCTAGTCAGTGCTTGATCATGGATGAGAGTCTGGCATGCAGCTCAATGAAGCTCTTTGTTTAAAATCCATTTATTGATAGAGAACACCAAGCATGCCTTCCTCCTTATCAATGCAGGGATTTAAATACAACATTTAACATGAGGTATTGCCTTCCCCTACCCCCTTTGGCATTAAATGGCTGTTAAAAGACCAAATGGAAAAACAACAGCAAGTTATTGGTCTCAGTAGTGTTAAACCAAGATATGGCTCCCCACACAGGAAGTGTCACATTTAATACAAAACAAGTTTCAGACTCATAGAGTTGCCAAATTATTTGAAATTATTTGTGTTTCATTTATTCAACTACTACCCTAAATCAGTGCCAGACTGATAAAAGAGGCATCATTCTGAATGCAGATTAGCTGTGAACAGACACCAAGGCTGGAAGGAGTGTTACAGCTGAGTCGCAATGACTTAGACTATCTGTTTCCCACAGGTTACCAAAATTCAATATTAAAGAAGAAATAAAAATAGTAACCTTGCTTATTCCCCTTGGACAGTGTTAAGGAGTAGAGAGAGACATCTCTTGATCCACCCTACTCTAAGGTCTGACACAGTATAGACTAGAAATAATTTGTATTCCACCCACTAAACAAATAAAAAAAGAAGGAAATCTGACTCAGAGATGTGTCACTGTGTCAACAAACTTCAGTAGTAATGCATCTCATGTATGTCCTGTTTGCAACTTGAGTCACAACCCAATCCAATATACTTGAAGTACTATAGATCCTTAAGGTGATTTTGAAGGTTTGGGAAAATTACAAAAATTGCTGTAAGACAGTAAAGGTTAAAAATTCACAATCACAGAGTGTTAGAAGAGCAAAATTTTTCAAATAATAAAAGAAAAAAGGGGCAGTTCACTCCTAAAATGAATATTTTAAATATTCCTAGAGGAATTTTTTCCCCTACCCTTTGTTTCTGGTTAACTATTCTCCCTTTCTGAGATACAGGGATGATATTAAGGGACTCCTGGTTAACACAAGAATAAAACAGCATTCTTTCATGACTATGACAAATATGGAGTAATATTGCAGTCTGAAAGGCTATCAGTAACTCGAATCACAGTCACAGAATGGTTGAGGTTGGAAAGGACCTCTGGAAATCTTCCGGTCCAGCAGCTCTGCTCCAGAAGAGCCACTTGGAGCCAGGGCCATGTCCATATGGCTTCTGAGTATCTCCAAGGATGGAGACTCCAGAACCTGTCTGGGCAACATGCTCCAGTGCTCCATCACCCTCGCAGCAAAGGTCTTATACTTGGATTTGAGAAGAAGTACACTCAAGGGAGCTAACAGTTAGAAGTGCAATTATCCAGGAACTGCACCAAGAAAACCCCACTAAAGAACCTTGTAAAGAATACGCTATAATGGAAGAAAACCTTTGTGACCGCTGCATTGACATTTCAATGGTTATGCAAGTCACTCTTTAACAATTTGTACCAGTTTTCCTGCAAGTCCTGTGAACACTCAAACAAACAAGCAAACAAACATTTTCAAGCTCCCTCAAGAGTCTCAATCTAATATTTTAAGGAGGACTTTTTGTCAGACTTTGACATTTTGAATGGAGACCTGGTATGACGTGATTCTTATCATTAAGGTATAAGGCAGGAAATACACTCATTCAGAAACTGTGTGAATTGAATCTTGCAGAAGCTGATAACAAGACCTTTTCACCAAGCCAGCTAGCTGATGTCAAATCTCATTGGCTCATATTCAGGTAATTGCATTTGGAGTTGCTTCCCCACATCTGTAGCTTACAACATGTGTGTCTTAGTACTGGAACCTCTGTTCTTGCATATGGGAGGATAAAATATTTATCCTAGAGTAAACTGCTGTAATTGCTCTGGATGGAAATCATAAGGCTCCTCTGAAGGCCCAAATGTATCTTTCCAAATTATTGTGCATAAGTTGAGCTGTCAGGATTTCCAAGGATTGTTTAGGAATTTGCTCAGAGCCTGTCCAGTGCTGAGACAATACTGCACAGGTCCTGTTAACTGCAGGAGTTATGGCAGCAAAGGTCTGGCCTCATGCCTGGGTTTCAGGAGAGCAGAGAACCCTTAGCAGGAGAACACAGAGGAAGAAAGATGAGCACAGGTCCAATTTTCCTTGAGAGCTGTGAAGCAGCTGTATCACAAATGAAATTACATGTCCCAGCATCCAGCACAAAGGAGATGAGCAATGCATCATCCTTTAACTTAGGCTTAGTCCATGTCAAGATCAAGATTCTTTCTGTCATGTTTGTGACCACACTTTGCAGGTTTGCATTTTCTGAGTGCTGAGACTTCAGCCTGTGGGAAGACTTCAGGCAAAGGACATTTCACTCATTTTTCTGGCATACTTTTAAGGCAATCTCACCCCAAATTATACAAGTCATATGGTATCAAAAGGATATGCCTTCAAAAAATGGCCACAGCTACCCTGTGATTAATGACAGGAGGGAAACAGGGTAATTAACTGTGGGGGGATTATGATAGCATTTCACTGACAAATGGATACTGTGGGCGATGTTAAGGGAAATGTATTATTTAGGATTAGGAAACTAGGAAAACAAAACAAATCCTGTATCAAATTCAGCTTTCATAAAGAGGATTTTGTGGTTATGTGCAGTTATCCCATTTGTCTTTTTGACCAGAAGCTGCTTGGGCTCTAAACTTTCTAGTTTCTGTGCTCATACAATGCTAGTCACTGTGTCTACATCTAACCATGGGTTCCAGGAGTGCTTTGCCTCTGGGGTCCAGCTGTGTGGGGTGATGACACGCTATCTCTCCTCACAGCTTGTTTTTGTGGTAGCTACGGTAACTCGGGCAGGAGGCAGCTGCATTAAGCTCTCATGACAGTAGAAGAGCAGGGAGGCCCATCTGTGTAGGATGCACACCCAAGTGCATCTGGTACTCTTTTTGAGACTCAGTCCAAATGGGACCTTTAGGCAATACCGAAGCAAAAACAGAAAATATGAATTGAAAACTGATGTGATGCACTATGCTGCACCCTGGCTATAATCACGCTGGCTGATTGGCTAGTTGTTTCTGAGTTTTTCCTGGAGTATGTTCTTTCAGACTGAAACTTCAAGTTTGCAAACCCCCACCAGCTTCTCTTTACATTCTTGTGCCTGTCCACTCCTCTGAACAGACTATCGTCCCTGGACAAGGCCAAACACCAGCACAGCTGTCCACAGGATCATGGCCAAAGCAGGAATGCAAGTAGATCTGAACCCAGCATGTTGTGTATGGGTGAAAAAGCAATTTGACTAATCCCTCACCGGCTATTTGCCTTTTTCTTGAATTGCTCCTATGCAAAATCTTCCTCTTCTGCCCGGAAAAATGCTTCATTAAAGGTGTCAAGTACAAATGAAGAAAAAGTGCATTCTGAAAGCAAAGGTCTTAAGGAAGAATTTTGTGAATATTTCCCTCTGGTTTTTTTTTTTTGCTTGAAGAGTCTGAATCACCAAAAAACCTAGTTTAAGGGAAAGAAAAGCTTGCTCCTTCCTTCCTTCCTTCCTTCCTTCCTTCCTTCCTTCCTGCCTGCCTGCCTGCCTTCATTTTTCTCTTTTTTCTTCCTTAATTTCTTTTTTCTCCGCCCCCCTCCTCATCCCTTCTCACCCTTCTCCCCAAATTTGGGCTTTCTAGAGGAAATCTTAAAACTTAAATCTTCCAAAAGGGGAGAACTAAGAAAGGCAGCCTGTCAGTTCTCTGATAGCTGGAATGTCTTGGTTTACATCTGTTTCCTGTACAAGGAAGCCCAAGGAGCAACGAACTCACCAGGAATAGTAATGCATGTTCATTCTTTTTATATTTAAACAGAAACAGCATGGTTACGCCTTAAATTTGAGTCCATGTAAGGAGTAATTTCTCATTAAAATTACAATTGGAAAATAGTTAAAATGTTCTTGTGAGCATGATTACATCTGTGTTAAACAGGCAGAGTTTAAATCGCATTGCTACTGAATGAAGATATGGGTGGGAGTTTTTTTGTAGTTCCCAGAAACTAAATGTCATAAGCCATGTCTGCTGGCTGGTTCATCCCTGCTTCCCATTCATGTGGGACCACATGGTTCTCATGAACTCCCATGAATCAGAGTCTACATATGTTGCTGAGGGTGACAAGGCATCTGAGATTACCAAAGCAACTGAGGAAGTTGCAAATTTCTTAGAATAAAACATTTTTCCCCACTCTAAAGCGAGTAATTAATTCATTTGAGAATTCCTATGGCTGAGTAGAGAAATAGCTTTTAGGAAGTTCACCTTGCTGAAGCAAATGTTCTTTTCATATAAGTAAAAAGATAATAGGAATAGCAAGACCTCCTGACTGGCATGATCTCTGACTAGCATTAGGAAAATCAGTGATGTGCTTTATTAATGGAACAAGAATGGTTTTGTTTTCTCTTTGTTCTGAGCTCTGGATAGATAAATGAATGAAATGGGTACAATCTGTAAAGGGTCTTTTGCTCTGTACTTTTTATTCTGTCCCGTCACCATGGAACCGACATTCACATTTGTCAGTGCAGCTCTGAGCCCTAACATTAAAACATCTTTTATTTTTGACATCTGGTAACACTCTTTATAAGCTAAAGGAGAAACATTCTTTTTTTTGTCCATTTGCAATGTATATAGAGACAGCAATCACAATGAACATACTGGCATTGTTTGCCTAAACTATCCCTGGGGAATTAATCAGGTTGTGGGCTGTTTTAATTCTGCCACATGAGACAAAAATAAACTGCTATGAAATGGACACCTTAGTTTTAACAGAAAAGGAGAGCAGTTAAGATGTTCCCATGCAGCTACTGATTTCCAGTGCTCAGAATTGAAATACCTTGTAAATGCCCAATTTGCAAAAGGCACATGCTCTACCCGCTCCCAGCTTGGGCAGTTTCAACAAGTTACAGATGTCCCTTCAAACTACATTTGAAAATCTCAGCAGAACACATTTCAGAGTCTGAAGGGATCCAATGAAGAGCAGCAGGAAGCATCAATGCGTAACCATGTTAACTTCATCTGCCAATATATATGTAAAAGCAACTACGTTGAAGTTACCCACACTCTGCTGTGTTACTTCTCAATGTGAGCCTGGTGCAGTAGAGGGCAAGTACCAGATTTTTCTGAGGATACTGACATCATGTAGGAAACCCAAGGTGGAAAGGGAAACCATTTTTTCTCCTTTTGCTCAAAGTCCTACAGATGGAGGGGAAATTGTCCTTATCCAATCTCCTAGGGGTGATCACAACAAACATTTAATTTTTTGAAAGATTTGCTTTTCTCCGCTCACCAAGACAAGAACATTAAAATGGCTCAGACTACAGCTACAAACAGTGGTTAAACTTTGATATAAATGCCTTCTAATGTTTGTAATTATTTGTGACTCATTTTAACAGTATGAACACTGTTCATTCAGCACTATCTAATGTGCAGAATGAAGGTACCTAAGCTTCAGAAAAGATATATTTATCTTTAGGATAAGTGGTTAAAATTGTTCTGCTGTCTCTTTGTTGACTTGTTTCAGCAGCAAATTTAGCATGCCCAATATATGAAATGCAGCAGCTGAACATCAAATCCAGTCCAGGCTTCTCCTGTGTTCATCAGACTCCAGGGTTCACTTTGATGTCCTGTCATTAGAATGCTGGAGCGATAGCTCAAGTGCCATTACCTTCAGCTCACCTTTGTTCTACAGGATAACTTGTATTCTCAGTTAAATCCCTTCCTGTATCAATCTTTATGATAATATATGCAGGACTGCGATGTCATCTGGTTAAGTAGATGCACTGCCTTTTGGGATCACACATATCCTGTTACAAGGGTCACTTGTTCCTCAAATGTTTCTGTCTGAACAGAGAGCTTCACAGCTTCTATGTATACAAAATATTGGACAGCTTTTCCCTTCCCTCAAAATTGCTACATGGGAAATTTCTATGAACAAAGGGCTGGAAGACATGGGTTGTTTAAGGCCGTGTGCAAGTTAGATTGGACACTTTGCATGCTTTTGTCTTAGCTCCTGAGACTGCTTAACCTGCTTAGAGAGTTCGCATTGCTTGGTTTTTTCCCAGAAGTAAAATACATCCACTGAATGTTGGCGTTGTCTTTCCTTTTCAATGAAGACCAAAAGCAGTTGGCAAAGAGATTCCTCAACTGGCAGGAGGATGCCAGCAGCAAGAGTGGAAAGACAAGGCTGGGAATAAGAAGACCACTAGCACAGACATGCTAAGAACAGCACCCTGGTAGATAGACAAAGCAGCCCTCTGTTTCAGGCCCATGGTTGAGGAATTTCACTGCAGTAATCTGTGTGTTCACAAACACCCTCACAGTCTCATCAGTCTGTTTGCAAGCTGGAATTCTCAGGTAGCTTTCTGAAGGAGGAGGTATCAAAAGTACAAGTCATGCATGGTATTTCCTCTTAAGCACAGGAGAGAAATAATCACAGAAGTGAAGGCAGACAGCATTTTTGAAGGGATAACTGGAGGGAGTACATACAGTTCAAAGTAAATAGTGAAGCTACTATAGGCGAGATTGTTGCACATATATTATAAAGGGCAAATTTTAAGAGAAACAAGAAAAAGGAGAGAGAGCAAACTAGAAGTACACTTGGACATATACAACCAAGACAACTAAAGTGGAGGTTTTTAATATGAAACACATTTCCTGTCAGGAAACAAGTCTGTTCCTCAAAAATACCAAGCATGCTGCTCACAAGGAGGGATGAAAAGATGAATCTGGTGAATAGACGTAATTAGAGATTCTAAGATGACAACAAAGCATGTTATTAGGACTGTAAATGGGCTAGGAATTCTCAAAATCAAAAAGGTGTAAAAGAAAAAAATTAGTCAAGATAGTATGAAACTGTGTTTTCAGGTATTGATAAGTATTCTGATACCAAAAAGTATTCTGATATCAAAAAATATTCTGATATCATGCTCCATTTTCAAGGTTTACCTTTGACCAAACATCTTTATATGAATGTTTGGCTTTTAAAAACATGGATGAAGATACGAAATGATTCCATCTTATATGCCACGTGCTGAGAACTATATTGAACCTGAAAATGGCTGGCCATGATAGCCAGGTAAAGAAGGTCATCTTTCAAGTGATTTGCTTAACTATATGTCCTCCAGCACATTGATTTAATGTATTAATCTCTGTATCTTTGTAAGTAGGTATAGACCCACTGAAGTAACTAGCCTTTGTAAAGCTAGATTAAATCATCTAAAGCAGCTACAAATCCTGTCTGAGTTCCAGACTTCATTTTTTGCTTTTTCCTGAAATCTGAAATCCTGCCTCAGAAACCAAATAACAAATGGACATAAGCAAATTTTGGCAGAAACTCTTGCTAATAACTCAAATTCCAAGAAAATTCTGTTATTGTAATAGTAAGAAAACATTATAATTAGTAAGAGTATATAATAAACTCTTATGCTGCATCCCTAATCACAACAACTGAAATTTTTCTTCATAAGTTAAGCCAGTACAGGCTAATAGTATGTCTATTTAGGTTTTTCTTTAAGACAATGAATCCTGAAGAAAACATTCAGAAGTGCAAATTTTACTCATCTAATGAAAGAACAGTTGCTGCTGAACAGCGATTTTGAAGTCATAAAAATGCAATATTCAGAATCTCTGCATCCATTAGCTTAACAAATGTTCTCAAAAACATTCCCCTGGTTCTAAAATTGGTATAATTACAGTGTCAGTGCTGCATGTCCCTGACAAACATGCAGAAACTCTAATGACTTTTCTGTGTGCCCTTATGTTTTCTGAATCCAACAGTCATATGTTTATTGCTTGTTCAATTTTAGCCAATATGTGTAATTCTCACTGCAGATCACACTGGGTGTAGCTTAAGAGGCAGACTTGCTTTGGTACCCATTACTCGTCTGTTTGTGCTCTTGTGACTCTCCTGGCAAAAACCCAAAGGGATCCTGAGGGCTACACCCTGGGCAAGATGGTAGGTCATGCTCTTGGTTCCTGACAAAAACACTTCTGAAACTAAAAAGTGCTGGATGAAGATGTGGGGGCTGTATTACACCTGTGTCTGATGGAGACAGCATGCACTGAGTGTCCCTTCAGTCTATCCTTCAGCAGTTTCTCACCTATTGCACTTTTTGCCACTACCTAGAAGTTGCAAGATGGACTAGATGGTGGCTTTGTGCAGTGCTCTCTGTAAGGAGAGGACCAGGTCTGCCAGGTGTCGTGCAGGAAGGATGTCTGATGGATTTTGCATTTGCTCATGGAAAAAAGCAATCACGCCTTGGTAGCAAAGCACCAAAAGCCTTCATCCAGGCAAGCTGCAGGTTGGAAAGAGGAGAAAAAGCCTTTAAGGCTTTTTGCTTTAGGAGCTTTATTGAGCTGACACAATCTGGACTAATTATAGTCCTGAAAAGTAGTTATGTCATAACAATGCCTGATGCATTGCGTCTGTGTGTGCATGTGCGAGCACACCCTTGTGTATGAGAGAGAAAGACACAACCACTGTAACAATCTTAATCTAAGAAGCTGCAGGATTGGCACAAAAGGAACTTAATTTGACAATTAATTCATTTTTGTTAAATATTGTGGATTATCTTCTAGATTCCTTTGGGGAAATACAGAAAATTCCTGTGCAGACCTGAGGGAAAATCATCTTACTAATCTGTTAGCACCTCTGCTGTTAATATAAATATTGGCAAGAGTTGTATAAATACCGATGGATTCTGGAAGGGCTGTGAGCAATTTAACAGCAAGAAGCTACTTTTTAAATACAGGAAAATAAAATGCTTAATGTGTCCCAGGATGTGCTGTGTTTATGTGAGTGATTACATACAAATGCCATATAATGAGCAACCTGAGAAGATGCTAGTTGCACTATTACCAAATTAATTATTTCTCAATTAAAGCCACAGTAGTGTACTTGTTCTGGTTGGGATCAAAGTTCCTACTCTGACCTTGTTCACCTGCTGCTATGAAAACAAACACATTTAACACAAGAACCAATAAGACTGTTTTTCCTAAAGCTATTGTTTTCTTGGGTAAATTAGGCACAGATCCTCCATTTAGTTCTCTTGTGGCAGATCTCTGAGCTCAATCGAGTTGGGTGTGGGTCACTTCATGGCAGACCAGCAGTGAGGAGAATGATACACATCACCTTCATTGTTACACATATTTTCTGATTTTTACCAAAGCTACTAAAGCTTGCCAAGAGCATGTAGAGTCTATCCCAGGCCTCCCCACCCCTGTTATCCTTCTGTCTATGTTTATAATTCGCACTGCGTTGAGGTTTCTCGTCTTAATTTAGAACTGTCTGTGCTTTTTTTAAGCAGTTCCTTAACAAGGGGAAGCTGCTCATGCTGTGAACTTAGGGAGGTGAATATGCCTGATCTTCTGGGGTTCCCAGAGGTGGGAATTTAGGGTGATATGCAAGGGCCCTTTTCAGAAATGAGGGCACAGTGAGCCCTTGTTCTCACCAAGTCCTGTTCTCACCAAGTCCTGTGGCCAATATGTGGGGCACAAGGAGTCCTGACCCTGCCACCTCGCTTCTGAGGGAGCAGTCTCATGGCAGCTGCCTGGACTGGACAGGTACTGGGCTTTTTTTTTTTTTGTGATAGGCTGCCCAAACCGGCAAAGTAGGGGTTTCCAACTACCAAGCCAGCACATTGTCCTCCATAGAGGTGGGTCAGGTCCTGGGACTGTTTTTCTTGGTCCACATGGAGGAAAGAACTGCAGAAATGACACTTTTGATGTGAGTGAGCTGAAATTCTCCTGGTGGTGCACCTGGTTACTGCATGATGCAGTGTGAAAATCAGAATCAAGAGGTCTAACCCTGGCAGCCAATTTCACAGCCACACAAACTAAAGAGAGGGGCTGAGTGTTTGCTGACTCCCACTCTCTTCACTCGTTTCTATCAAAATCCTACCCTTGAATCACCCCTGATTTTGCAGTGGATGTTTGCACTGTGTGTGGTTGGTCTAATGTTCCCTCAGGCTCTGTTTTACCATGGGTGGGACTGTAGAGGAAGGGGCAAAGCCTGTGTTAGTTTCCTCTCTGGTTCCTCTTCTGGTAAAATATTATGGGACTTTACCTTACTGTTCCTGTTATGCTTCCTATTTTGTTAAAATGTCCAGAGTTTTTTGACATTTTTTGTGCCAAAAAATATCTCTACTAGTCTCCTTCCATTTCCTCTCCCACACTCCTCCAGGGTCAAAACCCTTCATTTAACTGGGCACCCTCCTCATTGCCCAACAAAGTAAAGAGTGGAGAAAAGAATTATTGTTGTTCAAAAACTTTGAACAAGAAAAATAAATCACAGTTATGTAAAAACTAGGCAATTAGAGCAATATTTTCACTGAAAAGAATAATCTGAAAAGACAGACATTGTATCACCAGGAGCCTTGGAAATGCACAGAAATCAAACGTCAGTATACTTTCTGCATCTGTGTCAGCTGCAAGAGAGCTTTGCAAAACTTTTTGTTAATGTAACCGTGGCAGGATTGCTTTCCTGGGCCTACAGTCAATCTGAAAGTCTAGTTTGGGATTAATTTATCTTAATTAGACATCTATTTTAACACTAGAACATCATCTAAAATAATGGAGTTTAAACAAGAATGGTGCAATACCAGTCTGGTTAAACCAAAGAGTTAGTGGAGGGTGAGCTCTGCATGTGTGGAAACTATGTCTTGTTGAAATCCAATTTACTGGGTTAAACTTGAGTGAATAACTTTAATATAATAACAGCTCTTATCTCAAGGATGGAGAAATTAATTATTTCTTTCCTTCATGGTGGGAGCTAGTAGCTGTTACAGAGAAGGAAATACAGAAAGAGGAAGAGATGGGTGGGAAGAAGGAGAGAAGAGAAGAGAACAGGGATGGAGAAGATGAGGGGAAAAGCAGAAAGACCTGGAAGGGGAGCACATCTTACTCAGCAACACTGACCGTAAGAAGGCATTAAGCAGATAAACAACGATTTACTACTTTAAAATCATATTCTATGTGCAGACCTCCCCATGAGGTCAGTGGGTGTGCCAGTCTGGGCTGTCAAAAAGTATGTTGTCTGAAATTTATATCTTGGCCTTATGGGAGTAGCTGGATGTGGAATTTGGCGCTGACTGTGGAACAAGTGTGATATTACTGTACAGAGCCACTGACGCTGGTGGACGCAGATCTGAGGTGTGATTGTGCAAGGACGTGCTTTTCACCCTCAGCTCATTGCAAAGCTGATCAAGCTGCTTAGCATGAATAGGTTGAGTGCATCTATTAATTTGTGACCATGGGCTGTTTTTGTGATTTCCTGTGTACTCATTCTCACACTTTGCTGAAGATGAAGATTCCTCCTTGAAGTAAGGAAGGAATTTTCCTACTTTATCATGTGCAACGACTTGAACATGCCAGGGGACTAATGGAGTCTCTGGTGATGCAAAGAGTTTACAAGGGAGAAAGGAGTGGATCCATGGCAGAGGACTGCCCTCCTCTTTAGTGTGGCCATGTTTGCATGGACTTCAGTAGGACCAAAATCCACTTCTGTCCAATAGTTTGAGACAGTGTTACTTCAATTAGTAATAAAATAAAATAATTCTAGTAATTAAATACCCATCAGAGCTAATGCTTAGGGTTACTCTGTAGTTCTCAGCACCAGTTTTGATCCTATTGGCAGAGTTGTCAGAAACTGGATGCAATAGGACGAGTGCAGTTTTTCTGGGAGAAGAATATAAGCTAACTAAAACCACTTTCAGAAAGGTTTACAGGAGGTGAACTTGACAGCAATGTAAAGTTCCTGAAAGCCTGGCTAGTCCATGGTTCTCTCTGAGAGTAATCAAGACCAGTTATATCTAACAAGTTATCAACAAACCCTGTAAAAGAGTTGAAGTGTCATCTAAAATCTACAAAATCTCTTCCTAATCCCGAAGAGAGATTAGATAAAATCTAAAGGCACAGGGTTTCTGCCCTTCCCAAAATATTTCTGGCATTAATTTTCAAGATCTGCATATTCATGTCTTCTTCCAAATATATTGTCAAATCTAATCTTGTTTTAGAACCTTCCTTAGTCTTAATTTTCTTGATGCTGTGTCAAGATACATATCACTATAGGTGCCAAAATATAAAGAAATATTTTCTTTCTTCCATTTTGGACCTGCTGTCTTTTAATATTTTTTTTACTGTCTCCTCCTTCTTGTGCTACAAGACAGAAGTATCAAAAAAGCAAACAGAAAAGCCCCTGACCTGTCCCACTCTGAGTAAAAGAGGTGTAGGAGAAGAAAGTCACTGTTTTCTAAGCTGTTATAGCAAACAAACATGAGAATGGTCACTAACAGGCTGTGCTAGGAGAAAGATACCTGATAGGTAAAAGCCCAAAGAAAATTTGGCATGCAGGCAACAACTGCAAGTCAAGCTTTTACAGATCTAAGCATCCCACAACTCCCTTTTTCTGCAGTACAGATGCTGCCCTGCAAGCATCAAGCTTCTCTTCACAAAAGGTGATAGCTCTCCTCATCTGGTGTATACATTAAACATGTTTTAGATTTTGGCTGGGCTGGAATTTTTTTACTGCCTTCATTCTAAATTTACATCCCAGTGGGGCATTTAAACTGGAGGTGACAGTGTGTCTGTCTGTACCCCAGC
This sequence comes from Climacteris rufus, assembly GCA_013398175.1. Lineage (NCBI taxonomy): Eukaryota > Metazoa > Chordata > Aves > Passeriformes > Climacteridae > Climacteris > Climacteris rufus. Next base: position 555,450 of record VZRZ01007703.1, read on the forward strand.
CCTGTCAATCCACTTGCTGACAAGGAGAAAAAGTGAATTAGAGAGTCATGCTGCTTCAGTTCAGCTTCTCTCTCAAAAATAGATATCAATGTGAAGTAGCCATGAAAGGACTTTTTGTGTGTGGCTTTATCCTGTCATAGCAGGGGTTGCTGTAATGAACTGAAGAAATGTGAGATGAAGTGGGAATACAGGCATAGATGAAAAAACTGACAAAATGTCAGGAATCCTTTTTTTGTGAATCTAAATGTAGCACTGAAACCAGAGCTGAAATGTATTAAATAACTGTCAAGTGAAGAATTACTGAGAGCTGCCTTCCAATCTGTGTAGAAGATGCCTTTCAAAATACTAAGTAGCATCATTTTCATCTGATGTTTCACACAGCAGTATATAGTAATGCCAAACTGGGATTAGATGCACAGCCTGGGTAGAATGACAATCCTACTACAAGCTTGGGTAGCTGATTAACACCCAGTGGAAACCTGCCCCCTGCACTGAAGAGCGGTGGAGGTGTAGAAATGTTCAATAACTCCTCTGTTGTGGCCTTGCACTGGGAGCTCATGCTCCTTGTGAAAGGGAAAATCCTGATCAAAGCTGTCAAGAGCTCAGCACGTAGGGAGACCCTCTTTGACATTTCAGGTGCGATCACAAAAGAAAGAAGGAACTATGCACAAAAGCAGCTGACTGAGTCATGGAAAATATTGGGAGCCCAGGCCAGTTAGGTACTTTGTCAATGACCTCAGGGATTGTCATCACCAACTGGTCTGTTTTATCCTTCTCTCTCCCTCTCCCCACCAATTAACAGTGGGAGCTCCCTGACATGAGTTCCACAGACAAAATGTAAGAGTGGAGGCTGGAGTCTGCAGCTCTGCTGTGCCTGGGTCACAGGTCTTGGGTGTGTTGTGCTCAAAGACAGTCACACCCGTGTCATGGTGGTGGTCATAGGAGGAGCTAACATGGGAAAGCAAGATATGAGCAAACTTTGGTACCATATAGAGATTCTTACAGAAATCTGTAGAAAGGCTTTAGAGAGCACCAGAGCAATCAAGGACAGTGTTTGAACTTTCTGCTTCAGCTTTCTTGATGGATGACTACAATGAAGGTGTGCTTCTTGAATTGGACTCTCTCCTTGTTCAGAAACCCCAGCTGTAAAAGCATTGCACCCCAGGCAGGTGTCTGTGAGGATGTCCATCTGACTCTGCAGTGCATGAAAGCACTTCACAAATAATTAATTTATGCCTCCAAACATGTTTTAATGGCATTATCTTATACCCTCCCTACCCACTGACACCAAGAGAGCTCCTCCATTCAGGAAGAAAACACTGCTGGTGCTTGGTTTTTCTGAGCTTAGTTTGATCAATAAAAACACAGGTCTGCAAAGGCCACAGTCTAAAAACTGCCAGACCTTACTGACAGTGTTGTCCTGGGCAGAGCTGAGGCAGGACCACTACAAAAACCTCTCTCCTTCATTTTGACAAGTCATTCCTCAAATGCCCAAACTCATTAAGCTTATTACTCTACTTGATGACAAAGATATAAAAACTTTCTGCTACACCAACTATTCCCCCTAATGAAGGTGAGCAAGGCTTCAATTTTGGCTCTCTTGAGGAGTGTGACATTGAATTGCAGTGCTCTGTCTCATCACAAGAAGCTCAGCTGTTTTGATGGTGGAATTCGCTGCAGGGATTGCACTCACGTGGCACTTGTAAACCAGACGTGTGGCATCATTCACCCCAAGGCATTTGTTTCAGAATGCCCATCCTTGTTTCTAGGCCACTCTAAAGCTGTGGGACAACTTCTGAAACAAATAAAGGGCAGACCAGTGAATGCCAACTGTGCTTGCACAAAGGCACTGGTTCCAGCCACCATCCCCATGGACCAAGCCTATGAAGGATGCTGAAAAGCTCCAAACTGGCTGTGGGACACATCCTGTCTTCTGGGCATTGCATAATTATGTTATCCTTTACTTATTTTTGTTTCATATTGTTTTGTCTTAAACACAACAGCTAAGAAAATAAGTGGGAGAGTGAAGGCAGAGACTGAGACAACCTTGCAAACACTACGATTTCACTTTTTCTGGTAGGTTTTTTTTCATTTAGGCTACATTAGGGCTTTGCCTACCATTTGAACTCAGACCCACTGCTTGAACAGATTTGCCATAAACGAAATACTGCTTTTAAATGATGTTTGCTTTAAGTAAGTCTGAGTGTGATTATTGTGACTGGAGAAAATAACAGACTGTTTGTTTTGTTTTAACTGAATTCATAACATATGTTTGTAATAAATGGTCTTGGGCAGTTGTCCTGATGATAAATGGGCCAAAATTTGAAATTACTGCAGTCTTGATGAAATTTCATCACTGCAAAAAAAAAAAAAAAAAAGTGTGAAAGTTACCAACTGAACAAACTGAGCAGAGTGAGGGACCCTGGGGGCAAGATTTATAGCTCCCTGGTATGCTGGGGGACAAGGAGCAGTGGAAATGTGTTCTCAGAGGGAAGAAAGAGTTTCTGAGGCCCCCAGCAGGACTGTGCCCCGTTGCCATTTGCGGGGCTGCAGACTGAGCTCAGCCGTCAGCCACCTGTATTTCTCCTCAGGAGCAGCAGTTCCCACCCAGACCACCTACTTTGAAAACCAAAGCCAGTTGAGGCAACATTTAACTGCTCGGGCTCAAGACAGTGATGCAAACTGCCTGTTACCCAGGCAGCCCAAGCTGAAGGACTTATTCGGCTGGTTGTGCCTCCAGCTTTTCTGAAAAGTTCACAGAGTATATCTAAATGCAGTGTCTTGTTGAGGGTCTGAGCTGGTGGACTGAATTTCACTGGGAAAATTTCACCTCTCAGCTCCCACCACCTCCTCATTTGATGACAGAAAGTCTAGGATGGACAGCAGCAGCACTGACCTCTGACTACAGAAACGGATCATTTGCAATGGATTTCCTAAAACCAAAGTTTCCTCATTACAGTTGCTTTACAGTGAAAGTGCTCTGCTTCTGCCTCCTTTGACTTGAAAGAGAAGAGAAAATGTCACCCTGGGCCCTTCACATTCGCAGGCTATACAGAGTCTCTAAATCCTGTGGACTCCCCAGGCTCACCTCCCCTGCTCTGCAGCCATCATAGCTCAGATGGGACAGTTGTCTGCATTTATTTATTGTGATGTCCTTTATAAACTAAACTAAGCCTTGGACTTGATCCCAGCACAGTAAGCACTGACTGAAGCAGTGAACAAAGCCTTGAGGGAAAACCCCACAAGAACATTTTAGAATCAAAGCTTCTAAAAGCAACTAAAATTATAAAACAATAAAGTCTACAGCATAAGGGCCCCACCCTCCAGCTTATCTTTTTTGAACTTGTGCTTGCAAACAGCATCCTTGGACTTACTGCTTTGTTTCTTCCTTCGTGAGAAAGGGTTTTTAGTACTTTAATTCTCTTCTGATCTCTTTATTTCAGGGAAATGCGTGGACAAAACAACTCTACTCTTTCAGCCTGTGGTCAGGAAATATGCAGATGTTCTGAAATTACTCTCTGATTCAATGTCAAGAAGTTTCTCATCTTGATACATTATATTACTTCCCAGACTGTTTTCCCAACTAAGCAAGCTGAAAATATTCGCACAGAAAGCAATTCTTTATTGTACAGAAACTTATCCTTTCTGTCAGTTCAGCTCCAGTTGTTGGTGTTGTTACACACAACAACCCAGGTTCAGTCTTGGGGAGGGGGAGCAGGGGGCCAAGGGAGGCAAGGGGTGAGTTAATGTGACCAGCCACATTCCCACTTGCACATATAGCAGCTCTGTGAACACCTCATTTTAGACTGTGGGAGGTTGTCACTGCTTGGGTGGATGGCCAAGGCCCTGCCAAGTCCCTCCATATCTGCCATGCTGACAGGAGAAATAAAAAAATCTGTCAGGAAGCTTATCCATTGGGTTAGACACGTTGTCTGTCAGTGGTTGAAACTGCAGACAGGGGTGATGGGGTTTTCCTTGCCTGAGTACTGTGTTGCACTTGCTTCTCGTGGCACATCAGACACTGTTCCTGTTGCATGACAAGGATGTCCCAAGCCTTTCATGTACATTTCTATTGACTACTGTGCAAAGAAATTTTCCAGCTGTTCTCATAGATCTATATTACACATTAAGCAGACCTTTTGAGCTCCAGTCAAAAGGGTCATTACTGATAGTACTCCCCATCTTTACAGTTTTGCTTAGAAATGGCAATATTTTTACTGCATTTTAACTCTATTCTACTCATGAGCAACCTGCAAAGAAGTTTTTGTGCAACTATAGACAACTACTATGTTGCAGTGGGAAAAGCTCTGCTTTTCCATACATGCTAACCCAAATGGAGTCAAGGCACACTTCTAACATGTATGTGCTACAGGATGCCAGGTCAGGGCACTAATTAATGGGAGGATATCTTCAGCAGAAAACGCAATTCTTAGTAAAGACAGTATCTGCAGACAGAAGAAACTGCAAAGAGAGCAGCAAAAGGATCACATGTCTTAAGGCTTCTACTGAGTAGCAGTTTATGGGGGAAGGACTGCGTGCTGTAATGTCATTTTGTGCTCAGCCAGGAGCAGCATTTCATTGTGGTTGTTCTTAGAATACCCTGTAAGGAAGGCAACATAGACTGTAGGGTGGGTGTGCAAAGGATATATCCTTTATTGTTACCACACAAGCACACCCTAGCCAGGTATTATATCTTAAGGCAAGCTCTTTTGATGGCTTCCAGTTATATTTCCAGTTGAAACTACTTTTGAAACATGATTGCAACTAAATCCTTAAAAGGCTTATGGAAAAGGTATGCCCCTTCTGCGGTATCTAAGGGCCCTAAAGCTGCACAATGTACTGAGAGACTATGGAGCCTTTGTTTGATTATACAAGTAATTAAATTTAAAATTTTATTAAATTTGTTAATAAAGATAGAAAATATACAGCTTCATATTTTGCTTTGATTTGTTGCAAGCTTTCACTAAATCCACACTATCCTGGTACATGAATACACTGTGTTTAAGGCTCCTCTTGTTTTAACTGTGTAAATGTAAAGTAGTGCTGAGAAAGATGTGAAGTTCAGTTCTGGAGATTATTAGGATCTGTTTCAAAGCTGAAGGGAGGCCAGAAAGGGCAATAGCTATGAGGGACAAACTCCTCAAAGATGGTCCAGAGGGGTCTCCCAGTCCTCTGACTTCTGGAGGAACCAGAGAGATATTCTGGATCCAGGAAACAACCCCCCATTACTTCTTCCTGCCTTATTCCTTCAAGACTTCAGGCTTTAATTCCCAGAGGGTATGTACTCACAGAATCATAGGCTCAGGTCCTTATTTTAGACTTATTTAGTTTTCTATAATATGATGAAATATAAAATTCACCTTAAAGTCTTCTCTTGTGAGTTTCCTTGTGTATTTAGAGGAAAGACAGGCTTTAAATACTGAGTTCCTTTCTCTCTCTGCTTCTCCAGGGAAAAAAGACAAAGACTCACAATGAATACAGCAACTGGACCATTCCTGTGATGCCAGCAGTAAGAAAAATATGCTCCAAAACAAAAGGTCAGTGATGCTGAAGGCCATACAACTTTTCTTTATAATGACATCCTTCATATGATTGGCTTCATAGAGGTTAATTTTCTGAGGTGGCTGTGATTGCACATTTTAGGAAAGACATCCAGATTTTATTCTCCTTTCAAGTAAGAACTATAATATACTCACACTTGTGCTGTTAAAAGCACAGGTCATAAAACACAGCACTACAAGGTGGCCTCCCTGGCTCTGCTATTCTATAGCTTACACAGTTCGTATTTAAACATTTACATTTGTTCATCAGACATTAACATACCTTTTGCTCTGCCATACACCATGAATAAATTTGTTCTCCTAGGACAAGCCAGTGAAGTAAAACTTCATAAAACTACTCAGTCTCCCATCTGTAATTTGAAGCAATTTTGACCTTTCACAGGAAGAGAGAAAACAGAGAGGAAGAAGGGTATGTGTGTATTCATTATAGGCCTTAAAGTTTATAGAAACACAGGTTCCCAAGAGCCATCTCGATAATGGTTTTAGTCAAATATTTATCTTGCTATAATTTTATATGTTTAATGATTTTCCCCATTAAGGTTTTTGTGGTTTACCAAGGAAAATCCAAATATTCTTGATGATGATTGGTGAGTTAAAATCTCTTGTAGCAAGACAGTGTATAAAAACCTCTCCAAGTAACTGCCTTTTTCACACATCTGGAACAACTCCATTTTTTTATCTGCTAGAGCTTTACAAGGGCAACTTATTACATAAATAAACAGAAGAATACATGCAGTCACAGGATGACTGAATTGAATATAATCTTACAAAAACAAACCCTGTCTCAATACTCCTTTGTTTGTTGCTTTTTGGCACTACTATTGACTCTCCTGTGTGTATTGTATAATCATTACTGCCCCCACTTTCTCCCTGATGTGAAACATGTCCAGGTGGTCAGCAACAACAAGGCCAAGGCTTGACTAGCACTCCAACCTTCTGGAGCTGAGTGCATCCTGGGGATGGGATCTCTGATCCTCACTTGCCTTCCAAGAGGATAAGAGCACCACCACTGTTCAAGATGTCACAGGCATCGTATACAACAAATCTGACCTGCTGGAGCACAAGTTGTTTCTTCTGAGAGATTCTACAAAGAAGGTAAGGAACCTGAATCATAGAATAATTAAATCATTTTGGCTGGAAAGGACCTCTAAGGTTATTGTGCCCAGCCATGGCCACAACCATCCCAAAAAGTACTTTCTACTCAGACACTAATTCTGTCAGATGAAAGGAGAAAGTTCATGAATTATCATAAGAGAGGAAATGCTCCCAGGAACCAGAGAAAATTCGTTCTTGGGTGAATTAAAAACATTTTCCAGTCTCTTGCAGATCCATCTATGAATGCCTCTTGCCACTGAAAGAAAATGCTGTCACTTTTTTCCGATCCAACAGGCACCCTGTAGGGTGATTGCCTCCTGCTCAGCCCTTTGATGGGAAGGGAAATGTGCTGCTGCAGCACACCAAGCCCAACTATAAATGTTTATTTCATACACTCATTGGTGAAACATGACCCTCCAGGGCCAGGACTGCATTACAAAATCTGGTACCTTCTGGCACTGAAAAGATTGGAGCACTCTGCAAGCATGGGATGTACTTTCAAATGTAGAAAGTACATGGCATTATAACCGTGGCAGCAGAGATACTTTAGTTTCCATGTATTTTTGTAATTTCAAAAAATATATTTAGAGCAAATATATATAGAGCAAAACAGACAATAAAAGAAAGGTATTAAACGTATTTTCTTATTGCTGTCTGTCTTAATCTGGTCCTAGAAGCAATAAAAAAGCACACAAAAAACTGAGTTGTCTAATCAGATGGTATTTACTGAGAACACATTTTTGTTTCCATCTGTTAGGATAATTTTTTGAGTCATGATTTCTGTGATATAGCTCTATCTGTTCACACTGTTGCAACAAATACCAGCCACACAGATAAAGGCTTATCTCCTCTGTTTTTTGAAGCTTGGGCAAGCAAGGAAGTTACTTGCCAGGAATGTCTTTGTCACAGAGTTCACAATCCAGGAACATTTCTGTGATGCTGCCACTTAAAGTGAATGTAAAGTAGGAAGTGTGTGCCTGAAGTTCAGCATTGTCTACAAGTATTCATGAGTTGGCTGAAGGAATTGAGTTCCAATATGTAACTGAAGTCCAGCCCAAGCCCTGGAAACCCCAAACTCATAGTAATTTTTCAGTTTGGCATCATTTTATATGAAGGCTCTGTGCTTCCCTGGGCACAGCAGTTTGAAAATGAGAGACTCAGGCTGCAATTGCTCGAAGCTTAGGGCTTCACATGTGGGGTGATGTGGTTCTCACTCTGCTTCTGCCCTGGGTCTGACAAAGGCGGGAGACTGTAGTAGGATGCTGTACCTGGGACCCTAATCCTAACACATTTAGCTGCCTGCACAGCTCCATGGCTTCTCTGGTACCCTGGGACTCAACAGCCCAGAGAGGCCAGCCCAGGGCAGGGATACTCAGCATGGGTCACACAATGAGGGAAAGCAGAAGAGAAATCAGGTTGCTTCATGGGAGACCTGAACTACCTCCACAACCAACTAGAAATGTAGGAAGCAGATGGGAGAGTCACAAAACCAGACAGAGCTGGGACACAGACATAAGATTGTGAAGTAGCAGGACCTAGACCTGTGGAACTGCAAATGCCATCTTTCATAGCCAGCCATCAACCCATGTCCAGCCAGAAATAAACCCATAGACTTCAGGGACAGGAACAGGGGCAGAGAGTCTGGCAGTGTTCATGAACACCAGCTGGGGAGCATAAAACACCCGGAGAAGTAGCACATTGTTTTGCTTGTCATTAGAAAGCTAAGCCAGTTCCAAAATGGCAAACACCCATGTATATTGAACTCAGCTTTCCACATTTATGGAGCTGAGTACTGAAAAGAACTCATTTAGGGGAGAAGACAGTGAACTATTTTGCTAGGATCCTTCAGATGCCACGGTTTAAATGTATTCATCATGTTAACCCAGCTCTGTTTCTCCAAGTCGTGTGCTGCAAACAGTCCCTCCACACACAGACCCTGCTCAACCTTGTCATTACAATTTGTCACACATCTCATTTCATATTTGGTGTTCTATAATGTTATGTCCTCCACATATTGCTGTAGTCTGCAGTAAAGCATGAATGGGTGTGCGGATGGAAAACAGGAATGGGAGAAGGACAGAAGAGAAGGAAATTGCAGATAGCAACTGCCAAATTTCCTCTGGAGGTTTGACATTTCCAGTAGAAATAAGTCAGTGCCATGGTGGTGAAGATAGTAGAGTAGAGACATACTCAAGCTAACTTTCAAGGTACCATCAGCACCCTCAAGGCCATGGAAAGTGGAGCTGGTTACAGAATCACTGGAGCAGCACAGTGAATGCTCAGCTCTGAAGCACTATCTAGAGACCACTGCCAACATCTGGATCTGCCAGTCTAATGCCAGCAGGGCCAAATCTCTCTGCAACAAAACCAAAAGGAATATGTGGACACATTGAAAATAAAAAGTGCATTGCTTTTGAATCCTAACCTGTTACCTGTGACCTGTCACAGGTTTGTGCATTCTCTTTGGGGCAGTAAGTCCAAAGCATGCAACAAGGGAGATGTAGTTTGATTTTTTGTTTGTTTGTTTGTTATTATTATTTTATTGTCTTTTTCCTTTTTCTTGATGGCAAGTCATTCCTTCAAAAAGGTGAAAAAAAGGAAAAATCGCCATACCTTTGCAGACAATTTAGCAAAGTGTTAGACTCAAATTTATAAAAAAATGTAATACTGGTTCAAGTCCTAGGGCATCCATGCAAACCTCTTCTGTAATTTTACTAATCTAATGCAGTTTAGTTTTGCTTTGGAAAAAAAGCCAGTCCTGGAAAACAAAAGTAACAAAAGCAGAACAGTAAGAGGAGATAATTTCCATTCCACAAGCAATATTGTTATTTGATATCGTTTTGTGTAAAATCAGAAGACAACTAATTTTCAGCTGAAGTTGAAATATTTTTTTAAAAATCAGCTATACATTTTGCATTGCTGGAAAAGTTTGACTTTGAGAACATAAAAGCAATTCAGCACAATGGTTTCTCTTTAATATTTTCTTCAGTTTTATTTCTAAGGTAAACTCTAGTAAAACAATAAAATAAAATATAGAATTTCAAGGTAAGTGTTTGATTTGCCCTCATTTCTCAAGAAAACTGTACTGAAGTACTTTTCCAACATAGTGAAAAAATATTTATGGCACAGCTTACTTCCATAATGCAAAAGGCAAAAAAAAAAATCACAGTCACATAACGATAGGGCTTGAGACAATTTACCAGTCTGTGGAAAGGTTGCTAAAATCAGGAAAGTGCTCTAATGTGAACAGCTGTGACAGGAACACAGAATCATAGAATCGCTTAGGTTGGAAAAGACTTTTAAAATCATTGAGTTCAACTGTAAACTTAACACTGCCAAGCCTGCTCATTTAGCAGCATTCTTAGGATAATCCTTCTCCCCTAACATTCACTTTGACTGAGTGAAATAAGCTGTCAGTAACAGCACAATTTTTCCCAGCAGAAATACGTGAGCTTTTGTTAAACTGTCTGTGCATTGGGCTCTGAAAAACCCCTTAGCGTAAGCCTTGCTTACCTCAAACCGCCTGTAGCTTTTGTCAGCAAAACACGCAAGAAAAAGAAAAGTCATCCTAGATAACTCTACCTAATGGTCTCTCCTGATTCTGTTACCCAAACAAAAACCAAAACAAATCCCTCCTCCATCCTCCACCCCTTCCCTCCTACGTTAAAAGAGAAGCAGCAGCCTGCTCAGGCTATAAAAATTCCCAGTCTTTTCACAGCCCCAGTCCCCAAGGACTGGTTGAGCAGCCAGCTCCCCACTAACCTCCTTCCAAAAAACGCCCCCACCCCTTGCGAATGAGTCATTTTCCTAGGGCTCCCCAGGGTATTCCAGGCTGCTTTAGCCCAGAAATCCTGCTCCCCTGCTCCGAGCTTTCCACCTGTGAGGAGGTGGCCTGCGGGAGACCAGGGCAGATTTTGGTTACCTCCCCGCCTGCCAGATGCAGGGTGGGGTCTCTCACACTCCAAAACTGCATGATGTCAAATCTCTTCTTTTTGTATTTTTCTTTCTTTTTAATTTAAAAGTGAAAATTAAAAAAAATCCTCTGTGTTTACATTTCAGGAACTTTTAATTCTCCTTCCCAGGCTTTGCATGTTGTGTCAAACTGCTGAAGGTTTCTCATTCACTGGGGCTGATTAGAAAATCTTTCATGCTACTTGTTCGGTTCTTTTGAAATCAAAATGTCATTTGTGAAATCATTGCATTTATGTTTGAATCTCCTTTTAAAAGTGGATCAGGAATAAATTGTCTGACTCAGCTGAAATCTCTGTCACACTTCAGCATTTTTTATGATGAATCTCTTGAATATTCCATTCAAAATAACCTTGAGTTTACGATATTTTTCTGTTTTGTATGTTATGTGCTTCTACCAAAAAATCCCAAATCAAAATGAAATATTTTGTTCAATCCAACAGTATTTGTATCCAATTTCTTTAAAACAGAGTTTCAAAACTTGGTGGTTTTGTTCTGAATTGACAAAAAAGTTCTATTACAGAGATGAAAAATGCGTATTATGACCATATGCCTGTGTGAGGAGAGTGCTTGGGCAATGCCCGTTTTTTAGAGCTCCACTTGTGGAAAAACCCCTGTGGTTGTCTGCCTGTGTCTGTAATTATCTGCCCAACACAGGACTCTGTAACACACAATGTGCAGTATTTGCCTTGCATCCCTTCTGCATCAATGCTGATCTCCAGAATTTAGTGCTTTGCAACTCCCAGCATTACATCACTGAATTTTCAGGCCCTGACCATATATCCACTAACCTGAGACAGACATTCATGACCTGAGTGAGAAGGCTGGAGCTGACAAGTGTGTACAAGGGAGCAGAGAGCTGGCCAAAAGCAATGTTTTGAGGAAATAAATCCACTAAAACATCAAAGTACAAGGGGATTTCTTAAGTCCCTCTCAACTCTGCAGTAGCCTTGAATAGCTGCTTTCCCCACTAGATGATGTTACCATCCTTGGAGGATTCATGCCTTGAACTCTGCTGAGAAAGGGGGAAACTATGCCATTGAAAGTACAATGTGAGCAGCAACATTACATTTTCCAGATTTATTTTCTATCCTTATTGCTCTGATTTTATCCAGGTCAAGAATGACCAGACGTGAGCTGGTAATGTGCACTTGCAGCCCAGAAAGCCTGGGCTGAATCAAAAGCCCCACAGGCAGCAGGTGAAGGGAGGTGATTCTACCCCTCTGCTCCACTCTCTCCTGACCGATCCCCAAGTGCTGCATCCAGTTCTGGGGTCCTACCATAGAAAAGACATGGACCAGTTGGAACAACCCAGAGGAGGCCACAAAGATGATCAGAGGGTTGGAGCACCTGTCCTATGAGGAAAGCCTGAGAGAATTGGCATTATTCAGCCTGGAGAAGGAAAGGAGACTGTTATAGATGAGTAAAATTGAAGTTGACTTTCGTATATTTGAAGTATTAATTATTAATTAGAATAAGGTGTTAATTAAGATAATGGTTAGGGTTAATGTGTTGCCATAATATTATTTAAATTATTTTGCTGTACTTACCAGTTGTGGTTGTTATTCCTTGTTAGTTATATATGTTTCTATTGATTCTCAAATAAAATGCATAAATATTATGAGGCGAAGATGGCAACCGGGAGCTGAGAGCAGCATTCTAGAAAGTTCTTCTCTAGTGTCAATCAAGACATCAGCCAAAAGTAAGAGCACACCCCATTGCCAAACTGGGCACTCTTCGTGAGGTGGAGCAGGGATAGACTGCCCTGGAGAGGTGGGATAAGGGACAGGTTATAATATGATTGGACAAAAGTATCAAAATTTTTGATTGACACTTGAGGGGTATAAAAGAGGCTGCACAGCTCCCAGAGGGTGTGCCTCTGGCAGACTGCCATGCACCCGGTACAGCTCTCTGTCTTGTGATGTCCCCTACTGTTAATATTTATTTTTATTAATGAAAAGTGAAATTTTTCATAAGTGAAGCATCATTCTTCACAGAGACCTTATTGCACCTTCCAGTGCCTGATGGATTAGAGCTGGAGAAAGACTTGTAACAGGAACATGTAGTGTGACAGGACAAGGGATAATGGATTTAAACTGAAAGAGAGTAGTTTCAGAATGGATATTAGGAAGAAATTCTTGACTGTGAGGGTGGTGAGGCACTGGAACATGTTGCCCAGAGAAGCTGTGGATGCCCCATCCCTGAAAATGTTTAAGGCCAGATTGGAGCCCTGAGCAACTTGAACTGGTGAGAGGTGTTCCTGACCATGGCAGGAAGGTTGGAACTGGATGAACTTTAAGGGACATTTCCAGCCCAAACCATTCTATGATTCTAATAGTGACCTGCTCTCCTGCTGCTGGCACAAAATTCAGCAGAAAATCTGCGAAATGCTCTGTGTGTGATCACATGCTGAGACCGATGTGCAGTCAGGATGCTGGGGACTACTGTCCTGTGTCAGTCCTGTGGTAATGATGGGGAAGTCACAAATGCCAGTAATTTTTTAACTATGTTCTCCTTTGAAATTCTTTTGTAGCAACTCTCTGACACACAAGCGAGTGCCTCCCCACAGACCATTCCAAGACCTGCTTTCACAGGATCACAGAATCAATCAAGTTGGAAACGTCCTTTAAGATCATTAAGTCCAACCTATGACCTAACACCACCACCACTTTGCTTAGTGCACAGAAAAAGGGGGGGAAGTTCATTCTAAACTTAGGGTTCTTTTTAGAGGATAAGAATGTTTAGAATTAAAATCTATATTGTTTTCATGTGAAGATAGGTTTGGGAGTTTTTGAATGGCCACAGAAGTCGATTTCATAGACATTTTAACACCACTGGAGAATTCATATATCTGACTGCACAGAAGAACTAAATCATCAGTTTTGCTTCACAAAGCTGCTTTTTATTGTGTAAGGACAGCAGGGAAAACCCTCAAAGAGCTCCCCAAGCAGGAAGTGTCCTGAGAGAGAGAGATGTTGTGACTCATCTTTGTGGCAGCTGGGGCTGATGACGTGAGTGGACACTGGATTATTCTTGTTTAGCAATAAGTGTACAATTCATGAATACATGTTTAGTGACTAGAGTGTTACAAAGACAATGATCAGATCAGATTGTCTGCAGATCCTTATCAATTGAACTAGGCAGCAAACCTCTGTGTGATAGAGATTACTGGAAACCAACATGGTTAATAACAGGAGCTGCTGATCTTCTGGTTTAATTTTCCTTTTAACATGAAGATAAACAGAAGGAAGTTAGAGTATTCCTAAAAGACTTTGTTCTGAAATAATTTTTTTTTCTGAAAGAATTATTACTTGTTCTGAAAGATTTATTACTTATTTTTTAAGATGCAGCCTACATTGTCAAGTGTTAAAATCTCTGTCTATGCGATGACCCTCTCCTGGGCTGTGACAAAGGTGTGATGTGACTGTCTATCACCATCTGTCAGCAGAAGGCAACAACTGTTGGGTTTGAAGCATTGAGATGTTTTTTACATCTGTACACACATAATTGCAGCCCTAGTGTGCACTCAGACAAGAACAGACTTTTCACAAACAGCTCTAGCTACTGAGCATGGAAAATGCATATTGTGATAATGATGGCTTTTTTATAGATTCTTTGTAAGTAAAAATGAAGTAATGCCCCTGCTATGTAGCAATCAAAATTTTCTTTTTTTTTCTCCCTGAAAAAGAGATTATTTCCTGTTTTAAAACGACCCACACCTCTATCTCATTAATCCCACCTGTATTTCTACAATATCTCTCTATTTAATCTGTAGCACTTTCCCATGTGTCCAAGGTGTATCACTTTTCTTCAGAGTGCCCTTGCCAAGCTATGTGCACATCTCCACCTGGATGGCAGATCAGACTCCTTGGAGCAGATCTGCTCTGTAACTGAGTCATACCAGACACTAACGCTGCAATGGGGAGGATGTCCTTTCACTCAAGTAGCTGTCACTTTCTAACTCATGCCTCTGACCAAAGTGGAAGTCTGTGACATCAGACTGAGATGTCTCAGATGAAATATCTAAGCTGTCTGAGACTCTAGAGGCAGGAAGCACAGCCAGATGAACAACCACCATGACATTTTCTTTGTTGCTATGACCTGTAAGCCTTTATCCACCAATAACAATATTTTTAGAACTATTTTTCCATATCCCCTCTTTGCAATCAGGCAGACTTTGTCCTTGCCCCTTCATGGGGGAAGCCCCCTACAGCAAGTAGTAAAGTGGCTTCCGGGTAATAACACCAAAAAGTTACATCCGTTTTGGAAGCATCTCATCAAGCAGCAACTCAGAATGGGGAAATCAATTCTTTTTGCTGAACTGTGGATCAATTAGAAAAGGCATCTTCACCAGTATTAAAACAGAATTATGACAGGGAGAGAGTGAACAACAGGCAGCCTACCACAGCATAAGACAGCTTCAGATGCATAAAGCCCGGCTGAAAGGCACACGATGCTAAACCCTCCACCACAGCTAGAAGAGACAAAAGTCACCTCCACACTGAAGGACACTGTTTCCAAATGAAAGTGGTCTGGCAGCTCTCCTGGAGTAAGCAAGTATCTGGCTGCACAGCAATCTGCACAGTTTATCTCCCTGTTTGTCTGGCATTTGGAGATGCAAGACATGCTTCATTAAACACAATCACTAGATAGGGATGGGCTTGTTTTTTAAAACAGAAAATGAGCAACATTCCTGTTACTTTAAAGTATCAGTTTTCTTTGGAAATTTAGCAGAGGCCTGGTAACAATTACCATATTTTAATGGTTATCAACAAAGGGAATATATAAATCACAGCAAGATTTTGAAAAATAGTTGGTGGTTCTGAAAACATACATTTTTGGTACATGACTTGCAACAGTTCTCCAGTGCCTGATTTTTGAAGGTCCAAATGTTCAGTGTTTTCACAAAATGAGATGCATTAACAACTTGGATCAAAAGGAGGCATTCAGATGCATAAATTTGAAAATCTTGGCATTGTATGGGCTATCTGTGCCTGCTTATCCAATTAATTTCCCATTATAAGTACAGCTACCTAATGGACTGTCAGAACCTGTGCCTGTGCTCCTGCCACTGTCCTCTTGCCAGTCCAGAGAATTCAAGTATCATAAATCAGCTTCAACTCTCCACACACACACATACACACACACACAAAATAATTTTTTAAAAATCGCTACATGTATGAATGTTTTTTCTCCAAAATGTTTGTGTTAATCTACAAGACCTACTGAGAAATCTTCCAATTCAAACAATTATCTGATTGTTTCATCCTAATCATGTGTCAGTTTGGTCCAATCTTTTCCTTTTTGTACTATTTACCATTCCCAGCAGGCATAGGAAAGAACTCTTCAGCTTTCTCCTGAGCATGCTGGTGTAAAACTGAACTTACCAGGGTCCCACAGGCCCCAGCTGGCTCTCAAAGCTTGTATCAATTGGAACTACTTTCCACATGTTGAAGCAATTTTCAGCTCTTATGCAGATAAAATTGGTATCAGTTGGCCACCCCTTCCAATGCCATCCTCATCTATTGGTGGCACTAATTCTATGCCCAAGTGTCTCAGCAGAGACCACTGACCTGAGCCTTGGACAAGCAATGCCCAGGCAGGAATCCCTCCTAAAGCAATTGCAAATTAAATGTAAGACCAGGATAATAAATAGATATAAACAACCAGAAAAAATAGACAAAATGGATCAGATAGATAGGCAGAATATCCATGATCTTAGCAGTCTAGCAGCTTAAATACTGTGAAAGGGATTGATGAGTTTAACTTGCTAGAGTTTACAGGAGCTCTTCCTTACACTAGAAGGAAGCTTTGGGAAAAAATGCTGGAGGTTCTACTTGAAATTTCACAAACAAAAAGTGGATTGTGCAGAGTTGGAAATGGATCTTTCTACAGTGAGCAACAGATGATAAACCAGTTGAAGATGATGAAGGTCCATGAAAGCACAGATATCAGTGTGGTGGATGAGTTGGAGAAGGTTGGTTTGGAAAGATTCAGAGAAACAGGAATGCTAATTACTGATGCACACCTCAGCTCCCAGTTCATTACTACAATTTATTATTTATTTAATTAGAATCCACAGTACTGTCCTCAGTCTGTCCACACTTGCCTTCTGTCTCCAGGTTCACTCCTGTAACTCCAGTGTCCTTCATCTTTTTAGCTTATGTTTTCAGCAGCATCTGGTACCAGGGACTGCTCTTCCTTTCCCTCCCTACAGCTCTATTCAGTTTCCCCTGTGAACTCTATAAGATTATAATAATCTTTTTCTCTATGTCTTAAAAGAAAAGTCAAACTGGATAAACAAAACTGGATATCCTTCCACAGTGCTCAAGTGCATTCGTGCAATGGTGGAATGGGCTGACCTCTTTGCAACTGTGTGATATAATATGGGCATTTCCAGCTTCAATTAATAGATGATAATGATTACTATGAGAAAATCTAACCAAAAGTTAACATTTTCCAAGGTTGTAAGAAACAACCTCAAACATTTTTCTCACTTTTCGTTGTGAGGGACTCACATACTTTTGGCTGAGGGAGGAAGATGTTGAGATGAATGCTTGGAGGATCAGATGGTGCACTCAAAAGAGGCGGGGTGTACAGGCAGATTTCATAACTGGTGTTAAACCAGTGAGTGTAGCTGGAGAGTAGCAGACACCCTTTCATTGCTCTCAGGTCTGGAATGAGACCAGTGGTCTTCCAAACTCAGTAACAGGTTAATAACTGCTCTGGGCTTGACTTGACCATTTGAGAAAAACAGAGGGAGAAGAACTTGTGGGCAAAATATGGGTAAGGGATTTCCAAGCAAAGTGAACAAGAGTTTTAAACAGGATGAGACAAACACATGAATATTAATGAGACCAGTAGTGTTATCTAATTTTTAAAAATCCCTGAAACCCCAAATTATGTCATTGTGCATTTTAATTTTCTCCAGAAACCGATTGGAAAGAAAGATTGTGGCAAGGGAAGGTAACCAAAACAAATCTTCATTATTTTAAAAAAGTGAAGGAAACTAATATCCCTGTGTCCACTAGAGCTCTTTCATATCCCAGATCTGTCAGGTGTGTTTCAATCCTGACAATTAACATAAATATATCTCAGATAGAGCAAGGTTAAGACAGGAAAGATTGCTGAATATTTGTTTTTGCAATATTTCTTTTTCTTTTTTTTTTACAAGAATAGAGTCTTTGAACATCATGTTATGGAAGTTTAAAAAGTATTTGTATCCAGCACATAAGGAATCAAATTCTTTCTGAGCATAGGTCTGGATTTATTACTATATCCACTTCAGGAAACTAGTCTGGTGGACAGCTGACCCCTGCCATTTTAAGGCTCACTGGCTCTTTGACAGCTACTTCTGGGTGGCTGTAGGTTATGACACAAATATTTCTTCAGTAACCATTTACCTGCTCCCTTGTGCATTTCCCTTCCTTAATGTATCCCTGCTTTCACATGAAGGACTGGAAAGTGAGTTTGTAAAATCATGGGGGAAAGGCAAGTGGCTCACTAACAAAAGACCCCAAACAACAACTAATTCAGCTCTTTCTGTAAGGGTCACATGCAGTGGGTAGAAAGCATGAATAACTCCGAGCGTTTAGCAGCGGTCTCGTGTCCTGAAGAAAGTGCCTTTGCCTTCACCCAGTCTCTAATTGAACAGAGTCGAGCCGAGCATCAGAGCTCCCGCAGAGTTCATGCACAACGGTTTAATTTAAGCAGGGAAGTAAAGTAATCAGAATCAGATTAAATGTTCGTTGAGAAATTTCTGCAGAAATATTGTGAAATGTATTCACTTACAGTTTGTGAAGAATTTTCTGCATTTCAAAAATTAAGAAATCCAACAGGGTTCATTTATTACTTCATTCTAGATAAATGTTTCTTGTAGAAGGTAATCTAAAAATTCTCAAAAATATATTGCATATAATTCATATATTATTAGTTTTGGAGGTTCTCCCTCTTTACAACAGTAGGGGCTGTTTTGACACATCAGAAAGAAGGGATCCTGACCTGAATAGGTGTCTCTCTGAATTGCTGATAGGTGAGAATCGCTGCTTGTAAAAGCTGTGCAGTAGTCCTGAACATGACATTTGATTTAGCATTTTTCATCAAGAGAATTCAAATAATGTTACATTATAGAAAAGAAACTGAGCAACGTCAGCTCTAAAAGGTTTTGTGATTTGATAAAGAAAACTTAGGTAACAGATACAAGCCCCCAGCCTACAGTCCTTTCCCTCAAGACTCTTGCCCAGATTCATGTGGTTCTCCAGTGATTCAGCTGGACTTTGCACAGGTTTAACATCTCTAGGAAGATGCATTTGCAGAAAAGAGGTTAATTTTAAAACCACCAATAATTTTCCATTTTTGCATACTCTTTCTTTTCTTCCTAATACCTCTGTTCTGCTGTTGTTTGCAGATGGAATAATTTATATTGTCAGCAAATTGCATCTGAGAAGGAGTAGATCTCTAAATTTTTTTGCATTTTTTTCATAAAATACCTTTCCTTAACCAGGACAAGAAACCAGTGTTATCGATAACATGGCCACTGGTCTACTGGCTAGTCCATTGGGAGATTTTTTTCTCAATGAAAAGGTGTTCATAACAGGTCTATATGTGGGAAAAGTCAGATTTGGATGAATCATCCTTTTTCCCTAGGAAAACTTTCAACTAAAGATATCCTGATCAGACCTAAAACTGCAGCCATAATGTCATATTGGAAAAAAGTTATTGACAATTTGACTCTTATCCCTTTGTCTCACTCTCTCAGATTGATCAAAGACATGTGGCTCAGACCAGAAAAGCCCTTTCAGTGAAAATGCTGTCAATGTCAAGATTGTTTTCACATTATGTATCTTAGTTCTTAGACAAATAGCATTAAGCCCGTTTTTTAAAAACTTATGTTTTAACTAGAACATTTTTTTCCTCTAGGGAGTGCAATGGTACATTTTCATTTGGCCAAGTCAGTCAATCAGCAAAGTTGCCATATTGGTTATTGTTTTTGCAGCAAAGGAATTGCATGATAACAAACACAGTTGTGCAAGCATAATCTTATTTAAGGATACAAGATTTTTGGGCTTCCATCCAATCAAAAATCCACGGAGAGAATGAAAACGTATGTCTCAGACAATTTATGGTTTATTATAAAGAGGCCTAGAAATACTAACTTAATAAACAGTATCTGTATGGAATACATGCTGTTAAAATACACTTGTCAATGCCCAGTACTAATGATGAATGAATGAATGAATGAATGAATAACACTTCTGTGATACATGAGGTGATGGCAAAGGGGAATGATAAGTAGGATGTCATAGCTAAAGGATTAAATTAAGTTTTTTGAGAAGGGCTATGCCACATAGAGGGTCTCCCTAGATGCCCTGGCTGCAAAGGAGGACAGCTATCATCATTCATACCTCTACTTTGCCTTGCTCTGCTCCCATGCAGGTCCTCACATGTGTCTAGGATCACTTCCAAAGGCCATCCTAATTTTTCCAGCATCTGAGTATGGTCTTTACTTTGTACAAAGGTCACAGACATGTTTTGAGATTTAATTTCACTTGTAAGTTATGTGTTGCAATAGGACAGGGGAGTTGGCAAACCTCACTTGGGTTTTTTTCTGAACAATTTATGGGTCTTTGGTGCACATGATTTAATTTCAGGTGTATAATTAAAGCAGTTCTGCCCATCATCATCAGGTTGGTTTTGGAAAAATAAGAAATTATGGGAAAAAAACCCCACAATAATAGGTGTGCTGTCAGGATAATACTTGATCATAATATCAAAGCCATTAAAACTATTTATTGTCTCATCAATGAATATACAAAAACCTTAGTTACAGTAGATTGTACACCTCCAACAATTTTAATGGTAGCAACATTTTCTTCTTGTTCAAGGCTGGCTGTGGTTCTCCTCAAGCTTTTATGTCGTAAATATCAGACAGATTAGGTTAGGATTAAACTTGTTGGTATTCAGAAATTACTAAATAATATCCCAAAATATCTCTTGGAAAATATTTCCAGTAAGCTAGAACTAAAAAGTCTAGGAAGTATAATAGAAGATGATTCGTCTTCTATATTTAAAAAATAGAGAGAGACAGGCTTTCTGTGTGATTTTTTAAGACTTAGAGGTCTTTTACTAGAAACTAAAAACACTGCAATTTTTATCTAAGACTTGGAACTTTTTACTTAACAAGAAGCAGCAGTTAGGCTTCTTTCCACTGTGGCCTTTAAAAAAATTATTGCTCGTTTTCATTGCATTGCCATTAATTAATTTACATGCCACTTAAATGAAAGGTTGATGCTTTAAATCATAATGTAAAGCCTGGTGTTCATTAGAAACTAGTTCTGTCTCATTCAGAGCAATTGGGTTCCAGGCTGATTTGCCTCAGCTCCAGTTCCTGAAATGGTACTTTGCTCATTAGTTTCCCATGATATAGGAAAACCGATTCCACTTTTTTTCTCCATGATGATGCCATCTCAAGCCACCCATATGGCTGGATCTTTGTTTTCCCCTCCCTTCCCCTTCTGCTCTGTCCCTTGAAGCCTTCACCTTCTGAGTACTGGTCCCACTGCCTATCAGCCTATGCTGGGCTTCGAGTTAATGGAAAGTTCTGGGTAAAAACACATATATATTTTTAAATTAAGTCTGAGTAATTTAACTGAAATAATTTCCACTGCATGCTTTGCTCCAGCAGAAGGCGACAAGGGTGTGGGAGCTGGGAGTGGATGAGGGGGGGAGTTCAGTGTCTGGGGACAGAAAGCCAGCACTTGGCTTTGCCAGTCAGTGGACAATGCGAGCAAACCTTCATACACACCTCTGGTCACCAGATCTTCCAGCAAAACACTTCAATCTTGTTTCACTAAGAAAGTAAATTATGTAATCTGAACTGCATTGACTCCTTAAAATACAAATGTCTTAGTTTGGTGCTAAATCACAGAACTTTCAGCTGCAAGAAACTGTTGAAATATTCAAATATCACTTCTGTGTCTCTGGCTGGCCCAGAGACATGAAGTCACTTTGTTTTGAGACGACAAAGGACCGAAATGTTCCACAAAGACCAGAAAGGATCTGCCAGTCTTTTGTACTGCATGCAGCACATTCTTCTCTGTGAACACAAGTAGGTGCTATCATTATGTGCAACTGAAGTGACACAAATATAGAGTAAATTATCTAAGGTCTAAGGCTTTGGTATCAGTGTGAAATAACCACCATAAAAACTTAGAACACAGCTATCACTCCTTAAGAAATATTACTACTACTGTAGCCAGGAAACCAGAAACCCTATTTCTTACGTTGTTACTGCAAAGTCAGGAGGATCTTTTCCTTCTTTAAAGAACTAAACAAAGAATCACCCCTTCAAAATATTATGAATAAGAAAAAAAGCAATGGAGACATGAAGGAGAGGGAGAAGGGTCAATGAATAATTAAACAGGAGAGTGACTTGAGTACGTCTTCCTGGACATTGACAGTGCAGTTTGACGGTGCTAGTACAGTTAGTTACAGCTAGTACAGTGCTAGTTACAGCTAGTACACTTGGATTATTAAGATGCAGTTATCAACATGAAGGGATCCAAATAAAGGTGTATAACCGACTATATTTTGTCAGTCCACACAATTGTTCAATCTAATGCACATCCTTCTGTGAAAAAATCAATTTTTTTTTTTTTCAAAAAACACTTATTTTCCCTGCACTTTCTGTTAATAGTATTACGGTGGCAACCTTGTCGTACAATCCATCACCACCTCTACAGGACTGACAGCGTTATGATGCACTGCCTTGAAATATAGCAGTTGGACGACTGGGAAAACATTTTCCTTTAGACAAAGGCATAAATGGTTTACTCTGCAGTACACTAATAGATGGTTTAAAGGTGTATTTGATTTTCTTGTGGTTTTGTTTTATATACATCACTATGCACAAGCCCTGGGTGTTGTAAGCTTAATGTGTGTGTATGTGTGTGTATGTTTCAATAAAACAGATTTGTCTAACATAGTAAATACAGAAAAAATTGCATGCACAAATGAAACATAAGTTGTCCATCTTTTTCAGCAATTTATGTTAAATATTGAACACTACCATCTGTTCTGGAGGGAGAAAAAGAAGTTGTTCACAGAAATAACTTGCCCCAGAAGAAAATCACCTGCTAACCCATTATTCATTAGAGGCTGATTTGTGCACAAAAGCCTGAGGGCTTCCAACTTTTCCAAAACTCTTGGATGTGTTTGTTTTCTAAACTGTTCATCTGGAAAAAAAAATCACTTCAGTTTTGTTCATAAGGTTTACTCTAATAGTGAGTCTATTTGCTGAGATTGTATTGCTAAAATCTGGACAAATCATATGTAATGTCTTGTATTTCACATCATTGGAAAGGCAGCTTGTTTGTTTAGGTCAAGCCCCATCAGGATCATCAGTGACTCCATCTCTACCAGGAAACAAAGTAGTACTAAACAAGGCCCTGGAAATGGGAACTCAATGGTCTCTACTCACAGGCTGTTTGGATGGTCCATGGCACTCTGTTGGTTGGGTTCAACTCCCATCTAATCCCAGGCAGTGTTTAGAGGTTGGTGCAGGCCAAAGACATTTCCTTTTGATGGAGGCAGTATGGACCCCTTGTGTCCCATGTGTGCCTGGTGGCAATAGACCCGGGTCCCAGGCATCTATAATTTACCACTGTAAATACTGTCAAATTCAGCTCACTGACTCTCTGCATTTGCCTGTGTCTTCATGTATTGTTTCTCAGGTTATTACATTGCAAACATTTTGCAGCTAAGGCTTTGTTCTCCTTCATCATGTGGCACATTATGCTCATGACTGTGTCCTCTTCTGCAGTCCAAATAATAAATAATTCTAAAACTAATTCATGTTAATGCTTCAGATGAGGGTATGGTAAAGAACAGTACAGAACAGAGCTTTCAAAAGGCAGAGAAGAAAGCAAACAGCTATTTTATCCACTGTAAAAACAATTTATTTAGTTACATTTGCTATCCATGCACATTTATGTTGTTCACAGAACAAGCAAACAAAGGAAGGTAAGAATATATTTTTTAGCTATTGCTAGGGCTGAAATTTTGTGCAGGTGCTGTTACGTAAGACACTTGATGCAGTCATGAAGAAGCCTCTCCTTACACTATGTGTTAGGAGGCTGGAATGAAGGACTGACTGCCATGAGCTTTTCTATCATTTTTTTCCTTCTGACATTTCTGAACACAAACAATTGTAATCACTTCTAGAAGGAAACCCTGTATTCCTGCAAAGCAACAAGGGATTCCAGCAGCAAGACAGATACATCTGGACAATTTGGTAATCTCCCAAGCTTTGATTTAACTATTAAATTGTTGACCGTATTTCTTTCCAGTCCATGTGGAAATCTTCAGTCTGGAGCTACGGAGGGCTGGTGTTGACATTTTTTTGATGCATTCAGGGCACTCCCAAACACTGCAGATGTTCTGGTGCACCAGTTGGAGTTCTGACGTTAGTGAAAATGTATAAATATTACAAACAATCTGATTTAAAAACTCGCAGATAGGACCAATTCATTTGGGAAGTGTTTTTTTATTGAAGGCAAAGATGTTACACCCCAGAAGTAATTTGTCATGAAAAAGTGTCTTAAAACAGTGTGTCTGAGAAAACCCATTAGTTTTTGAAAGCATACTGGGGAAAAACTCGACCATTTTGCTTCAGGGATAAAATGAATTGGCCAGGTCAATACATGACAAAAGCTCATTATGTCATACATGATGTCAGTGAGGGCCCTTTGCTTGAAACATGCAACCTATGATCTTCAATGCATAGGAAGGCAAAACTTTTCCATGGGATTTGAGTTGATGATAACAAATACAGTGTTGGGATTTTAATTCAGCTGAAATTCCACTCCTAATTAATTAATTATGTTAATTCAATGTTTTTTCACAGTGTGTAAATCAAACAACTGTGTGTTTGGCTACAAGACAACTCTACAATCTAGCTTGGGGATTTTTTCTTTTTCCCTTTAAATCAGCCTTACCTGGTTACATTCCAGGACAGTGCCTTTGGGAACAATTGGTCAAAAATAAAGTGAAAAAACTCAGAAGAGAATTTTCAGGGTGTATTTTTAGCCCTTTTATATTTGAATATTTTCATTGACTTCAGTGGTATTTGCCTATCTGTATCTGGCTCACAATATTTAAGCCTTTAGTCTAGGCTTCCCAACATTGCCACATTACCTGGGAAAATAACTTCGGCAGAAACTGCTCCAGGCTTTCGTGTTTGTATTGTGTCCTGGATCTAATAAACCTCCTCTGCTGTTCATGGACTTCTAGAGCTAAGAGTCTGGGTTTTCCTGAATGTCATCCTAACCTCAAACCCAAGTTGCAGATCTGAAGCAGAGATTACAAGGTGACATTGCATGCGGTAAATCCAATTATAGTAGTAATTCCATTTATAAAAGAGATATCAGCTCCCTTTATTTTGATTGTGTTCTGAAATTTTAACGAATTTTTCTAGGCATCAGAGATAAAAGGCATAAGAATTGCTTTAAGAGGCCTGTGTTTCCTACATCTGATCAAATTTGTAAACTCCAAGAGCTGCTGCTCTGGGACGCTTCAACAAAATGGCTCCATGAAAGATGGGTGAGTGTGCCTGATAAAGATAACAGAGATTTTTGGCCTACACATTCAACTGCAGACAGAGATACTTAAGAAGGACCACAACATGGGAAATACCCCAGTATGTTCATGAGACTCCACAGCAAGGTGTTCAAGGGACAATTATTGTCCCAAATCAGTCACATATGAAGTGACTTATTCAAATTTGGTCAAAGATTTTAGACTGCTACATAACTTTTGAGTAAGTTGCATACTTTTGAATGAGACTTGACTTTCTGAGAGGCTGAAAAAATAGTTTAATTGCTGAAACTCTGGATATTCAGCAGTTTATAACTTTTCTTCCAGTGGACAATTTTGGTGAATTTTGTAGTTTCAAACAATATATCAAAAGGAAAATTATTTTTTTAAAAGTTGTGGACAATGAGTATCTACCCTGATATTCTTTTCCATAACCTCTTTACCTCTATTCTTCTGTGAACATCAGGAAAGTTGAGATATAATTGTCTATCTTGGAAAAAAACTGTGGTTCGTTTTTCATTTTCCGTGAGTTATAGATGGTGTGTCAAGTACAGCAGGTTTTCTTGGCTATACCTCAGATATGCTTCCTCTTCTACTGAACTGGAAATAAGTGTCTAAGGTGCTGAATGTTCCTCACTGTCATTAGTAAGGGACCAACGTAGAAAAAGTTGGTTTTGCTTCCATCTGTTGTTGACTGCACCTGCTGCTTATGTTGGCCTGCTGTCCTTGTCAGCCCAATGGCTCTGCTGCTGAGGAAGTGAAGTTCATTTGCTTCATAACAAGCATAATAACATTCTCAAATAACATATTTTGAAAGAAAACAAGCCATTGTGAGATCAGAGTCAAACAAGTGGGCTGTTCAGAGCAAGCATTTGCCTTTTTGGTCATAATGCATATGCCAACATCTAAACTGGAAAACACATGAGCCAGAGCAATGGCAGGACAAACAGCTGCCTTGCTCTGGCCTGCAGGCAAAAAAAAAAAAAAAAATAACAGCACAGGATGTTTCATTTTGAGTTTTCATCCACTTATAGGACAATACAGTAAAACAAGTTAACTTACAGATTATATACTTTGGCTGAAGTTTTCAGATCTGCCTAGGAGATTTGGTTATTAAGTTCCTAAGCTCTAACAGGGACAATGGCCCAACATTTTTGCACAGCTTTGGAAATCTAAGTCAGAACATGTAAGGTAAACACATAAAACTCATAGAAATTAAAAGACCTTGTTTTCCTACTGTATCCTGAGAGTGTCATGTGCTAAGAGATCATCCTTTCCCCCCTTTTTCCTCTCCACTGTGCTCTGCATGAGTGTCATAGTTACTCAGTTCAGATGAGAAGTTCTCTCACATTGCATGGAGATCAAGGTAATATCCTACCTTGTTTCACACCAGCAGAAACCTATACAGTTTGAATTATCTCTGGAAATCTGCTGAGTACTTCTTGGAGCTAGAGCCAAACTGCTCATGTGCCTGCTAAAGTTAGCAGAGAAAAAGATGTGCCTGTGTCTGGCAGAGCTGCAGGAATTAACAGTGTGGGCCTCCCAAATGCAAAGTACGTTTGGGTACCTTGAGTGTGTGCTAGTTGAGTGCGAGAATTTTAGCTGCATAAGAGATGTTGTAAAACCAGATATGTGGTCTGTGAGAGACAGACTATTCCTTAAAGTGTTCTGCCTGACAATGTGTCTGTTTTTAAGGAGCTGCTGTAAAGGTCCCCACAGCCCCACGTGTGTTTGTGCAACCCACACCAATCCTAGAGCTGCCATAGCCATGGTGGTCCCGTTACCTGAATCTGAGGGATGGAAGATGCCTTGAGTACAAGTAGCGAGGCCTTGCTTCACAGTGCAGATGGCTGTTGGTGAAGAAAAGGACTTTTTAAAAGTGACGTAACTCGCTGGTTTGATGTTCTGGTTCAGGCAATAAGAAAGGCAAAACTGGCCTTTTTCCACATCAGAAATGGTAAGAGCTGTGTCTACCTCTGCTGACACCAGGCTCCAGCCTCTTGCCCCTGGTTATCTTAGTAAGACCTTGGCCAGTGTCCATTTGTTTCCTTCTTGCCTGAGCTCTTGCGTTCCTCCTTGAGAAACCAACACGAAAGGGTGGAGGGCTGGGAGACACTTAGGTCATTTCCCTGCAGGGTTCACAGGGTGGTGGAGGCATGTAGCCAAGGCACATCAATTTACATAGACCTTCTGTTTACCAGGGTTCACCCTTAACAGCACCATGACATTTGAAATGGGCTTGTCCACACTGCCCCAAGGCCAGCCTGCCCTTCCAAGTAGAGCCAGGCGGCGAATACAGCAGCTGGAACATGTCCACAGTACCCATGAGGGTACTGTGTCCACAGAGCAAGGGGTCTTAAAGATCCTGGCTGTTTAGAGCCGAATTTGTGCTCACAAACTGTTCACCAGCTTCCAGAGGGATGTCAATAAATCAGCCAGAAGTACTGAAGGCAGATGGGGACAATCCACACTGTGCTTACCACTACTCTGGGTCACAAAACAGGAAATTATAAGCAAAACAGAAGGACAGATAGGGTAAGGAGGCTAAGTCTGTCCTTCCAGGCAATCCTGCATAACAAACCAAAAAACTCATTTACAGGACAGTGTGTAAGGAAACCTGTAAGCTTTCTTCCCTGTTCTGTATATCTTGCACCTGAATCCAACTCTACTTTTTGCAGCCACTCTCATTTCAACAGGTCAAGCACTCTGGACTGCCTGTAGTATATGCATCCACAGGGAAAAGTTCATTTGCAATTTGTTTGTACCCCCCTGTAAGGTTCATATAATTACTGGAGAATGTTGTTTTAGACAGACAGAGAACATGGCACTATTCTTCTGAAAAACAGCCGTACCTCTGGTAGACTTACTTAAAAAGTCATTTAAGAGCACAGTGAAAACATAAAGTCTTTGAGTAAGGAAAGTGCAACCTTAAATGCCAGGGGGAGATATATATGGGAGCTTAGAATTGTGGCTTTCTTCAAGAACTTATTCTTGGATCTACTCAAAGGT
Organism: Climacteris rufus; assembly: GCA_013398175.1. NCBI lineage: Eukaryota > Metazoa > Chordata > Aves > Passeriformes > Climacteridae > Climacteris > Climacteris rufus. The sequence goes on from VZRZ01007703.1 coordinate 583,676, forward strand.
TATTTTTTTCCACAGTTTTGGAAGATTTTTTTTCACTTGAAGCGTTGGCTTGAGAAGCGGTGACACTCCTGGCAGAAGGGTACAGAGTGATGCTAGAGTGGTGCATTGTATTTCTTTATGAGTTACCTTGGTAAAACATTTATGGACAAGCTTAATGCTAGTGGATTTAAGGACCTGACTGAAGCTCAGTTTTGTTGGCGAGGCTTGACTGCAGCGGGACAATCTTAGTGTTTTATTCTTACCAATAGCTTGATATTGACATGGCTTATTGACATGGCTTGATGAAGATAGTGTAACTAAAACATCACATTAAGTCTTTCTTACTTGGTTCAGTCTTTTTCTGTGTTTGGTCCTGTGAGGCTGTTTCTGTCATTTTCATTCCCTTTTGCTCCTAGAAAAGAAAATGGTGATACTCTCTTCCCAGGAATGTTTTTCTTGTTTGTGTTTCAAGACTTGTGAAGACTCAGAGAGTTACCATCCCTGGAGACAGAGTACCAGATGGGGTAAATCATAGCAGAAACACTACAGAGAGTTCTCCTTGAGATGTTTCTTTGTTGGGTGTTCTGCCTTGAGTTGGGACAAAATGATCACCAAAGATGGGTGTATGAACACATTTTTCCCTAGTATTCATTACCTTCCTTGGCAGTGGCAAGGTGGATGTGACATGCTGTTTGCACATCAATGCATGGCTATGACCACATTTTACGTTTTTACCCTCTCTCTGCTTTTGGCACATAACTGTGTCAACTCCTTTTTGGCAGCACCAGAAAAGAGTATCTACCTGGACTTCTGAGTTTATGATGACAGATAAACAGCTTTAAAGCAATGCTTTAGTAAAAGTTCTAAATCTTATTAATGTTTGACTAGACTTCTGTGGTGAAATGCATTAGGCACAGTCACCAATACTATTATTTTTATTCTGAGTCAAACTAATAGTAGCTGTTTTTACACTGACATGCAAACATTTCAGTCAAACAACTGCTAAGTATATTTGAAAATCATATTATCTACATGCACATGGACTCCCCATGTGGAAGAGCACAAACCACTAGAATTTTCCAAAGTTGAAAGATAAATTTTAGTTCTCGAAGAATTAAATGTGAAGCATTACACATTTCCCAGCTTGTTTAGTAGTTTTGATCAAGATGAAAACATAACTAAAATTTTGGTCAAGTAGATGACTACCTGAATTTAATATGAAGCCACAACCAAAATCCAGGTGAAGGCAACATAGATTTAATCTTGCTTTCAATTTCAAGGTCCTTAGAATCATAGAATGACCTGGATTGGAAGGGGTCTTAAAGATCATTGCATTCCAATCCCCTTGCCATGGGCAGGGACAGCTTCCACTAGTCCAGGTTACTCAAAGCCCCATCCAGCCTGACCTTGAACACTTCCAGAGATGGGGTATCCACAGCATCTCGGGCCAACCTGATCCAGTGCCTCAGTACCCTCACAGTAAATATTTTTTCCTAATTTTTAAACGAAGTCTACTTTCTTTCAGTGTGAAGCCTCCTTATCCTGTCATTATACGCTCTTTTAACTTACGGACAAGACATTTGGATTTGCCTAGAATGCAAAAGAAACTGTTTTGTACTACATATCATAGGATTTTTCTAAGTCACAGAAGATTTATAGCATGTAACTGTTCAAATAGGTGTCATAAAAATAATCTTGGATAAATGTCAAGTGATAGAGAGTTCTTTCAATGTATTGACTCCTTGTCATCATCTCAGCAGAGACCAGAGTAAATAGAAATAGAATTTCTGCTGAAATAGAGCGAGGAGGTGTTGCCCCATTTCTGTACCAGGAGAGCTGGTACATCTTGCCTACAGAAGGGTGAGAAAGAATTGGGATTTGGCTCCCTGTCAGCCATGGCAATGAGCAAATTTCCTCCTTTTCTTTTAACCTCTCCAGATCCCACCAGCACACCTACAGCAGTAAAATCTTTGAAACACATCTAAGAAAAAGAAAAGCTGTGTATCAGTAAGGTATTAAAATAAGTAATTGAATCTTAAAAGGCAGAAATAGCTCTGCCAAGAGGACTTTTCGCACCTACACCTACACCAAGACTGGGGAAATGCTACAGACACCATGATGCACAATGAGGGCACAGCCTGCAGTTTTATACGGAAGATATTTTTATGACATGGTGATGGGTAACAGTGAAAAACATCCTGGAGAGATGAATAGGCAGTGACTTAGGCAGACAGATTACACCATGGGAGCTACAAAATATTGCCCAAAATGGATTTATGATGCTTCAACCGAGTGTAGAATTACTCATGTAACTCAGCTGCATCTCCGGTGAAACACGTGGAGCTGTTGGTGTTGAAAGGGTCTCTGAACTAATAAGCACTTTAAACATTTTTCCAAACATCTTTCTGATGTCTGTGAATGACCCTTTCTCGTTCCCTCATGTTATCCCACAAACCACCATTAACCCCATGACAGTTTCCAAACAAGAGGCACATCGGGTGGCTCCAGGAGAACGACTTGCCACCACATTTATCACCAGACTTTTCCATCTCTTATGCTTTTGTGATCCTGACAGTTGTTTGGGCTCAGTTTCCACCAGCCGGTTGTGATGAATCTGAGCCTGCCCTTCAGCTGAAAAACCCAGTGGCTGGGTGGGCCCGGAGGAATGGCCCTTCTTTCCCCTCCCTGTTTAAGCCTCTTGTGAGTAACTCCCTGCAGCTGTCTGTAAACATCACTTTCTGAATGGAGTGAGAGATGTCTGGGGCAGGCTGGGCTCTCGCAGCTTCTCAAATGAAAATAAATAGTGCTGTAAGCCACTGCACAGAGCATTGCTGCCTTACCCCAGAGCTTCACAAACGCCTCAGGACTGCTTTTTCTGTTTCCAACATTTGCTCTCTGGACCTAAGTATCCCAAAAAATAATGGATTTACAAGTAAACACACACACCACACAAGACAGAAATGTACTTGGTCAGAGAGTCAAAACCCATAATCCTTATGGCATCTGATAAACCACAAAATTAATGGCAATTATTAATTAACAGCTTACTAAAAGTGTACAGCAGAAGACTGTGTGTATGTGGGGCAGCAAGCATGTCTTTGCAGCCAGTGCAAATTTTGCCTCCTAGCAAATTGTTGTTAACCTGAAACTGTGCCTAGGCCCCCATCCTGCCAACACCATTGCCAGGTGAGGAGGCCACCTCCTCTGGTTTCTTCTCTGGTCTTTCTGAGGACTGTGCCCTTCCTGGATCATGGGGGTTGCTTATGTCCCCTCAGTTGCTTCATATTCCCATGACCAGACTTGTCTGGAAATTTGACAAACACCTAATACAGCACCTGCTACCTCTGTGACATGAGGTAATCAAGCCCCTTTTCTTGCCCTGGCCACTGGTGTTCTGTCTCTGCCCTGCCACCAGTGGTCATTATATCTCCAGTGTCTTGGCCCCATGGTGGCCCTCTACATGGTTTCCTCATCCAGTGTGGTCACACACACAGACAAATCTAAGGAATACTGACAGTAATACCTTTCTTACACAGCTTATTTTGATGAAAAAAAGTCTGATTTTAGCCTGTTGTCCGTCTCATTCAGAAGATCTGAGGAGGCAGCAGTCTCCCTCAAGGACATGGCAACAAGATGTCAGGAGTGGGCTGGCAATGGCAATGTCCTCAGCTGGCACTGCCAGGGCTGGCCAAACATGTCTAGGCCCTGCCATATTTTGCAGACCCAAGTGTGAGACATTAAAGCAAAATCCACATATTTTTTTCCTACTGTTTTTGCTTTCCCTTTGATCTTTCCAGCTCTGGTCTCTTCTAGGCATTCGGGTTTGCTTGCATTTTTGAAAACAGGATGAACTGGTTTAACAGTGGGAGTTTTTATTTTTGCTTACTTTTCTTTGTCTGAATTCTGTAGAACTGAAACTTCATTCCCATCTTTCTAATTAAAGTTTTTCAACATCCTGGATTACTGAAAAATTTTCTATGTCGACCTGAGATCTTTATTTGCTACAACACAGGAACATAAACACCTAGCACCCAAGGTCTATCAAGCCCACACTCACTGTGTATGAGAGCAACCCATAAGAAATGCATATGAAAAGAGTAAAGAAAGGGAAGTATATAATGAACTAATGATATCCAAGCCAAGACACTTAGATACTCTGGCTCTTATTCCTCATAAATAAAGCAGATGCATCAAACGAAGTTGGCCACAACTCTTTTTCAGAGGTCACTTTTAAAATTTCCTAAAACTTCAGAAATTGAATAGAAATAAAACTTCAAAGATGCTTTCATGAAACAGAGTGCCATCAGAACGTTGCTTCTCAGGTTTTTAACACAAGCTTTTCTATAAACCCAGTAGTGTCCTGTGTTGTGTCCCACTGTCCTGCCCCTTCCAAAGACACACAATACCTACTGAATAAAATGCATTTGAAACAAATATAAAACCTTGGAGTGTTTTCAAATAGCCCTCACCACTGAAGATATTCCAGGTGGTCCCAATGCTTGTGCTCCCTTCTCTTAACTGTAAGGTCTGAGTAGGCTGTTGGAAGGATCAACGTGCAGATCTCAGTCAAGATTTCTTGCAGTGAACTCATCAGTGTATTGACCATCTTCATACACTGATACAACAAATAAGGAAAAGGGGCTTCAGACCGAGATGAGAAGACTTACCTGCAGGAGTAACAGTACTAATAAACAACCCAACCAATAAAGCAAAAGCCTGGGAATCCTGTCCCCTGGGAATAGGGGATTAAAAAGGGATGGTTTTGTTCAGAACTTACAGGGATATCAAACTGTGGCAGAAAAATTCAGCAATCCTTCCATTGAATCCTTCTAGGATGCTGCAATTATCTCACTGTTCTGAACACTGATTAATTGTGATTTTAAGAGTGGAATGTTTGACTTCACCATCTCGGTAATATTATCGTCAACATTATTTTATTTTGATCTGTATAACTACCCAGGATTTTTCAAACTCACAAAACCTAACTAAACAACCCAGAAACTGTTTAATTGGATATTATGTGTCACATGGACAGGGCACCAACAAGGTTGAAATTGTTAGATCCCAGCCCAAAACAGTGCCCGAAAAACTGATAGCACTAACAGACCATGAAAAGACCCTGTAACCTCAAGGTGACCTTGCAGCGTGGACCCTGCTTCATTATTTGGTGTTTATGCCCAAGTTAATGATTCAGCTGCTTGAACTCAGGAATTATAGGAAAATTTTTTTTGGCTCTTACATTTAGCTAACTTTACTGCTGAGATTGATCTCCAGGTGATTTAACTGAGAAACTTTAGTCAATTCTGCTGTTATCGTAATCAGAATGCAACAAATGTGCTGCATGGGAAAAATAATCAATTTTTACCAAAAATTTACTAAAGTAAACCTGTCCTTTCCCTTATATTTTCACTGGATGTCAGGGCGTTTGGAGCTGTGATTAGATAGATGACTTTAAGGCTGAGATAATTTCTAGTTGTCTAAAGAGAGCAAAGAATTATCTTTGAACAAAAGCAAGTCAGTGTCCACTGAGCATCTCTTTGTCGCTGTCTTTGTTGTTCTCAGTGTGCATCACTTTGAAGACTCATTTTACTACAAGGGCACTTGTGTGAAGAGTAGCCCACAGGACCCTGCAATGGTGATTAGTCTTTGTATACACCCGGATCCTTTGTGCCAGACCTTCAGCATGACAGTTCAAATGGGTTAGGAGTTCACTCTCACTTAATTAATCCCAGATTTTGTTCATATGGCACACATCGTTGGTGGCAGGACTTGCAAGCAGGACTGCATAGGTATGAAATCAGCAAACAATGACTTCATTTTGCTTTGTGGTTCTCTGTGAAGCAGGACATAATTTAACAACAAAACCTAACCAAATGGTCTAAAATAACCCCAAATATACAGATATCCTTTCCAGAATTAATATGCAGATTTAAAAACTTCAAATGTACATTTTAAGTGTTATTGCCAAGACCCAGAGCCATAGATTGTCAGAAAAAAAAATCTAAAAACTTTTGGTATTCCTTTAATATGTAGTCAATATTAGGAAGCATGGAGCTGATTGAAATGCTTCCCTTCTGAGTAATTCCCTGTCTTGTCCCTTTATCAGGTCACTTTTTTTTTTTATATATATTGCTTACATTTCTTGTTTACTTGAGAGAAATTGATGTTATTGGGTGTAGCTAGAACCTCATAGCTTGAAAGAGCTCATGCTACCAAGGTCTTTGCTTTTCAAACTGTTGTTTAGTGAGCACATGGCAGTGGGTATAAGTTGCACATGTGTATATAGTGCGGGTCTTTCTGCTAAGCTTAATTTTTATCTCTGAATGCACAAAATCCTAATGTAGCTTATAATCTATGAAGGATTTTTGAAACCTATAAAAATGATAAAATATGTAAATGAATAGGCACATATTTGCCGTATTGACATTTTATACCAATGCAAATCTCAACAACATGGGGTTATTTAGATTCATTCTTCAAAATTATTAATAGGTTTGGAAACATGGTTTTAGTAGGGATGGAATTCATACTGTCTTTGGATACCCATGATATAGACACCTTGATCTGAGCTGGGTTTTTGATCATTTATTACAGTCAGCAAAGACAAATAGTACATGATTTCATGTACAAAATTAAGATCCGCCTAAGGTAAATGGAAAAAGAAAAAGCAATAACAAAACAGAACAGAATAATTCCTTTCTGCACAAGTCTGTTTCTGTTCTTACAGATTTTTTTTTTTTTTTGTGAGTAGCTCAGATACAGTCTGTGCTACAAGTATGTAAAACTAAGGCAAACAAATACCAGCTTTGTCTGTTACTTGGGTCAGATCAGCACTTTATTTACTGTGGCTGCTGCTAGAATTTGGTATTACAGTCTCTCAGCACTGGATTTTAGGGAATCCACCTCCTTTTCCAGTACAGAAACCTAGAAGAAACAGAGCCTAGAATAGGCCTGTAGCAGTGAAATATCGTTAAGGTCATGGAGGTGACTCCTTAAGTTATTATGTTTAGAAGATGTGATTGCCATGTCCAGTATGTCCAGAGGTTGGCAAAAGGAGCACTGATAGACAAGTATTTGAACATCCTCAATGTGCAGAGGACACATTACCTTCCTCAAGTCTTCAGCTCTTCCACTGGTGTTGTCCAGATCTTGGATGAGATCAGTTTTTGGTCAAACAGAGCTTTCAAAGGCTTAAACCAAGCAAAGCAGGGGGTAGGCAGGTAGGTGAGCAACAATGCTTTGAAAAATTCTGCAGGTACAAAATGAATTTAGATTAAGGGTATAGGCAGAAAATTGCTTAATTTAGGGATTAATTTGAGAATTCTCATTAATGTCATGCTGCACAGCAACTTCAGGGTCTGTCTAATGCTGGTGGACAAAAAACTGACTGCAATTGTACAAGCCTTTGCTGTCTGGGCTGTATGTATTATTGCATCCCAGAATAGCTGAGCATTGAGGTATTAGGAAGGAGGTAAATTCTGCAAGCCCTGAATGTTGGAGGCCTTCTCTGTGTGAATATAAGCTTGATAAAAGAAGTGTCTAGATTACATATCAGCGTACCTTGAAAGTCTATAAAAATTTCAGATACATGGTTGGTGACCCTTTTCCTTCAACACAAGGGGTCTCTCTCTCTGCAGTACAATATATTACACTTTGGCCTAAGCTAAACTTTTGTTTAAGAGGCAGGAATAAGCCCCTCAAAGAAGGAAAGGTCTTCGTAGGTCTCACTGCATTTCCTCAACCTGCACTCTGGAAAGGAACAATATATATGGAAGAGCAATTGTGCCAGATCTGCTGAAGCCAAAGGCTACTGTTCTCCTGAAGAATTGATGCAGCTCTATATCATAATGTCAGTTGTGCCCCTTAATATGCAACTATTGGGTGCTTAGATGCTAAGGCTACCTCTCTAATAAAAATTAAGTGCACCTAGGACTCTTGTCTGGCACTGAAGCCACCTGGTATGAAGCACTGCCAAAATCAATACTGCTAAATGTTATTAAATACTACAACAGTATATTAAAATCTCTTGCTCTGCAAAACAAGGCAACTGCCTATTGGGAATGGCTCCTGCCATGTGCTAATCTCAGAACCATGCCTGGGAACAATTTGAGAAACTGCTGAAGTGGGCCAAAAATATGCCAGAAACTTCTTTGATAATATAAAACTGTAGAAAATTGCCTTGCAGAGCCTGGGAATATTCCTTCACACTGCTGAATTTATAGTGTGAGTATAGCCTATAGAGATGAAGGCAATCTAAGAACTTACAGGGAGTAAGGTTTCTGGAAATATGGACCACTCAATACACTGACTCAATTCACCCAGTTATCTGCAACCCTACATTAAGTCAATGTCTAATCAAGTATATTGCTCTAGAAAACCTTTTATATGATGAAGCATTCATTTATTATTTCTTATTATTCCGTTGTTAATTTTAAAGCACAAATTCATTAGACTCAAGGAGAAGAAATGCAGTCTTCATAAACCAGGGATTGGCAAATAACACAGGAATGTATCAGAGCATTGGGACCAGGGATTAGTTTCACAGAAGCTAGATGAAATTAAAGAGGTTAGGATCAGTAAGCTGAGACATTCTTTCATTTACACATCTGAACTATGTTAGAAAGTTTAGTTTTCAGTTTAAAGCCTCTTAACAAACCTCTTTCCTGCATGTCACAGCAGTGTCAATTTGTCTGTATAAGTTTTTATAGTGCTCTTTTTGAGTGAAGATAAAGAATAATTAGTATTCTGACAGGTTCATATTTTTTATTTAAACTATGCATTATTGAGCATAACAGGCAGAACATGTGCAATAGCATTAAATCACTTGTTCCTTCAGGATGGTCTTTGCATGACAATATGCACCTTGTTCTCTTAACTATGAGATGTAAAAATTCTTTATGAGCTTACTATATTTAAAGGTGAAAGGAAAAAGCACTAAATCAGGCAAATATTGAATTTTATCTGGCCATGTGTTGCAGATCCAAAAAAAACTGAGTTAAACCCCACAAAGTTAAATCTTTACAATTTCAAAGAAAAATAGAATTTTCCTTTGAGGCTATTATATCTTTTGCCATGTAATATTATCACTAATAAAGATTGCACGTTAGCAAGAGAGGCCCTGAGTAGGTTCAAGCAATAGACACTTTTGTGGTTTCTGTTGTTAACTATCTGTCAAAGTCAGGCTCCCAAAACAGTGTAAAGGAAGAAATAGAAAAAGACAGAAAGAGAGAAAGAAAGGAAGAAGAGAAAGAGTGAAGGAAAGCTGGTTGACTTAATATAGAGGCACAAATTAAAAGCAGCAAAAAAAAAAAGAATGAAAAGAGACCAGGGCTCAGGGAGGAGAGATGAAAGTAAAAGAAAAGACAAACATACACAGCTAAGGCCAGAGTGCAAGTCCTTTCAAGTCCTCATTAACCTCACAGTAAAGAGTTTCCTTGTGAACATTTAGCCTTTTCATTGAGCTCTACTTTTTCATTGTCAAATGTCAGCTGTGAAACATGTTTGGACGCAGCAGTAACCCTTTAAAACCTCTTTCAGAGTGCAAGCCAAATCCACCATTATGTTTTATCTCCATGAGCAGATGTACTAATGTGAATCGAGTATTAAACCAATGTGCGGATGTGAAAATCACACCCATGCCTGTGTGAGCAGCTGTGCAAGAACTGGCAAACTAAAATTTCCCTGGTTACAACCTAAGCACCAAAGTCACCAGGGCAGCATAATTGTGAGGGAAGGATGAACACTCACTCATGGCTGATTTCTTCAAAAACCCCCAAGAGACCATGACTGCCTCATTCATCTTTGAGGGCCTCAGGAGCAGCTGTCACAAAGAGGGACGATGGCATTGCAGCGCAGGATGGCTCCTTTCTTGAAACACAAGGTCAACATCCAGGCTCTCTTGCTGAGAACTTATACATGTGCTTAACTTTTCAGTACATAAGGAAACCTGTTAACTTCAGTGTGGCTTTTCACAGAGGTGAAGCTCAGCGGAGGACTGGGATTTTTTGAAAGCCTTGAATTACAGATCCCTAACAGAGTCTGAAGTACTTTGAATCTAGAAAGTTCCTTTCCAGGGCAGATTTTCAACAACTCTGTAAAGAGGTTTGATATAGGGTGTTATATGATTTAGAACAGACAAACCCAGAGTGATATTTACAAAGAATTCATAAGAGGTCTTTGTTTACTAGAGGTTCTTTCCTTGCCAGTGGTAGTTAGTTTGTTCTTTCTTCATTTATTGATACTAAGAAAAAAAAAAGGGGGGAAAATAAGCCAATTATTTAAGAAGGTCAAATCTGTCCCAGCCTGAACTGTGAATTAGTTAAATAACAGGACATGTCACAAAACTGACATCAGTGTTTCTCTTCAGTCCCACCCAATGATAATGAGAAGACATTTGAAAATTTCAGCAGAGCAAAATAAACAAAGATTTTGTGCAGACCCTATTGAGAGCTTGATCCAGCAAACCTGTATCCAGCCAAATAACTTTTTGTAAAATTAGAAATCCCTCTAATATTTCCTTACTCAGCAAGTGCGGAATGTTTGGATTACTGCAATAATGAATATGTACAGGATCAGGTAAAAGAAATTAGTCCATATTTTATTTCTTTATATCAATTGTCATGCCACAGAAGACAGCTGTCATCTTTAAATCTTGTTTTAGAGGGAATGAGCTACCACTTTTATGGGGGGGGAAGGGAAAAGGCAAGAACATAACAGGGAGAAATTCTACACAGTTTAGCTACTATCAATAGTTACCAATTATTTTATTACCAAATGGTACAGAGAGAGAACAACGGGGAACAATGAAAATATTCCTGTGAGAAAGAATAGGAAAATATTATTTGTAATGAGAAAAACGTAGGCAGAACACTTGGAAGAATGGTTTTCAAGGAAACCCCTTTTTACAGAGATGAGAAGCAAATGGAACAAGGCTCTGAAGTGGAAGCATATGTGCTCACTGAGGGGAGCTGACGTAATGGGTGAGTGAGCTTGGCCTCCTCCAGAAAACCACGTCTGTGTGGAGGACGGCAGGAGGGGGAAATAAGTAAGCAAGGAGGGTGTGACTGGGAGCTCTCTTTACAGCCAAGGTGACGTAGGCAGCTTAGCTACCACTGTCCTTGGAGTCCACCAACACCCCCCAGACACCTCTGTCTGCAAGAACAAGCTGCAACCTCCTCTCTGTTGTGTGACATGCTGGTTGTAACTATTGCTATGGCTAAACGCAGGTTGTTGTCACCAGTTGTCACAGTTTGTCACCAGGCTGGCCAGAAACACCCTTAAAATGGCACATGTGGCTGTCTGAGCCCTGAACCCATGGCTGGACCATGACAGAACCCAGACAAAGTGAGTGTGTCCAGGTGATCAATACAAGGTGGTGCTTTTTGGAAAGGGGCACCCTTGAGAACAGCCCCTCATGGCAAATCTTGTCTTCCAGGTGAGTCAGTGACTGCACATCCCAGCCTGTACATCTCAGCCCAGGTACCAGGCAGCTCCTCAGAGGCTTTCTGTCCTCAGTTGCAGACACTTAGTTATATCCTTCCACTCTGTACATACAAGGTACAGTTTTGGGCATGTGAATTTGTCCTTACTATTTTTTCATTTGGCCTTCTCAGATCTGAACGCTTAAAATCAATAACTTTGCTATCCTTTGGTCATTCCTTGAGGACTGTTGGTATTACAGAGATTACCATTGCCATAAAGGCAAAAACAGAGGCTCAATGCAATGAAAAGGTTAATTGATGTCAGTATGTTAGGGAGAGGGATGCTAGGAAGGAGGAGTATGCATTTACAGCAAGAACAGTGAGAAGAAATGAAAGGTGATGGACATACGAGGCAGAGCAGAAGAATATAGGTACTACTTTGGATCAGATCAGCCAGCAGAGAGTTCAGATCACCAGCTGCTACCAAGTGTTACAGCAGAGGTGAGTTTTGAAGAGACAACGTTACAGACTGGGGAACTGGGGAACCCTTTCTCTTCACAGGATGCAGCAGGGAAAACAATCTGAACTTTTAAGAGAAAATTACAGTAACAGGTAATAAAAGCAGAAAAGCAGGCAGGGGAATTAACAGCAGCATGCTAATAATGTCACTGGCATATATTCTTTTCAAGTTCCAGATGTAATGAGTGCAGCATCTACATCCCCCCAAGTGTCCCCTCCACTCCTCACTTCCCACTTAATCCAGGGCATCACCTTCTCAGAGGTAGGGACTGAATAGCTCTTGCAGCATCTCCTTCAATTATTCTAGTCAAAGCAAATTTGCAGAGTAAATGCCTGTTATTTAAAATTTAGTCTAAATAGGCTGTCTTGACTTAAATAAAATGGAATAGGCCATGAGAAAAGAGGCATTTAATCGTCATTTCTGGGAAAGTGTTACTTTTTAGTGATGAGGTAGTTGTGAGTATCTGGAGCTTGTAAACTGTTCCCTTATACACCTAAAGAGCATGGGTTTATGACCTAAGAGAGGACAGGCAAGTAGGGATATAATATTTATAACCTACAAGAGGGTAACCAGGTAAAACAGATAACATTTAAATAGTGGCACTAAAACTATCAAGGCTTTACTGTACTTCTCTAGCTGGAAAGCAGTAAATGATTACAAAGCATTATTATCTCATCCTCAGAGCTCACTCAATACATAAGGAAAAATAAATAGTTCACTTTGTACAATTCATTCAGTCATTTGCCTGTTTACATTGAAACCTGGCTGCTTTAACTCCCCAAATGTTTAATATCAAGTAGGTTCAAAGAAAAGTATAACTCCTCAGCAATGAATTTCCTGACTTTGCTCTTTCTGTTTAGAAAAGATGATAAAATGGATTGCAATGTTTTACAGAATTTCAGTATTTATTACTTATCGAAGCTATTGGCCTAGCATTTTAGAAAGATTTACAGGTTTTTGTCTTCAGATGTCACATAACAACTTTTAGACTAATCTCAACCAAAGATGCTAAATTGCCAAAGTAGTTTCACAACTGTCTGGAGTCTTAAACCTTTCGCACCGGAATTTAGCTCTGCAGGATCCAAAGAGTATGTGAGTAAAGAAAAAAGGAAATAAGTAAGCCAGTTAAATCATTTGTACAGTGATGAAGTGAAAATACTGCAGTGACCCTTAAGCTGATGAAATGAAACACTGCAGGAAGCAGAAAAGTAATAAACAAAATGGCAGAGGTTGTTGAAGACTATGGACAAGGTGGTGTTACCAAACACGGAGCCCTGGGGCAGACTCAACCCTGCAGTAGAGGCACTGTTTCTCTTATCATCCTCTAATGCGGAAACATTATACTCTACTAGGGTTTCTCAAACATTTATAAAGCACATTTCGCTTTTGGTTCGTCTTTCTCCACATGACTGTCTCTTTCCCAAATTCACTGCAGCTCCCTTCTTTCGGGTTGAGAGACCAAGAGGAGGGTTAAATGCTTGTCCTCTTCTCCCTGTTCCTGCCAGAATTGAGTGCTGATAGCAATTAAAGGTGTTTAATTAGCAATTCCCTTGCTGTTGCAAGCACTGACAGCTAACACTTACAGCTGATTCTCACTTTGCCTCTCTGGAAGAACTGAGCTGCTGCTGACTTCTGCTGTCTAAAATTTCATGACCCTTTTGAATGCTCTTGTGACCTCCAAAGGGTTCATGACCCTCAGTGAGAAACCTTGGGCCGTTTCTGTAAAACATATTATTTTTGCATGGATAAGTATTCCTGTCTTCTGAAGTGCACTAACAGCTTGCAGTGGGCCCGTGCAGCTGTCAGACATTGGGGACAGACTTGCATGACCCTGGCACCCCAGAGAACATCATGTGCCATCTCTGTAGCTGCTCACTGCTAATGCTATGCAAGTCCAAAAAGCAGAGGGAGGCCATCTGAAAGGAGAATGAAGGAGAGTCATGTGCTGTGACCACAGAGCAAGATGGGCAAGTGTACAGACAACATCATCTCATATCAGCTGGAAAGCTACAGCTAGGCCCCCAGGCCCTACAGACACCTGCACAAAGTGGGCCTGGGTGGTTTCAGGAGCAACAGCAGGAGATTTAATCATGGTGTAACTGAAACCAGCCTTCTGATGCCAGACAAGTGGCTCCAGTGCCAGCAAGATCCACAATGAAGTGCTCCGGTGTGGTGCTCGGGGATGTTTCCCAAACTGGGAGAACCTCAGGGGGAGCCAAGAGAGCCCATGGAAACCTGCAGCTTATGTGGCAGCAGCAGGTGAGACATGGGCGTGGTTGGAAACATAGGTGGCCAAATGCCCTCACATGTATAAAAGAATCACTTAGGCAGCCCTGGTGCCCCAGTGATGCCAACAGGGAGACAATCCGCATGGCACTTGGCACAGCAGCTGTGCAGGAAGGGCACCGAAGACCTGTCCAGGGGGCAATGGTATCCACCCACAGAAAGTCATGGACTTGCTAAGCTCTGCACCCACCGTGAAGTCCATGGGCCCCGACGAGCACGTGTATATATACAGCATCGTGTATACCCAAGGGTCCTGAGGGAGCTGGTGCAAGAGCTTGCCAAGCCACATTCAATCATTTACCAGCAGTCCTGGCTAACTGCAGAGGTCCCAGTAGAGTGAAGTGAGCAAATGTAACACCCATTTACAAGAAGGGCAGGAAGGAGGATCGAAGGAGCTACAGGCCTGTAGCCTGACCTTGGTGTCAGGGAAAGCTATGGAGCAGATCATCTTGACTGCCATCATGTGGCACATACAGGACAACCAGGAGATCAGGCATAGTCACCACGGGTTTATGAAAGGCAGGTCCTGCTTGACCAGTGTCATCTCTTTGAATTACAAGGTGACACATTTTGTGGATAAGGGAGAAGCTCTGCATGTTGCTTACCTGGCCTTTAGTAAAGCTTTTGACACCATTTCCCACAACATTTTCCTGAGAAGCTGGCAGCCCATGTCTTGGATAGGTGCACTCTTGACCAGGTAAAAAACTGGCTGGGTGGCTGGGCCTGGAGAGTAGTAGTGAACAGAGTTAAATCCACTTGGCAGCTGGTCACAAGGGGTGTTCCCCAGGGCTCAGTACTGGGGCCAGTCCCATTTGATATCTCTGTCAGTGATCGGGATGAGGGAATGGAGGCGACCCTCAGTAAGTTTGTAGATGACACCAAGTGGGGTGGGAGTATTGATCTGCTGTAAGGTAGAAAGGATCTGCAGAGGGATCTGGACAAGCTGGATCAACAGCCCAAGGCCAGTGGTATTAGGTTCAACGAAGCCAGGTGCCACGTCCTGCACTTGGGTCACAACAATTCCCTGCAGCACTGCAGGCTGGGGGCAAAGTGGCTGGAAAGAAGCCCAGCAGACAAGGACCTGGGTGTGCTGGTCAACAGGGACTGAACATGAGCCAGCATGTGCCCAGGTGGCCAAGAAAGCCAATGGCATCCTGGCTTGTATCAGCAATAGTGTAGCCAGCAGGACCAGGGCAGTGATTGTCCCCCTGTACACAGGTGAGGCCACACCTCGAGTGCTGTGTCCAGTTCTGGGCCCCTCACTGCAAAAGAGACCTTGAGGTGGTGCTCCAGAGAAGGGCAACAAAGCTGGCGAAGGGTCTGGAGCACAAGTCTGATGAGGAGCAGCTGAGGGAGCTGAGAGTGTTTAGCATGGAGGAAAGGAGGCTCAGGGGAGACCTTATCACACCACAAATACCTGAAAGGAGGTTGTAGCCAGGTGGAGATTGGTTCTTCTCCCAGGTAACAAACAATGGAACAAGAGGAAACAGCCTCAAGTTGCACCAGGGGAGGTTTTTGTTGGATATTAGGAAAAATTTCTTGTCCAAAATGGTTGTCAAGTGTTCGAATAGGCTTCCCAGAGAAGTGGTGGCGTTACAATTCCTGGAGGTGTTTAAAAGCAGTATAGATGTGTTGCTTAGGGACAGGGTTTAGGAGTGAACATGGTTTAGGAGTGGACTTGGCAGTGCCGTGTTAATGGCTGGACTTGACAATCTTAAAGGTCTCTATGATTTGCATTACCTCTGGTTGACTCCCTCCTTTACCTGTGACAGAACTAGACAGTGCTGATAGGCTCAACCTTGGTGCTCTTCATCCTGCCATAGAGATTTTCCAACTGAAGTTGACTCTATGCCAAATGGAAAAGTGAAAATTCACAGGAAAGCAGTATTAATCTGCAAAGTCACCTGATGCAGAAGAATGAGCAAAGAAAGGGGCAGGAGACTGGCTAATGCATGACACTGAAAGACTAGGAATAAATTCTGAATACCAGTCCAAAAGCCATGCACATGAAGTTTACCTCTTCTAACTTATAGACACCCAAACTTCTTGGATATGGTCATCTGAAAATGGTACAAATTTATACATTCAAGGAAAGATGACACATCCTGTGCAAAACATTTGTAGAGTAATAGTGAGAAAGTATGCCAGAGTCTCCTCCAGAGAGCAAGTCAGCACAGAAAAGGAGTGGCAGCAGAAGAAGGTATTCACGTGAAAGTCTCTGGTTTGATTCATAGATCCCAGCATAACTGGGGAACCCCTGTATTGCAGTAACAGACTTTGGACTCAGTTTTACACCACTCAAGCACTGAACAGTGTTGAGTCCTAGGAGTATGTTCACACAAGGCAGGCAGACAGGCTAAGGCAGTCAGCCTTGGATGTGGTCCCAGCTTGACCTCCCTGCTTGATTTTAAGCAGCCTGTGAACAAACATTTACTACAGTAACAGCAAACAAGGGAGTCTCTGTAAGGTGTAAAGCTGGGATGCAAATTACAAACATATGTAAATTGAAATAGTTTAGGTTAATTTCTTGGTACTGAATTCAGTGACTAAGTGCTTATTTCAGAATGCTCATTCCACGCCTTGAGCTACAGCTTTGTCCATCTCTTCAGTGGCAGAAAGTAATTTAGCATAATCCTTCTACTGTAATGTCCAGTTTTTCCATAAAGATTACAGATGAAACCAAAAGGCCTCATTCTAAAGAAGGCTTATGCCTTGCAAAGCTGGCCGCTCTGTGTTTAACTGTACCAGAATGGTCCATTGGAGAACAGAGGGAAATCTCACATTTGGGAGGATGCAATGAAGGAGTCCTGGACAACCTAAACAACCCTTGTTTGCCACACAATGTGTGTGAGGCTTAAAAAATGATGAATTCGAAACACATTTCCCACTTCACAACAATTGGAAAATACCTTTCAATCAAATGCATAATAAAACTCATTGAAACCAGGGAGGCTGATTATCATCTAACTTAAATCACTGCAATGCTACTCACATGAATGCAACTGCACCCACCAGCTGATACCATCTGAGGATCTGATCCAGGAATCTGCGTAAGGGAGACTGTAAGATAACGATGGGAGACCTTTAAGTTTTTGGCACACATGCCTAGCTGTTAATCTCGTCAAAGTCAGTTCCCTTACCTCTTGTGTTGGAAAACTATGGCTTTATTTTTTTTTCTCACAGTATTTTTGCTTCTATCTTTGACTTTCTTTGACTTCCAGCTGAAATATGGATGCTAAAAGAAGCACACAAATTATTTTTAAATGTGACAGAAATGTTGCTGCATTGTGGTGGATGAAAATTCAAGTTGTTGTTAATTTTATTCCAACTATTCAAACAATGAGACACTATGTTTCTTTAGAAAAAGTATAATGTTGGGATCTATTTAACTAGAAAGATATTCAACTGTATAGACTTAGCCTGACAAGTGGGATACAAGTGGGATATTCAGCCTTTTATTGAACTACTCTTGCTAATTATAAAAAAGAAAATTTTAATCTAGGATTTCTTGGGTTTTGTAAGAGAATTTAGGTTATTGAAAAGTCAGTCTTTGTAAGTTAGTGCAGAAGAGGTTGATGTTTACAGTCACAATTTTAATAAAGCATTATAAAAGTATATGCAAGCTATCAAAATAACTTTAAAAAACTGGAAAATTTGATACATTTTTGGGGGCAACAGTTCAGTCTGTTTCATTCCCCTTTCAGAGGTGGGTGATGAAATTATTTACATGGCTTTCTGTTCCCATTCCCAAAATCTTCAACTTCTCAGCATGAAGCTGGAGGAGGTGGATTTACTATACTACGGTGATCTTTTTCCCTGGAAAAGCTGAGCTAACTCAGAACCGGTTCCTCTGGCCTTTTGAGCTTGTGCAAGTAGGAAAGGCTGTAATTTAAATGTAGGGGGAAATGGTTCTTTGAAGCATAAGATATATGTACTGCAGACAGGCCACCCAAATACCCAAATCTCTTGTGAGTTCACCACCTCTGTGGTTCCCAGAGTACTAGCAAAGAGTTCTCCAGCACTTTTTTTTAAAATCATTGCTGCTACCACATTTGTGCACTTTCCCTGGAGAAGATGTTATGTGGTTTAGGCTGTTTTTAGAAACTACTGGTTTGGTCCACTCCAGCTGGCCCCAACATTTCACTTGAACACAATCAGATGTATTTTCATCCAGTTGTAAGATCTGTCAAGACTGTAAGGATTTAAGGGTCGGGATCAAGTCAAGCTGGTGTGGGGTGAGCTTGGAAAAATGGCTGAGTTTATGTTCTGCCCATGCATTAATTTAGGTTGCTAAAAACACAGCTTCTGGGTTCACAGAACACTTACCCTAAAGAAAGTGGTTCAGGATATTGACTTACAAGTGCAGTAGGATACAACCCATCTCACAGCAACAGCTCTCACTCCCAGCTGTGGTAGCTTCCCCCCACTCACTTCCACTGCAGCCTGCAAGCCTGAACACTACATCAAGTCGTTCCTAAATGATGTGAGCATGGTGTGCTGGCCCAGCCCACTTGCAAATTCAGTTTGACTTTCTAGTTCAGTGAACTACAGGCATTTACGTCTACCTGTGACTTCCCCATTCTTGCCACAGGAGGTGGCAATAGACAAGAGCGAGGCACTCAGGAACAGCTGGAGACCAAACCGCCTCCACTGTTGGTGTTTCATCTGTTGTGTCATCGCCTGAAACCTAATCTGGGCTCAGCCAGCTTGAGGTGGTGCAGTCTAATCTAAATTTCCAGCTCTGCCTAGCTGCTTCTAATGAATCCTGATGGGCAGATTTCAGGATTTTGCAAGAGAGGAGTGTCCTGCAGCTGAGCCAACAGCACAGGCAGTGGGTCACTGCAGTTGGTCACTTTGACATAATCGTCCCTTGAGCATGCATCAGTGCTCCAGCTCTGGGGTGGGTGAAAGGAGACACCCTTCCTGTCATCCTGCCTGGTGACTGTGGGTAGAAGAAGAGAGAAGGTGGCTGCAATGGCAAAATAGTACCTAGTACCCCACTGAATTTACACAGAGCTTGTAATCAATCTTCAGGCACTTCCCCTAATCTAGGCAAAACCTGAGATGTGCATTTTTCATATCCAGCTCTCAGCTGGATTCTCCATGAACTACCACTGTCAGAAAACACTATTACGATTGCCAGTGTTTGATAATTGCACCAACCTTTATTTTTCAAAGATGGGACACTTAGAATTAACATGGAGTTTACTCTTACTTAGATTTACTGGTACCAGTTTGAAGTCATATATAGGAGAACCAAGAAAATGAAGCAGCAAAACACCCTCTTGATTCAACTTGCTAGGAGAGCTGGAGTCCTGAGACTAAATTTTCTCCTTTTATTTCCTTTCTGATTGTTCATTGAATACATACAATACAAAAAGAAACAGAGAGAGAGAAAGAGAAGGAAAGGATAGAAAGAGACAGAGAGACAGAGACAGAGAAAAAAAGAAAAAGAAAAAGAAAAAGAAAAAGAAAAAGAAAAAGAAAAAGAAAAAGAAAAAGAAAGAAAGAAAGAAAGAAAGAAAAGAAAAGAAAAGAAAGAGAAAGAAAGAGAAAGAAGGAAAGAAGGAAAGAAGGAAAGAAGGAAGGGAGGAAGGGAGGAAGGGAGGGAAAGAAAGAAAGAAAGAAAGAAAGAAAGAAAGAAAGAAAGAAAGAAAGAAAGAAAGATGCTAAGCTGTGTCTTTCAGCTCAAAACAGGCAGCTACTTTAATGACATTGCTTATAAAAACAATATTATGTTAAATTATTTAGTATGTTTTACTTAATAAAAAGGAAAAAGGAAGATGAAATAGGGCATTGAGGAAATTCCTCTTTGTTTATTTTTGTCTCTGTGGTGGTTCATTTTACCCACCAGTGTTTTTTCTTCACTGCAAATCCCCCTTCTCTCTTGATTGAAAACAGACTCTCTAATAAAAGTGGTTTAAGATCACAGTGATAACTTCAATTCAAGAACATGAATAAAGAGCACCCTTGGAGGAAAGACCCCATCTGCTCACATACGATATTAGGAAGGGAGTGCATAAGGCAGAGTAGTGATTGCTACCACGTGTAAGATTACTCGGGTCTTCCATGTATGGTTTCTAATCTATACGGCCATTTAAAAAAAAGAGGGATTCAAGTATCCTATAAAACAGGTCCTATGTTTTACATTTGACCTCTTCCTGAACATCAACCTTATTAAAAACAAATAAAAAAAAATGTCCTGAATGGAAGCTGTGGTTTGATCTGGAGCTTATGGAGGCTGACAGCAGCCCTGCTATTGCTTTTATCAGGGCAGAAGCTGGCCTCTGCTTCATTCAAAAAGAAACCCTTATCAAGCTGCCTTGTGATGATCACTCCACAAGTGGTTTTTATTTCATTTTATTCTAATAACCTTACAGAAATACATTTTTCTCCAAACTGAGAGCTTGTCTTCCCTGAAGCCCTGGAAAGGATTAGATAGCATTACATCAGACATTTCAAACAGTAAATTGTGAACTTGGAAGAAGCACTTCAAAGCATGGTTATGTGAAGCCTCAAGTGCCCAGGCAGAAGAGCAGAGGTGAAACAATTGCAATCTTTTCAGCAAAAAGCAGTGACTCAGTGAGTGCAAGCCATTAATCCCATTATTTTAATCTAAAATATATTTTATCATGAGGTTTGAAATCCATGTTGGTATGCTGTGCTAGTTGCTGTAAGAATGTATAATACAGGGCCAAAGACAAAATTCAATCAAGATAAAAGATAGCTACAAGCAAAGATGAAAAGACTTTTGCAGCCCTTATAAAAAATATTTTTTAATAAAAGTGCAGCAACTGGAGTTAGAGAAGGTACAATATTTTTAGCCAAAATAGTTAAAGAAGAGAACACCACCACCACCCCCAACTAACATAGAAACAAATGAACATATAAAGAGAAACCTTTATCTTGTAGAGTTTGCACATCTGAATTTACAATAATAAATTAAATTGGAATTCCTCTTCTATCTGGGTAAAGCCACGGATAAGGGTTTGCACTGCCTTAATTATACTGGTATAAGCTGGCTAAGGGCCTGTGCCTATTCATACAAAACAGGTGCCACTTTACCAGCAATGGAGATGCCTCTCTCGTTGCCAAACAAGGCGTTAGTGAGCTAGTAGCAGTGGCCACACTCCACTGCTTGCCAAGTCGTTATCAGGAGGCAGAAATATATGCACTCAAGAAAAAGCTTGCTTTGGAGGTGGTTTGAAGAGAGAGAAAGAGGCAGCTTATCAGGCTTTGACAAAGATCGTTTCATCAAAGAATTTTTTGGTAAAAAAATTATTTTGTGGGATTTTTTCCTATTTTTAAAAGTATTTTTGTTTGAGCTGTTTTGTGGTTTTTTTTTTTTGTGGGTTTTCTTTTTTTTCTTTTTAAGGATTCTTTGTTTTTCATTGGTTTTGTTTGCTTTTTTTTTACATTAAACACACATAATTTAATATTTCACTTACTGTGGGGATTGATTTCTGCTAGCTTCCTCTGTGATCTTTGCTCATCACTCTTCCTGGGCTGTTTCATAGCATCCTACTGCGGTTTGGAAGGGCAACACCTTTCTGAAGAACAGGAGCGACTCAGTGATCAAGTATCCTCCTTTTTGTCAAGCAGCAAAACCACAACCAAGGCACACTTCAAAAACTTATATGAGTTGGACATTTTGGAGTGAAGTTGAAAAGAATCAATGAAAGTTTTGGCCTTGGACTGAAGGTTGTTTCCAGTCACAGAAGGTCCAAATAGAGTCTTTCCTTGGTGTTCTGCATCCATGGAAATTAGTTATAACAATTGCTCCTAAAAATACTTTTCTTTATATGTCTGGAAGTACATGTATAATATTTTATGTTTTTCCCTTTGCTATATGCTCAATAACAATCCTGGCTTATGTTCCTTGCTAAACTTGGACTAGAAATGTAAGATTGTTTGCCCACAGTCATACCAGAATGTCTGAAAATGACATTTGGATTCCCTCTAAGTTATTGGGATGAATATATTGGTTTGCTAGGAAAAAAAAATCTTATTTAACTATATATAGTTCCCATCCTTGCCTCTCCTGCCTTATGCTGTGTTTGTGCAGCCCTGCGAGCCTTGTCTCATAAGCACCTCTGAGTGCAGAACAAGGGCAGGACACTGAGAGCTGTGAGGAATTAAAGCACTTGCCACAGATGTGTGCATGAGGGTTGACTGTTTTGTTAATGGTGGGAGGCATCAAACCTTCGTGTCCAGTCCAGCCACAACAGCTTTGTCTCAGCAGCTGCTGCGTTGATGTTGCAGCCATTATGAATAAATCGTCAGACCACACCCTTAATTTGGTTCAGATGTATGAGGAGCAGATAATCTGACACAGACTGACACCCTTACACTTCTCGTACCTTACAGCTCCTACTTGCCTTCCATCACAGGACATCCACCATATTCCCAATCTCCTCCCATACCCAGTACTTCAACCTTACAACCCCTCCTCTTGCAATACCCGTTTCCTTTTCTAGGCTTCTGTCTCCTGCAAAACCCACCTCTCACACTGAATATTCCCTAAATTTTACCTTTGCCACTCCCACCTCCAGTCTCAAGCCCATATTCTCAGTTCCTTTTTGGCACCTCTCACAGGCATGCAGCCCACCAGCATCCCCTGGAGCCATTAAACACCAAGAGCCTGGGTGTTAGAGGCAGCAACACTGACAGACCTGCCCCTACAGGGACTCTCACAAAAAGTCAGAGCAAGGGAACAAGTTTTAAGTGGCTCAGTGACAGTCAACTTCATTGTGTGCTGGATGAAGCCTACTGCCTAGGTGCTATGCAGGTTTATTGTAGACAATGGGCCTGGGCAATTAAATATTGTGTATCTCACACCTCTGTGAAATATCTTGAGGAGCTTACTCAGCATTAATATGGAGCAATTGGAAGGGCTATGGAAATGCTAAGTTATCATTATAGCCATCGAGTAGGTGGACCAGAGTTATGTGCTTAAGGCTGTGTATTCATTGATTTATAACTAAAAAACAGGCAGCCTTTTTAATTTCAAATTAAATATACATCTGTCCCTTATCTGATTTCTTTCTTAATTAACCTTATTATTAGTTGTATAGTAAATGCCTTTGAAACAGAAGACGAAGAACACAGGTGGTTTCTAGGATGGGAGGATGAATAAAGAGACAGATCATGTGAATTATCTCAGCTGAAGCAATAAAATGTGAGTGACCTGGGAATGTCCTGTGTGTCTGGTTTTGGACCATAAAGACTGCCTGGAAAGGATGCCATTTATCTGCATTAGTCCCTGAAGCAGGCTTAGCAGTCTGTTTGCAGACCTGAAACTACGTCTATCCATCATTGCTACTGTAATCTTGAAAGCAGAAGGCTTAATGGCAAAAGCATCTTAAAGCTACAAATGTGGTAGGAAATAAAATACCCTACTTGTACAAAGGGGGAATTCCCAATCAGTAGCTGTGCTTGTTGCTGCAAAAACACTTCAGTTGTGTTTCCCTGTTAAATATTCAACAGTCCATGCAGCAGCTCTTTGGCTCACAGGAAGGTCACTTGCTGCTGTCTGCATCTCCTATACACGTAGATCTGGGCTAGGACCCCAACTTATAAATGTTTTAGTACCAAGAGCTCAGCAAAAGCACTGCAGGACAGGGCCTCTGTCACAGTCAGCTGTGATTCTGAATGACACCTTTTTAAAATTAACTAGTGAATAACTGATTAGATGGATTAACTCTGTCTTTTCACTTCATATACCCAGAAGGAAAATTTATTCTTTTGTAGACAATAATGTCTTCAAAAGTAAATAAAATAACAGTGGTGTTTTACATGTTCAATTAATATTTTGTTGTTAATTACTTGTAATAAACTCTCAGAACTAGTTCTCATGATAGTGGATAAAGACTTAGCATGGATCGAGGAGCTGATGTTTACTGTGGGACCAGTGTTTACCAAGGAGAGTATAATCAGTCCAGGCAGACAAAAAGTAGTCACAGTATATAAGAGATAGATAGATTTATAAAGGGTAAAGAGGTGAAAATTGTGAAAGGGGAGGATGGGGAAGGAAAATGTAGCCAGTCAAAAATCAATTAAAATATGGTGGGAAATGGACATAGATATTATAAAGCAATATACAGAAGAGAAACGGAAATGATAATTAACACACTTGTAGATATAGTCCTACACAAAGCTAAAACTATTACAGAGAAATCTATGCTTGCTAGGATTAGGGATAATAAGTACATTAAATATGGTGGTAATAAAACAAATCCTTAAGATAACATAAGCCTATTACTACAAAAAGATGGTAATTTTATCAATACTGCTGCAGACAAGATATGTTCCGTAAATATCTGTGCCGTACTTAGAAAGCACAAGATGAGGAGAAAGATGACAGATTTTCCAGGCCATTAGTATCTGAAAACAACATTAGGCAGTATTTTCTAGACATAAATATTTTAAAGCAGAAGCTCAAGTAAGAATCACCCCAGGGTGCCATGAGAACTGACTAAAGTGGTTTCTGCCATGCAAATGATCATTTTTAATACATTTTAGAATACCAGGGAAATACCAGGAAAGACAGACAATATTGTGTCTGCATGGAAAAAAGGGAGTGGTGTGACAAGAATAGGCTGGTGAGCCTGACATCAACACCAGGCAAAAATATATATTGCTCTCTCTCCTCCTTTTTCACTCCTGACCTTGTTTCTTTTTGAACACCAGCCCAGTGCCCTTGAAGCAACCTTCTAGTTGTTTAGTTTTCCTATGCATTAGGAGTTGAGACTGATTCCTACTGAGGTCTCTGCAAGCCTGACTGGCATTCCAGTACCCTCCCTGCTAAATACAACCACACATGGTCCCCAAAAGGACTTGGGGAAGCAGCTGGCCTGCTCTGTGACAACAGCACACAGGAGCTGGGAATGAGCCAAAGAGAACCAGCTGATGGATTTAAATAGGGTCTCAGCTCCAAGGGATCAGAAGTGCATTTCCCAGAAGGGAAGATTGAGTGCTACAGGCTGCAGGGGCCATTCTCTAGTTTCTCTCCTGACAACTAAAGAGTGGGAATTTCTGACCCATGAAAGGATGGTAGGTTCACTTGTACCTTTTTCTTCCTGGTTCAGAAGGAAAACAGGATAGAAGTCTGGCCCAGGTTTCTCTGGTTTTAACAGTCTGTAGACAGCAACAAGAACTGTCAACAGCCCCTAAACCTTGTGTTTCCTGCTATTATTCTATCCGTAATTTTTCTGCTTCTCCTGCTTATTTTTTTTTCTTTAAATACATATGGTTTCAGATATTCCTGGTACTTCCCTCAGCCAGATACTTTGCTGAAAACGTCACTTGCAAAGTGCAGAATTATAGAAATAATAGGAACAGAATAGGACTTCCACAGGTAATGTAGGGCGTACTGCAGAGTTTCTGAAACCTGCTGTGGGGCTTGAGTATATTGTGTCTCTGTCACAGCAGAAGGACTTGTGGAAAGATTCACTGTTTGACCTCTGCTTCCACGTATCGCAGGTACCCAGGCTTAGGTACTGCTGTTGTACAGGCCAGCCTGAGAGATGGGCTTGATGGTGCACATGTCTTGGGTGTGCCATTACTGGTTTTCACCCAAAAATAAAGGAGACCTGCAGGGACCTTTAAGGGGCTGAGAACAAACACAAAAGGTAGTATAACATCTGGATTTCACAATTTCTCTTTCTTTACTGATCTTCCTTTACACGCCATTTTGCAATAGACAACAGAATTGAGAGGCAAAAAGCTTGATAACACTGTTCCAAGACAAGTTAACTGCAGAAACAAGTTGAACCAGAGACTACGCTCAGCAAAGAGAATTTTAGCAAAAAGAAGAAGGTATAAAAACTGCTGACAAGAAAGGATAACACCACATTGCATGCAACTCCAGCCTATTTTCCTAGGCATAATTTTAGGATTTCTTATATTAAAAAAAGTTAGGTATTCTGCAATTGATATAGTTAGGTATGACAACTACAACCACTGGTTCCTGAGGCCTGAGATGGCTGTAGGATACTTCTGAAGCTTTTATTGCTTTTGTTTCAATAATCCTGGACTTCAGAGGACTAACAGGATGTTATTTTTCAGGAAAAGGGCCAAGGAGTAGGAGCAATAATTTAATTTACTTCAAAAAGTGAAGGGAAACTCCCTGCCCTGATTGCAGCCATATAGGGGTTAAGAGAGGAGCAAAGGTATGTAATATCAGCCAGTGTCATTTCACGTGTCCCCCATAGACCAAAAGATGACAAAAGACAGAGAAAAGGACCTTCTGCCACCTCCTCCAATGACCTAGCAGTGGGTCCATGTGCATCGTCAGACTGGGAGAATGTGGGTGCCTGAGTGAGAGTTCTGGCCAGTTGTTTCAAGGCAAAGGCATCCTGACTTTGTTGCTAATATAAAAGATGGAAACCAGTCCAGTATCAGATATATATTTCACCCTTACACGGCAGAAGTTATCAATGCCTCTCTTATTGTGTCTCTTATTCCCATAAACATGGAGGATCAGTGACGATGCTGTGAATTTGAAAGTAACATCACTTAAACAGGTAATTTGTCCAAGTAAAATTCATTAGAGAGGCAATGTCCTCATGCTTTCACTCATAAATAGATGCTCAGCAGTGGAGAGGCATTTGCAAAAACTTTAAGAAATAGCACGTTTCCTGGTTGACTGCCTGAGGAGACGTGAGCTAGACAGGCTTCCTTGTCTAAATAAAATCAATTGATGTTAGCTAGACAGGCTTTCTCATCTTAGTGGATACAATTGTTGTTAGCTATATATATTCCTAACTTTAATAATAGGAGTTGCAGTTTCTGAATAATGTTTGTGGCAGGCTTGTCAACAAATGTCTGGTTTAATTTGTAAAAGAGAATTGTGTCAACAATGGGAATTTATTGTTTTCTACATTTCATGCCTTCTGGTGTCCGTGGTATATAACACATTGTTGTGGGAAAGGACTTGTGCAAAATGCAAAGCTCTGAGTGAATCTAGAGTCACACTTGTAGCACTGCAAGTATTAAATGCCTTGAGCTATAACACCCCTAGAGATGTTCAAGGCCAGGCTGGATGGGGCTCTGAACAACCTTGTCTAGTGGAAGGCCATGCCCTGGTCATGGCAGGGAGTTTGGAACTAGATGATCCATAAGGTCCCTTCCAACCCAGAGCATTCTATGATTCTATGAATTCAAACGGGCTCCTTGAAAGGCATTAGGTAGTGCCCTTCCTTGCTCACCAATTTTTTTTTGAGATATAACTTATGTATTCAAACACAAAAATTATTCTTTGAGCTTTCCAAAATCTCCACAAAAGAGCTAAAAGTTGCAGCATTTCACTAAGAAAATACTATTAGAAAACACTACATTTTCCCCTATGTTCTCCTGCTGAATTCATGAATAATTTCAGGAACCCTAAACCTGCATCTCTCAGTGCAAATGCTGATGGCTGAGGGTATTTTAGCAAACTCTTCACAGGCTGAGTCTTTTCGCTCGCTGTTCAGCCTATGATCACACTTTTATGTTTCTGCTGGAAGTCTGTGGGATTTTGCACCTTGATTACCCAAAATGTGGAAAAGCAGCACTGTATCAAGCAGAAAATAAGGAGTGAGAATAAAAGTGTGTGTCCTGATCTTTTCCTGATTGTTAGTAATGCATCCTGGACCTGAAAAAATGGAAATGCTCTGGACTTTTGTAGTCTAGATAAATAATCTGTCTCCAACTCCAGCTCTGTCCCAAAGGAAAAATCTATCTCTAACTTAAATTTTCATGAGGAAACAACACTAAATGAGAGACACCTCACTTTCATATGAGATAACCTTTGTAGAAACATCCCTGATGGGCTATTAAATTCTGTAAAATTATTACCAATTTCAAAATGTAGGTCATTAATGTGACAGAATCTTCTACAGAATAGCTGTTTCTCTGTAGAATTTCATTACCTCTCTTTTGGCTATCAAAGAGTAACTCCTTTTAAAACTCAGATACAATGATAGGTATTAAAGGAGAGGACTAGTTATGGTAGTTTTGACAAGTAATAAAATAATATACCTTGTGTATATATTGATTGGCTTTCCTCTGTTATCGTACATACAGATCATATCTAAAATGACTTGTAAGATCCCTAACAAAGTGACAGCCATATGTTTTAAATCCTCTAATATATTTAACTTCTCAGCCAACTTGTCAGGTAGTAAAATATTATAGAGCCCATGACCTGTGTTCCTACCTCACTGAAACACCTATCTAAATCCAGCCATCTTAAGGTACTCACCTGGCCAGTGAAACACAAGCATTGTTGGACTCAAAGTCACCCTGAGTGAGTTCCTTATTTCCCAGTCAGGCCACCTCACCTGGAACTGAAGGAGAAGGGTGGTGGTCATCACTTAAAGGAAAGTACCTAACAATTTAGAGTAGGTGCAATGAATTTGGGCCTAACCTCATGAGCATGGAGAGGTTGAAAATAAAGTCTCTGCCATGTTGTGCTTGCAAAGTCACTGCGATGCAGAGGTGCACTGAGCTGCACAGTCATTCAGCCTACTTCCCACCCACAGGCCTACTACCTTATCTAAAAGTCCCTCTGAAGTCTATTAACAGAGACAGGCCCTGAAAGCAGATCTAGCATCCAGAAATACATCATCATCCAAGTCAGAGTTGTTTGCTCCTCCATATGGGGTTCGTAATTGTGTTATGCATCTCCATGGAACAACTGGTAGCAAATGCTGACTAGAACAGGTCTGTAGCACCAGGAAGGGAGCAGCTCTTGGTGAAAACAATGGTTTTGTCATGACAGCCTATGACAGGAAAAATCCAAGATTGTTTGTCAAGAAACTTTTCATGAGAAAAATTTTTATTTTTAGAAATATGTTGGGGAGTATTGCAGGGAGTTCTTGTTCTTTTCGAGGATTATCTGATACAGTAGAAATATACAGAAAGAGAGAGGCAGGGGAAAAAAGATAAATCACACAGAAAGAGACAGACAGAGTTGTAAGTGGCGGTGTGATAATATTCTTATATACGGCACCATCATTTCTCACAGGGAGACCGTCTGACCATATGAGGGTAGAAACATGAGAAAGGAGACAGAGAATATGTGGTGGGTGAGGGAATCCAGGTCTTTGAGGACAGTCTGTTAAGTGCTAGTACATGTATTTCTGTGGAAGTGGGAGGAGTTCCTATTGTATTTCAAGCTGAGAAAAGAAACCTTATACCAAATTACCACTTGCAGTAGGTGCAAGGTCAGCCACTTCTGAGAAGGCAATGAAACATTCTCAGGGAAAGTTTCTTCACTCCTGGTTGATTTTAAGAGCTTTCTGAAATTTTGAAAATTATTAATAGTGTCAGGCATAAAGAGGTGCCCGGGAAGAAAAAAAATTTCTAAGGAAAATGTATGTAAAAATGATCAGACCTCTTTTTTGTGGTTTTGCTCAGGCAATGAGAAGATACCATTGCTACAGGGAGGAGCTGAAAGGAGGGCTTCCCCTGCACAGGAGTCTGTTTCAGGCTGAATTTTCATGACCGTGTTGTTTTCTCTGCTGGCAGTAAACTACTCCGCTCAAATGATCATATCCCTGTGTTGAGGGACTTGAATGAATAGGAAGAAAAAACCACTTCATGAAGCTTTGAAACGGCAAGAGGGATCAAATGAATATTTTCATTGGCATCAGAGCAGGAACTTGGAAAGTCCAGTGCCTGGTGCATCATGAAGTCCTAGACCAGCACTTGGAGATCACCAAGACAAAAGAGAATATTGTCGGATACTCAGGCACTCCTTAAAACAAGTAAGAAACATACAGAACTGGCACTGCCACCAGCTTTTTGTGTTCAAAATTGTGTCCTGTTCAATGAGTTAAGGCAGATAAACGTCCTCACCTGCTGGGGACTGTTTGCACAAATCCAGTCTTTGAAACTAAGAATAATTTTGAACAAAATTCTTGTTAGGAAACATGTAACAACACCACAGCTGAGTCTTTTGCAGAGTGAGAGCTGAAGTCTTTGGATCTCTTCCTCTGCCCACCAAACCCCATGTGAAAAGCGGGATGAGGTTCCCACAAGCAACTCCAATTTCAATCCTTTTCAGACTTTATTTCTTCACTTCTGTGGCCTCCTGTGGTAGCAAACTATGCAGGCTGGCTACCAGCTGTGTGAAGGCCTGACTTTTATACATTTTCAATTTACCTGCTGGCAGCTACATTTATGATCATGTGTCAGAAGAATGGAAAAAAGAGTGTGATGTATCTCAGTTGTTATTCAGAGTTGCTATGGGAACGGGATGGGTCTAGAAAAGAGTATCAGCAAACGGTCCTGCCAAAAACCAGTATCGTGTCTCTCAGGAAGGCTCCCCAGAGGAGTGTTTAAATCACGGTCTGGGAATCTCCCAGCATGAAAGTGGAGCAGGAAAGGATCAGATCGATGTGCAATGATCCAGAAAGGGATGGTCTGAGTCTCACCTGCCTGAGCCATGCAGGATGCAGAGGAAGAGAGGGAGGACTGAAGAAGCAAAGAGACAGTTGGACATGGGCAGATGTGGAAAAAGGAGCCTGAGAACTCTTCACCATCACTAGCACATGCTCCTGAGGAGTTTAATATTAAGCACTTTGGGTTTCACTCAAAGCCTGCTAAGTCAATGGGATTCACTCTGGTTTTCTCTGTGTTTTGGACTGAGTCCTTTCAAAACAAGTAGTGAATAGAAACATAGGCTTTCTTCTTCCCTGTGGCCAGGATTTTCAGCATACCTCAACTTTTAGGATCATGATTGAGTTTTCCAAAACAATTTCCCTGGGAATAGAGAAATGATCACAAGCAACTGAAAGACCCAGGCTCTGTTCAGTGGTTCACTGGCCAAGACAGAGAGACTCCCTGCAGCCTCACACTTTGCCTGGGGATCACGAGACAGGAGCAGACAGGCTGGCAGCCAGCACTGTGGTCCTCCAGCACAACCAGGAGCGAGCACAGCCTTTAGGGAGCTGAGCTTTGCTCAGCCACTGGCAGCTGCCTGTCAGTACACTTCACCTGCATTTAGGAAGCTCAATAAATTTCTAAGAATCTGGACTTATCCAGCATGTTTTGTTTGTTTGTAATCATCATCAGTTTCTCCCAGTAAGAGCTCCAGGCAGCTGAATTCTTTCAAAGGTCTTGCCCTGGTTGTGAGTACTCAGAACCTTGCCAGCTCTGCTGCAGCACCTGGAATGCCTCATCTATTTTCTATGGTAGCAGTAGGATCTGCATTGCTAAAGGGATGAGTTTTTCACCACTTGCTGGATCTGGAGTCCCCTTGGTACATAAACTGGCCAGAAGTGGTGTTAAGCCTCATGAATGTATACATGTGCAGTTCTCTGTTAAACAAATTGTCTTTTTAATTAAATTTGAGATGAGATTTATTATGTAGGGCATTAGCCAGAGAAGGTCCTAGAAAAAAAGGTTTTTTGCTTTCACTAAATCTTGGGCTATTGAGGTGTTTTTGTGTGTGGTATCTCAAAAACACCTTGGCTAGTTTTTGATTTTAAAATAAATACATTACACAGACAGAAAATGTTGCAAATGTTTATATTTTGTTTGCCTTTTGACTTCCTCTAGTTCTGAAACAGGAAATAATTTTTTGTTCTTAAGAGAAACAGGTCTATTTAGGGCATTTGTGTTTTCTAAGATGTAATCATCAATTACTTGTTGTCAGTTTTACTTTCCAGCTCATAAATGGTAGACAGTTCATTTCCCTTTTCCAAAGAACCTCCATAGGTGTTTTAACATTGACAGAAAAATAGGCACAATCATTTCTGCATTGTGGGGGATGTCCTAAGAGGATTAAGGTAAAATAAAAGGGTATTCCATCTTGGATACCTCTTACATAAAATATTTTTGCAATAAAAATTGGCAAATTGTCAATTTAAAACCTTTTGGGGAGGAAGTTATTAAGTTTTTTAATTACTTGAATTTTTTTTTATTAAAAAAATAGGATGTTATTTTCCACGATCAAATTTTAAGCCCAGTTTTCAGCTTTAAATATTTTTTTTTTGCAAAATTTATAATGGAAGATAATTAGACAAATAACAGTCAGATAAAATTCAAAACTACACATCCCAAAGGCATTTAAACAAAGCATGGGGATTGTCACTTCTATTTTGCTTGACCCTTTGCAGCAGAAGTAGTCAGAATTATTTTGCATTACGAGAAATGGAGGGTGAGAAAAAAATGTCAAAAACCTCATATTTTCCTGACGTGGAGGAACTGTCCCCACCTGACCATGTCTTCCACCCTAAATTTGCAAATCATATCCCTTCCTTTGGCTTCCACATTCCATTGACACAGACTGTGGGGAAGCACCCTCAGCTTGGTGAGAGCAGCAGGAGCACAGCTTACCAACTACTCTAGAGAGGAATAAGGATGCCAGGCTGCAGCTGCAGCTCCAACCAGCACCAGTGACTAAACCTCCAAAAAGTGGCTTTCTCACACATCA
>VZRZ01007703.1:616482-680864 GCA_013398175.1 Climacteris rufus
CCAAAAACCAGTATCGTGTCTCTCAGGAAGGCTCCCCAGAGGAGTGTTTAAATCACGGTCTGGGAATCTCCCAGCGTGAAAGTGGAGCAGGAAAGGATCAGATCGATGTGCAATGATCCAGAAAGGGATGGTCTGAGTCTCACCTGCCTGAGCCATGCAGGATGCAGAGGAAGAGAGGGAGGACTGAAGAAGCAAAGAGACAGTTGGACATGGGCAGATGTGGAAAAAGGAGCCTGAGAACTCTTCACCATCACTAGCACATGCTCCTGAGGAGTTTAATATTAAGCACTTTGGGTTTCACTCAAAGCCTGCTAAGTCAATGGGATTCACTCTGGTTTTCTCTGTGTTTTGGACTGAGTCCTTTCAAAACAAGTAGTGAATAGAAACATAGGCTTTCTTCTTCCCTGTGGCCAGGATTTTCAGCATACCTCAACTTTTAGGATCATGATTGAGTTTTCCAAAACAATTTCCCTGGGAATAGAGAAATGATCACAAGCAACTGAAAGACCCAGGCTCTGTTCAGTGGTTCACTGGCCAAGACAGAGAGACTCCCTGCAGCCTCACACTTTGCCTGGGGATCACGAGACAGGAGCAGACAGGCTGGCAGCCAGCACTGTGGTCCTCCAGCACAACCAGGAGCGAGCACAGCCTTTAGGGAGCTGAGCTTTGCTCAGCCACTGGCAGCTGCCTGTCAGTACACTTCACCTGCATTTAGGAAGCTCAATAAATTTCTAAGAATCTGGACTTATCCAGCATGTTTTGTTTGTTTGTAATCATCATCAGTTTCTCCCAGTAAGAGCTCCAGGCAGCTGAATTCTTTCAAAGGTCTTGCCCTGGTTGTGAGTACTCAGAACTTTGCCAGCTCTGCCGCAGCACCTGGAATGCCTCATCTATTTTCTATGGTAGCAGTAGGATCTGCATTGCTAAAGGGATGAGTTTTTCACCACTTGCTGGATCTGGAGTCCCCTTGGTACATAAACTGGCCAGAAGTGGTGTTAAGCCTCATGAATGTATACATGTGCAGTTCTCTGTTAAACAAATTGTCTTTTTAATTAAATTTGAGATGAGATTTATTATGTAGGGCATTAGCCAGAGAAGGTCCTAGAAAAAAAGGTTTTTTGCTTTCACTAAATCTTGGGCTATTGAGGTGTTTTTGTGTGTGGTATCTCAAAAACACCTTGGCTAGTTTTTGATTTTAAAATAAATACATTACACAGACAGAAAATGTTGCAAATGTTTATATTTTGTTTGCCTTTTGACTTCCTCTAGTTCTGAAACAGGAAATAATTTTTTGTTCTTAAGAGAAACAGGTCTATTTAGGGCATTTGTGTTTTCTAAGATGTAATCATCAATTACTTGTTGTCAGTTTTACTTTCCAGCTCATAAATGGTAGACAGTTCATTTCCCTTTTCCAAAGAACCTCCATAGGTGTTTTAACATTGACAGAAAAATAGGCACAATCATTTCTGCATTGTGGGGGATGTCCTAAGAGGATTAAGGTAAAATAAAAGGGTATTCCATCTTGGATACCTCTTACATAAAATATTTTTGCAATAAAAATTGGCAAATTGTCAATTTAAAACCTTTTGGGGAGGAAGCTATTAAGTTTTTTTAATTACTTGAATTTTTTTTTATTAAAAAAATAGGATGTTATTTTCCACGATCAAATTTTAAGCCCAGTTTTCAGCTTTAAATATTTTTTTTTGCAAAATTTATAATGGAAGATAATTAGACAAATAACAGTCAGATAAAATTCAAAACTACACATCCCAAAGGCATTTAAACAAAGCATGGGGATTGTCACTTCTATTTTGCTTGACCCTTTGCAGCAGAAGTAGTCAGAATTATTTTGCATTACGAGAAATGGAGGGTGAGAAAAAAATGTCAAAAACCTCATATTTTCCTGACGTGGAGGAACTGTCCCCACCTGACCATGTCTTCCACCCTAAATTTGCAAATCACATCCCTTCCTTTGGCTTCCACATTCCATTGACACAGACTGTGGGGAAGCACCCTCAGCTTGGTGAGAGCAGCAGGAGCACAGCTTACCAACTACTCTAGAGAGGAATAAGGCTGCCAGGCTGCAGCTGCAGCTCCAACCAGCACCAGCGACTAAACCTCCAAAAAGTGGCTTTCTCACACATCAACCAGCCCAAGTGGTTTGCCTTAACTGCCTCAGGGACATGGATAGGCCTTGGATTGTTCACTCCATCTGGCTCCTTACTACCGTATGTCCTGCATTTATGGTGCTGTGGCTCCGATTCAGAGTTATTGGTGGGGCTCTGCAGCTCATGTTAAGAACATACATACCTGGTTTTCAAGTGTCTCACCAGCTCTGCCAAGCTGGTACTGCTGCTCTCCGGCTGCCTGGGGGACAGCCCTGTGCAGGCTGCCCAAGGCAGGACACAGAATCACAGAATTGTCAAGGTTGGAAGAGATCCCAACCAGATCACCCAGTCTGACTATCCACTCAGCACTGCCACTGTAACCCCTAAACCACTAAACCAGACCCAGATGCCTTTTAAACACCTCCAGGGATGGTCACTCTACCACCTTCCTCAGCTACCTACTGTAGTGCCTGACCACTCTAACAGTGAAAGTATTTTTTCTAATATCTAGTCTGCATCTGCGCTATCTCAGCTCAAGGCCATTTCCTCTTGTCCTCTCACTGCAGGCATGACAGAAGAGACCAGCCCCCACCTCTCTACACCCTCCTTTCAGGCAGTTGTAGAGAGCAATGAGGTTGCCCCTGAGCCTCCTCCTCTCAAGATTCAACAAACCCAGCTCCTTCAGCTGTTCCTCATAAGACTTGTTCTCTAGTCCTTTAGCGAGACTTGTTGCCCTTCGCTGAACTCCCTCCAGCATCCGAAAGTCTGTCTTAAAGTGAGGGGCTCAGAAATGAACACAGCACTCAAGGTGCAGCCTCACCAGTACCAAGTACAGAGAGAAACCACTGCTCTGGTCCTGCTGTTTTTCTTGATACAGGCCAAGATGCCATTGGCCTTCTTGGCCACCTGGCTCATGTTCAGCCAATGTCAACTAGCACCTCCAAGTCCCATTCTGCCAAACAGCTCCTGAACCAGTTCTCCCCAAGCCTGTAGCACTGCATGGGTTTGTTGTAACCCAAGTGCAGGACCCTGCACTTGGCCTTATTAAACCGTGAGCAAGGCTGTCTTCTCCCTATCCAGCTGCCAAGATGATGTTCCCCACTGCTGTGATTTAACCCCAGCCAGCAACTGTGTACCACGCAGCACTCACTCATTCGCCTCCTCTGCATCATCCTGGTGGGGTGAGGAAATCAGAAAAAAAAAAGGTAAAACCCATGAGTTGAGGTAANATTAAACCGTGAGCAAGGCTGTCTTCTCCCTATCCAGCTGCCAAGATGATGTTCCCCACTGCTGTGATTTAACCCCAGCCAGCAACTGTGTACCACGCAGCACTCACTCATTCGCCTCCTCTGCATCATCCTGGTGGGGTGAGGAAATCAGAAAAAAAAAAGGTAAAACCCATGAGTTGAGGTAAGAACAGTGTAAAAATTGAAATATAATAGTAGTAACAATAATAATGATAACATTAATAATAATACTGTAATGAAAAGGGAAGAGAAAGGGGAATAAAACACAGGAGAAACAAGTGATGTGCAGTACAAGTGCTCACCACTGCCCCCAGCAGTAATCAGCCCCTCTTGGCCATCTCTCCTCAATTTATATATCAGGCACGATTTTCTATGGAATATCCCTTTGGCCAGTTCAAGTCAGCAGTCCCAGCCATGGTCCCTCCCAGCTTCTTGTGTACTTCCTCAAAAACAGAACATGAGACACTGAAAAGTCCTTGACTCAGGGTAAGCACTACTTAGCAACAACCAAAACAGCAGTGTTATCAACATTATCCTCCTGCTGAATCCAAAACACAGCACTGCAACAGTGGCTATGAAAAATTTGATTCTGTCCCAGCTGGGACCCAGACACCCACATTAATGGCTGAGGATTCAACAGGATGGTTGGGGTCTGTTTTGATTCCTTAAATGGGAAATAGAGAGATTTCAAATTCAGGCTTCTGAGTTTGTATAGGCAGAAGAGACAGATTCAACCCTTTTCTATCAAATGTGTGCTAGTGCAGTGGTAGAGGTGTGGACTTCAAGAACTACAGTGAGCGTTGGTTAGGACTGTTCACCCCACGGAGACAGGAACTCTCCATAGGATGCTGATACATTCTCACCCAGTTCACAGGTCCAGCTGTCATGGGGTGAGCACCATGCTAAGGAACTGGAACAATTTTTGAGAAAAGCAATAAAATGGTTGGGTTGCTGGGAAAGGGAATTGCTTACCCAAAGGAAAGGGAACTGCTTACCCAAAGGAAAGGGATGCAGAGGATGGCTCAGCCTCAGCTTTCCTGTAAGACCCTGTATCCTTCCTTGCAGATGTTAAAAACTGAGCTGAACAGGGTCCTGTGGAACCTGACTGAGCTGGCTGTGCTCTTAACAGAGTCAGTCAGTCAGAGGCTGGATCTCAGATGATCTCTTTGAATCTGAATTTTTGTCTGACTGTGTGTGTGTACTGCAACACCAGACACACAGGTGAAAGAAATAGAGAAGGTCAGGAGCACTGAGAGACAAAAACATGGCTATAGAAGTCATGCAACCAGTCATATTCTTAAGCATCATATCATGGCCTCTGTGGCCAGTGATGATTCTGAATACTTACAGATAAGCCCAGACTGACCCGGGTACATAATGCAGAAGGAGAATATTTTTAGTTTAGAAACCATCACCAACAGCAACAATAACAAAAAATGTATATAAAAATTACCTGAATCTTGATCCATTCTCCTGGAAACTGAATTTACTTCCTTGGTTTCACTGGTTCTCTGGAAGATTTTAAAGTTCCCATCAAACTATCAGCCTGAGGGATGTATTCATAGATTATTCATAGGACTTAAAGAAACCATAAGACTACCCTGCAATCACTCTTGTAGCAACAAAAGCGAATCTTCTGGAAACAGCTCTGAGATTTAATGCAAGGAACACAAAACTTTCCTTGGAGCAGAGGTAACTGAGACAACTGAAGTCCCTGCCAAAGGTACCAATCATTACAGCAGTGGCTGAGAGCAGCTAAGCTACATGGGATGAAAGGATTTCTGTTGGACCAACCATGACTCTGGGAGCAGAGAGCTGTGAGAGAGAAGGCCAGAAAAAGGCCAGAGATGCAAAATACTGAATTTGGAAAAAATCAGACAAAAAACTTCTGGCACACTTGGATTTCTCAGCAAGGAAACTACCTCCTGCTTACATTATTTTGTATTTATTTTGTGGAGCAAGGAGACCTGGCTCACACTTCTGGCAAATAAATCAGAATGCAAAAAGACTCTGCATGACTCTATCAGCTTCTCCTCCCAAAAGAAACATGACACAGAAAAACCCTGAATAGCTGCTAAGCATTCAAGCCAAAGGAGCATGGGATTTCCTGCAGCAGAATTTTATGGTTTCTTTGCAGCATTCAGAAAATACTTGGTGTGGGCTTTTCTGCCAGAGGGGCCTATGTGACATATAACTGCTCCTCAAAGCACACAGAAATCATAGAGAACACAATTAACTTTCTGCCTCTGGGTAGCTATGGTCACAGTGAAGAACGCAAGCTGGACACATGGAACCACCAATATATACCACATCCATCGAGTTGATGCTGCTGGTGAGTGTGAAGCAGGGATGAGAAAGCTGCCCAGGAGCTTGCAAAGAAATGACCTACAACCCTTAATACTTGATTTATTATTAACATATCCAGAAAATATGAGAATGAGCTTCAGATACCTTATGACAAATGTAGTCATATGGTAGTCCCTTGACTGTGCTGAGAAGAGAGAGAAACAAATGAACAATTGGATCCAGCAGGTGAACAGGGGTATCAGTTAAGGAGACAGTGCCAGCCCTGTGGGTCCTGTTGATCCCTCTCTGGCCAGTGGTTCAGAGTTAAAGAAATTCACATATTGCCCTTGATTTATGTTAATAATGTGAAATGTGTAACATCATATCCTCCATTAACATGCATCTAGCAGAAAGACATGAGAGCAGATGGAGCATGAGATGCCTGGAGTAGATCACCAGAGTTTCCCCAGATGCTTACAGAAAGCATCTTTCTTGAGAAAGAAGTTATCATTTATTCCTAATTACAGTAGGATATCTATTAGCATTTAAGTTTCCCACCTTTTATTTTTTTTAGCCATTCACCTCCTTTTTACATTGCATTGATACCTGACAGGGACAGGCAGGCACTAGGGAGACAACATCCTTGCTGTCCAGCAGTCCCTGTAAACTGGGATGAATGGACATCAACATCTTTGGCTCTGGCTTCAAGCCAAATTCATCTACATCAAGCAACAGGTCCAGACTGGTTAAATGCAGTTAAAATTTGGATGCTTGCATCCACAATTCATGTCTGAGTGAGATCTGTAACAAAACCCAGGAGATACAAGTCACTAAAGTACTGAAACAAGTTCCCTACAGATTTCTGTAGGACTGAGGTACCTAAATATTTCTGCTTATAAGCCTTCCTCCCTTGGTTCATCACTGTTGCATCACAGACTGTAAAAAAGCTGACCACTGTGTGGTCTTCGAACACCTAGCAAAATGGGACTGAGGTGGCTGCTGGGTGGTTTGGCACTCTCATTATACAAAAATAACAGTAATTCTACAGCTCATAGGGGGATATGATTTCTGGGCACAGTGGGTGGTTGCTGAACTAAGTCATGGCTGGAACTGAAGCAGATAATATATCTATTTCATCGTGTAGTCTCCAGTTTCACTGATCACTTCTTTATCTCCTGAACTGCCTGCAGTTGCCTGTAACTTACTACTTCTGCATGTCCGTGGTACCTTGGGCTTCTAAGGAAGAGGAGGAACTATTCCAGAATATTTTTACTTCCAAGCAGGTGTTTGCTTAGACAGTTTTGAACCCAGAAGAGAAGAATTCAGTTGTCTAAACATACATACAGTGTCATCCAAGTGCTTGAGGTATCAAGGCAGATATGTGCAAAAGGCAGATGCAACAAAAACCTATGGGAAGCTTGCATACCCATAGGACAGCAGTTGCTTGGGAAAAGGACATGAATTCACCAAAATGGTACCTGCTGCCTGTATTCAGGCCATTGAGCCAGGCTACAAATGTCATTTTCTGAAGTAAAAGTTATTCCAGAAAAAGGTATTTGTCTGGAAACCTCAGATAACTTCCATCTTTATGCTAGGGGGTTATCAAGACATACCACAAATTTTGAAGATGAAGGCAAGACACCTTTCTTAAACAATATCCAAGCTTCTGCTATGGTTCAAGACTCCTCAAGAAATTTAGTCTTAAGTGCTGGTTTCAGTGTGGGGCTGGGCCAAGCAGTGAGGGCATGTGGGGCAGCAGGATGCTCCAGGGCTCAGCAACCACAGGGAACTATGTTGCCTTCCACTAGACGCAGGCAGCACCCTGCAGCAATGCCTCTCAGGGCTCCCTGGCACATTTGATTGATGGGGGCTGTGTTCAAGACACACACTGGCCAGAAAATTGCTCTAGTTTTCTGAAGGTCCATCAGCAGGGCTCCCTGGTGGAGACATCATCCTGCAATTATGTGGGAGCGCACATCTGGCTGCAGGAGGAGTGTAAGGGGGAGCCGTTTAGGGAGTGTCTTTCTTAATGCAAGAAACTTGAAAATTTTTGCTTCTGGAGGAATCAATCATCCCTTAGATGTCGGGCCATTTTCTTCAGAAATAGGCCTCCTCCCAGACAGAGGCAGGACAGAGATGTTCCCTGTGTCATGAGCAGGGTGGGGACTCACAGCTCATTGCTGTTTGTGCTGGTTCCCCTAACATGTCTGAGTCAGGGAGGCTCTGCTGATGGAGAAAGTGATGGCTGTAACGATAAAGTGAAAATGCCTCTGTTTGCATCATTGCTTTCTGCACAGCCACTTTATTTCCTCATCTCTAGCAAGCAAAACTGTTATGAAATGCTGTTTTTCCTTTCATCATCTGATGAATTAATAGTGAGCCCCATTAAATGCACCACCAGACAAGCCAGTTGTATGAATCTCCCACTGTCTGACTCCCTTGCAGAACTGTTACATCACTTTTAAGTCATTTCCTTTCCCAGATGAGGCAGCTCCACTTACAATAAAGAGCTAGATCTAAACCAAACAGTCTTACAATAAACCAGACAGACTCATTGTTTTATATCATTGGCCTTTAGCCTCAGAGGGGCTTCTTCAGACAGGAGCTGCAACTTCTTACCAAATGTAAAAAAATATTCATCATCACCTCAAGGGACAATTTGGGGCTAAGCACCGTGAGCTTTGTGATTGTATTTTAAATGACAGTATTTTTTATTGGTGTAGCAGTGGCCAGGGTGGCAGAAGGAAAGAGAAAGGAAACTATTTCAAAAACCATGTCACAACAGACTCTGAGTACTCTCAACTTGATGATTTAGCCGTTGTATTTCTCCATAAACTGCCAATCTTGTGGATTTCCTTAGAGAAAAGCAGAAGTGCTCAATTTATTACACTATAACAGTGAATACTGAACATGTGACTCAACTCAGATATTATTCAGGAAGCAAAATTACAGCAATTCCAGCTCAGGCAGAAAACACATCTATTGTTTTATATCTCAGAGAGGGCAAACCAGGTGAAATGGCTTTACTTAGCGCTGAGGAGAGAATTAATAGAAGCAAATGTAATTCTCCTTTCTTTATGAAGCTTTATAGATTACGTGAATCAATAAACCCACAAAGCTAAAAAATGCTATCATGGAAAACTGTAGCTGATTTTTTACTTGTCTTGAAAGGAGATGAAAATAAACCCAAAGGAAAACCTGGATCAGGAACAGTATTTTAGCAAGGTATATCTTCCCCTCATTGTACCTCTAGTACACAGTAATCTGTGTTAGCAACTCTTACCAGAACCATCATATGGCCTCCCACACCAATTCATGATCTCAGCCACAGACAGCTATGTGCAAAATCTTGTTCCTTTAAGAGACAGTTATTCCTTGGTTTCTTTCAGGACAATGCCAGAACACATGGATTTATTCTGTATAAATGAGAAATTCCACCCCTCATTAACCAGATATGGTCTGTAGAAGATAATTAACCACTTGTTATGGTTTATCCAACCCACAAAATTTGGGTCAGATATTGCTCACCACCCACATTAATTGCCCAGAACAGACTGACTGGTTTTGGACCAAATAGTGTCTCACAAGCACTTAATATCCCTGGCATGGCATAAAAGGAAATAGAAACCTGAGAAGAAGAGAAAATTAGAACAGTGGGAAGAAAAACAGTTTTTTAACTGTGCAATGGACTTTGTCTGTCTAATGAATCCCCTTTGAAAACCACCCATAGTAATAAATTAGGATGTAATATATTGCAGAT
The DNA here is from genome assembly GCA_013398175.1 of Climacteris rufus. Lineage (NCBI taxonomy): Eukaryota > Metazoa > Chordata > Aves > Passeriformes > Climacteridae > Climacteris > Climacteris rufus. The sequence continues at coordinate 625,884 of VZRZ01007703.1, forward strand.
GGATCAACAGGGGCACACATAGTCTTAAATATCTGCCACAGGTGTTTGATTTTACTTTTGACAGCAGGTCAAGGAGTAACCATGCAAGGACAATTGTGTTATGGCTTGCAGGGCTAAAATCTTGTTCTAGATTGGAAGGAAAACTAAGTCTCTTGGTTGTTCTGTGGAGGGGAATTAGTTGATACAACTGGCTTTTAATAGAAAACAATATTTAAAAATTTAGATCTGGACTTTTTTTCTGCATATAGTATTTAGAAGACTTCTTCTGAACAGAAACATCATTGTGAATCAGTAAGTTTAATGTAATGCTTTACTTTGACAGAACAACACATGCTGACATTATTACATTAAAAATGTGTCTGGACCTGACCAGCTTCTGTGAGGTCCTTCATGCACAGTCTTGTCCCGTTAGCTTAGACATCAGATGGTCTCTAGAAACAAACCTCAGATCATACAGTCTTTAATAACATGAAATTTTGGGGGTCTCCAGGACCAATTGTGATGATATACTCAGTATTTTTTTCAGATCTACAGATCAACCACCAAACAGAAAAGTATTATAATATACAGGAGAATATCCTGTTCTTCCAAAATAGGTTAAAAACCTACAGAGGAAAAAGAAAAACAACCCACATATAAGGATGTTAGAGACATTTTCATTGAACCTCGTAGCCTTTGTCTAGATTCCTGATGATGTCAGTGCTCCAGTTTTCTACAGCTTCTCAGGGAAGACTGGAATGATTTGCCATTTCCTGAGTTCCAGTCATGCTTCTAACAGTAAACTTCCTATCCATGTCTCAAGTCATTTAGCTTTATTGTTCCTCACCACCATGATTTCTGTTTCTGAAAAAAACCAACCAAACAAGAAAACGTCAAAGTCAACTGCAGTAGTTTTGGGAATCTCCCAGTTCTTGCAAATATACAACACAATAAAGGGTATCTGCACCAGTCACCCCAGTGTGCAGTGCACTGAAACAGAAAGGCAGCCCCTGGCAGCTGAATGGTTTAAACTGCAGTGTTTCTAAGGTTTTATGCTCTAGTCCAAAAAACTGCTAATAGTCACTGTTGGAGTTGGGGTACTTACCCAGCTGGACCTGTGGTCTGACTCTTTCACTCTCACAGAGTTTCTCCAGATGCTATTCACTATGACCTTGGAGTAAAAAGTATGCAGGACAGTCTTTGTTTGGTGCTAGATATGAGCCTTATTTGTTTAAATCATTCTCTCCTAGTCTGGATGCAGATCCTGCAGGTAGGGTCACACCGGAGCTGTTGTGGTCTCTAACACTTTGCTGTGTCTGGGACAGTATTCTGTAGCCAGAATACTCTGGGATATCAGTGCATTTCTCTTGCTGACTATGATAAAATGTCATATTTTTAACTGAATTCTACAGCTATGGTCTAGTGACAAATGTGTATGCTCTACATTATGCCTGCTCATGACTTAAAACTGTGAGAGCTACAGCAGAGAGTCTCTGCTAATAATAAACAGTATTAAATGTCAGCCAGATTAAATTGAAGAACGGAAAAAAAGAATAGTACGATGCAAGGAAGTTGTCTTTCCACTTATTTTTATTTTCACTGTATTTAGAGGATTTTAATAGTTTCTCTGCCTTGAGTAATATTTTGGAAACAAAAAATTCACTTCTGTGAGTGAAGTTCATAAGTCTTGGTACTGACTTGAGGAGAAGTAGGATCAGGACTGATATTTTGGTTTCCCCTTCTTACCAAACTTCCCTGCCTTAGTAGCATTCATCTGGTCAGACACATTTCTATTTTGATTATTTTCTTCTCCTCAAATCACTGCTACATGTTCAGGATAGGCTTTAACTTCATCCAACATTTTGCCATGAGAGGCAAATTTTTCTGCAAACAAGGAAGAATGTTTTATTGTTCTGGCATTTTGTCTCCTTGGATATGGTTTAGAAATCAAATAATACATTGAAGACATGCTTTGACAGAAATGAAGCCCAAGAATCTTCATTTTTGTTTATTTTATTTAGTTAGTGTGAGAATGCTAGCAAAGCTAACACCTCATAGCTTTAATGGAAGTCCTTAAACAAAAATGAAGACAGACAAACAGTATCCAGCATTGTCACTACATGTCAGAGCTTGTTATGGTCCCACTGATTCTGTGAAAGACTTTCCCTATCTTTACTCTTTCAGTTCGTTGAAAAGACAAAACACTCTTAGTACTTCTATGCTAAAAGTTAAGACCCATGAAAATCATTAAGTGGCTCTGTAGATACAAGAAGCTATGAGAGCAGCCTAGCTCCAAAAATGTTCCTGCAGTTGCACGTAGCAAATAACATTGCTTTCAAAAGTTACATACTCAGACTCTGCCCATTTTTTTATGGCATAAACCAGAAGAATTGAATTTGCACCCCAAGGCTATAGGTCAGTAGTTCCAGGAAATTCTGTGGGGTTTATGCAAAAGTGCAAAGGTAAAAAAGATAAAAAATTCTACAGGTGAAGAAAGTTGTAAACTGCAGTTAATTTCAAACTTGAGGTTTTAAAGCTATTTAACCCTACAATCACTATTTTAGGGAAGGCTACCAGCTATTTATGGTATTTTTTCTGGATATTTCTGGAAGCAAATAGTCTGGCTACTCTGCCAGCATGGGTCGCATTCGCACGGAGACAAAATTGAGGCAATTATTTTTGTGTGTTCAAAGTAGTGAAGAGGATTACATTGGTTGCTAACACCACCTCAGAATCTTCATGAGCTTTGTAATTAAAGCCTTATCTAAATGGAAGTCATTTTCTCCACACAATCTTTCTCAGCTCACACAATTGTATGAAAATAAATGTACTAAAATATTCAGATTTTGTGTAAGGGCATCTCGAAAAGCAAACAGGACTGGAAAATTCATTCCAAGACTTGAACACAAAAATTCTCAAGAAACACTTACTGATGTTAGCATAAATATCATTAACTCAAGTCACAAATACATTAGTGTGTCAACAACAGCCTTAAGATGAGGTCTATTGTTAATGGAGACAGAATAAACCCTTTGTTTTTGCATTCCTCAGTTCTTCCCATGCACACAGGGCAAAATGGATTACAGGTAAAATGACATTCAGTGGTGACCTTAGTGACAACTCTCTCACAGAAATACTGCCGGTTTTTTTCCTCCACAGATTTCTGGTACCATTGTTCTTTCAGACAATACACTATAAAATCATATGCAACTGGAGGAACAAAAAATCTTCCGTATCTGGCAGAAAAAGAGTCTGAGAGAAGTTTTCTTGTGGATGCAGAATGGGAAAAATAACCAAAATAAATCCAGTTGCTCTATTTTACCTGTAAGAAATGGGAGCAATTAGAAATAAAGTCACAATCAAAAGAAGGTCAAGAAACCAAGATGTGAAATGCTGCTGGTTAGCAACACCTACTATTCGTGATTTTTGGTTTTACATCATGAAATTCTGACTTAGTGAAACCAATGGCAAAATTTCTGCTGCTACAGAGCAGGAGTTCATACAAAGCTCTGATGACTCATGGGTATGTGTCAACAGGCAAATAGATTACACTTGCATATTCCAAACTCAGATTAAATAATTGTCACCAGTAAGTGATAGCTGTTTTCTTGAGAGATGCATCAACTGAATTGTTGGTGTTCACATCACACTTTGCACATCCTGTGTTTGTGAGAGATGGCAGATAGAAACAGCACTTTCTCTTTCTATAGAAGGCCATTGTCTGGTTTAAAACACTATAAAGTTGGATGCAAATCAAAACTTGTGGGTTTAGTCCATCTCTGGCATATTTTGCCCTACCATTTCAATTCCCTTTCAACTAAGTACCTTAAATACAAGGAAACACTGTCTAAATCCAGCAGCCTATTTTGGAGGAGTTATTAAACTCAAACCTTCAACAAAATGAAATTCATGGCACTGAGCGAAATGGTGGTTTATTCATGCCTTTCTATCAGCAATCTATTTGAACTGCTTGAGACTGCCTGAATAAAGAGTAGGCCCCTGCTGTTTTCCACTGAGCTCAGACTACACTCCTGGCAGCATTCACGAGATGAACCCTGCCGAGTTTTCTCCTGTGCCCACCATGCTCTTCCTGAGCTGTGGTTGACACCTGAAGCTCCTGGCCCCTCTGTATTTCACATCTGATCTCCTTGAACTGCTGTCCTGTACTTTGATATGTGCTGCTTGAGCACCTGGCTTCATTCACCTACCAAACTTTGAGATTACCCCTCAAAAACTAGCTTATATGCACATTCTTCTTCAAAACACAATACTGCATCATTTTTAGCCATAAGCACTAAGGAGATACACACCTGGTAATTCACTGGGTAAAATATCCCAGGCCTTCCCAGATTCTGACACTACCATCTCATCATAACTTTGTAAATTTTTCTGACTCTCATTACCTTTATTTTATTTTATTTTCCTTTTGTAGGCTATTCGTGATTTACTTCTCTAGGGATGGCTTGCTCCATACATTTTCCCAGCGGCTACTTTGCTTTAAGCACACCGTTGTTTTCTCAAACCAAACCTAGCAAAAAACAATGTCTGTCTGTTTCTATTCTATAACTTTGTGTTATGTTTAAAGTACTCATTTCAAATATCTTTAAATGATGTGAAGATTTCAGGCAAATTTATTTACTCTCCATTTTGTTTCCTCCAGTCTTTAGGCATTTAGAGTCTTGCCAGTTCAAGGTTTTATCACAAGAGTTACTGTTGATATTTGTTGCAACTCTACTCACTAAATTTGGAACAAACCCTCTCAGTTTAAGTGCTTTTGCATGACTTGCCTGTTCTACACCGACAATGGAGGTTGCCAGGTGTTTTTGTTTATTTAATTCCGTCCTCCTTTCTTTTTTCCCAGCAGAAACTGTGGTTATTCAGGCTTTTAGAAAATACTTGGAAACATGATATTTTGCATTAAAAAACTAGGCCATGCTCATACTGCCAGCAGTGCATGTTTGAAGTATTAACACACAACACCTAAAAGAAACAAAATATTAATAAAGAACTCCGCATTAAAACACCCTTTCAAGACATGCCAGCTGTCTTTCTTATCCTGAAAAAAAGCCAAGAAACCCAGATGTGGAGCTAATCAAATTGTTCATTATAAATGAGCTACCTGGCAATATTAGCTATTTTTTCTCCTAATGATTCAGAAAAAACCCCATGGTTTTTAAATACTTAATTGTTACTTGAGTTCATCCAATACCTTGTGCAGGCAACTGCTTTGATTCATTGTCTAGGCATTAGCCATTAGTGGTCTGACTTAATAAAGCAATGTCAAGACTGAGAATCTGTTATAACACAGGATTTTCCACTGTGCTTCTCTGTTATCTGAAGGCAGATAAGAGGCAGACTACCATTTAAGTGAAACTTTTCCATGGACAATTTACACATGTGGCCAATAACCCTTCATTCCTTTGGGATGTTACAGCAGATACCTAACATAAACTCTGTAAGTGGTGTCTGGTGAACCTGGGAGGAGCAATGGTCCAGGCTGGCAGTGCTGACTAGCCATACCCTTGCTCCCCAGATACTTAATGAACACATATTGAGCTCAGCTTTTATTTAATCTGCCTGATTTGCACAGAGAGCTTTATCACTGCATTTCTTGAGAGGAACAGACCAGCGGCCCTTGTGCTCTCCATCATGGAGATCAATCTGCCAAACCACTCTTGTGAGTCCTGCCCATCAAAATGACACCCAAGGCATGAGAATAACTCAGGTTCTCACAATAACTTCAGGTTCTTAATGGTCAATGATTAGTTAATCAACTCATTGACAATTTAAATTAATATTTTGCAGTACATTCTAATGAGTTGAGAGTAATCACAAGAGCATCTCCACAGGCATATCTGCCATATCTAGGAGGAGGAGGGAATATAAGGGGGCTCAGGGGATTAGGGGGACAGAAACCACTCTGAGGAAACAGGTGAGGTTCTCAAGCCTGAAAACAATGAAGATCAGCGAATGTCACTTCAGAAACCTTTGCTTCCTTCCCTATCCATGTTTCTTGAACTGTAGTTCAACTTCTTCACAGTTGTACCACACTTATTTCATGGCTACTCTATTCTTAGCTTCAAAAGAGTGCTCCAAAAAAGGCAGCTGTCTTACTACACATAAATGTTGCACATACACATCTAGTTTAACAAGGTACCCAGCATGAAGATAATGCTATTTAAGCTCTGTATATGACCACAACCGAGGATTCCGATGGGAGTATGCTGACCTGTAGCACGAAAAGTTCTAACATGAAAATCGAAGGTAATGTGTTTTCTTCTGAATGCTGTAATAACTCTTGCTGTGATTTTTTTTTTTAAAGCAATGACCATTTTACCATTTATGACTAAAGTATAATCAATCCTATTATTGGCAGAAACACCATCCTTGGAGGTGTTTAAGAGGCATCCAGATCAGGTGCTGGGTGATGTTGTTTGATGGATCATGGCTTACACAGGTAGTGCTGGGCTGACTGTTGGACTGACTGATCTTAAAGGTCTTTTCCAGCCTTGGTGATTTTATGATTCCATGAAAGCATCAGCAATTCATCTGGGTTTTTGATGAAACTATAACAGACCAGGAACTCTGCAGTAGGTAAAGTGAAATCCCTTTCCATTTAAGGCCAATTATTTTTTAATGTTTTAAAATTCACTGGCTTCTCGTTTCCTTGAAACTACATTCTATTTCACTAACAGAGAGCAATACTATTCCCATTTGAACATGGGAATCATGTGACACAGCTTCTTTTATCTCCTCTTTATCATCTGTCTTTACTACTTGTCAGATTTGGGAATCAATCCCTGTCTCAGATTTTCCTCACAGAAGACCAGCCATTTGTTCTGGGCTCCTTGTGGTTCCCACTGCTTCACAGGGAAGCAAAGGAAACACAGTATTAACAAAAAACAAAGAGCTGGCAATTGTAAGTAGCTGTGAATGTGATTCACACCCAAAAAATCATATTGTGTGTGAACAGTGAGAATGCACAAGGGTCTGCAGATTGGCAGCTTTCACTGTAATTGGAGGATTTCTGAGGGCATCCAATATTCAGCCAAGATCCTTTCAGGTCCAAGTAGGGCAGACATGAAGGGAGCAAAGCATCTTGCTAAAATCTGCCTCTGTCACAGCACTTTTAATTGGAGTAGGGAAGTGATTTGAAAATAGCCCAAAAGTTGGAAAACAATCAGAATTTCCAGAAGGAAAACAAACTTTGCATATGAATGCTTATAGGCCTGGGGTATGAAAAAGGGAGAAAATTTGAGGCCTTGGTGAGTATAATACAGGAGTGAGTGGAGAGAGAAGATGATTTTGGAAGAGGCTGAGGAGTGAGGATTCAGTGAATGCACAGGGCATACAAGCAGATAATGGTCACACTGCCAGCTCCTGAAGGGCAAAACTGAGCAGCCACACACTACAATTATTCCTTCCCAGGATCTTTATTTTCTTTGGATACTTGAACTCTAATGAATGTATTTTATTCCAAAGGCAGAGAATAACCTGAGCTCTGCATTAATCAAGACCATCAGGGAAATTTTGACAGGTTTATTTTTGCTCGGAAGAAATACTGATGCTCATTCAGGGGGTTCAATCAAGAATTTCTTGTAGACACTAGAGACAGACCCGCTGTCACTGGCTGAAGATCTACCTCAAGTGCAGCCTCTTAGATGGCAAACTCTGCAGTATAAATATCTGCTTGTATCTACCTAGCAAAACAGAACAGTAATCTGTGGCAAGGTTCCTAAATGAAATTTTAAGATAGCCATGTGATGCCCAAAATTATTTTTCCTTTTGCTATCTAAATAATCCCACTTCAACCACTGCCTGGTTTCTCTCTAGAGAACCAGTCACAAACAACCCCAGCTTCTTATTTATCTATGTGTCATCATCAATAAGAGAGAAAAAGCCAGCAGCAGGCTAAGACGTTATTTACAAACCTTGAGCATTTGTCTCTTTCTCTGTGCTAAACCACAGAATGGTGAACTCAGGGACCTTCTGCTTGCTGAGAATTGTACAGAGAATTGTACAGAGAATGCTGGTATGTTGTGTCTGGCTTAGTGGGATCCTATGTAGAGCAGTCACTGTGGATTGCTTTAAGAAGGATTTCGATTCACACTTCACTGGTGGTCACAAGTCAGTCTCCTAACGATATAAAGGGTCTCCTTAATTCCAGGTTATTAAGCCTATCAGGAAATAAGCTTTTTTGGTTGGTTGGTTTTTTTTGTCTTTTTTTTGTTTGTTTGTTTTTTGTGTGTGTGTGTGGTTTTTTTTTAAAGGATTTGCTTTGATCAGTAACCAGATTCTGGAATATCTTTGATTTAAAGTCTTCATGATAACAAGGATTGATAATCTGAGTTTTCTTGCTTCTGTCAAGAATATTTCCGAGTCAGCAAGTTGTGTCTGCAAGCTGTTACCAGCTGTTGATAGCTCTCAATTTGCTATGGGAGGAACAGGACTTTGGCAAGCTTCCTCACAATATGGAAATGTAGTTACGTGACAACAAGGATATCAAATAGTGGCTGTCCATCTCCACTCAGTGTTGAGGACATCAGACACTGGAGATGGGGAGTGGGGCAGCAGGAAGACCCAGGACCCTGGGGAAAGGGGAGAGGCTGGGGATGGAATGAGAAGGGTAATCAGGGAGGAGGAAGAGGAGGATTTAAGTGCAGAGATAGATAGGAAGTGATCACGGGAGAGAGTCAGAGTGGCAGGAAGAAAGGAGAGCTCAGTACCAGGACTGCAGGGGAATTTGCCATCCTCCAGGCTCCATGAAGGGCTGAATCTCTGAAGAGCAGCTCCCAGAAAAGGAACAGATTCTCTGCTGTTACCTCCTGACATGAACAGTGTGCCCTAAAGTCCACAGATTATTTTACTTGCTGGTGGAGTAATGAGGGCAGACGTTGTCTCTGATTCCTCTACACAGCAGCATACAGAGCTGGATCCAGGCCACCCACAAAGCTCCATCAACTGTGAGATATAAAATTGTGCCAACTCAAGAGGCAGGGTCCACATCTTGCTCCCATGGTGATGTGCTGTTGTGGACACTTGTGAAAAATTCATTTGGTGGCTACAGAATTAGCTGTGCATGCTGAGATCATGCACATTGGCCACTGAGGTAAAAGCAATGGAAGGAACAATGAGAAACCATGTTGAGCTGGTTGTGCAGAATGAGTTTCTTTCTCTCAACATCAATGAAGAAGCAATGCAAATTCTGCAGTCTAAAGTGGGGGAACCCTAATATTTCACAGCAGCAAAAGCTTTCATTTTGTACTGTAATAGTAACATGCTGTAAGAAAGCCAATATCCCTAAAAAAAAAAAAAATCTCTGGATAAAAGTTTTGTTTGGTGACTCTATGTGATGTTATAGCTCTGGCCACACTGTCAGCAGCAAAACACCTTCCCAATGACCCATAAGGTGCAAATCTTAGCTCCCTTTTGGATACTATTAGAGAACTGATTTACCTGTTGCTAATTTGCAGATTTGCCTGCACATCTTTGTCTGTATTGTCCAATCCAATTCCAATCTAATCCTCCCTTGGTGCTATTTCATTAAAGTGTTAGTCTGGTCATGACCTAGTATCCAATTCAGTTTGGGAAATGTTGCTTTTCAGACTTCCCCTGCATTACAAAAATGATTTAAACATTATGTTTGGAAAACATTTTGAAGCATTTCTCCTCTCCTACCAAATAGCTTCAAAATTAATATAGCTTTTGTTTTCTTTGAAATCAACAATATGGGCTCCACAGGTAAAATACAACTGATGGAATGAAAAGCATCTCATGCTACAAGCAGGGAAAAAATTAAGAATAATTTATTCTTATTCTATTTATTTGGTTCACTTGTGTGGTGCACAGAAGATAAAGACAAGAAAACCCTCAAACTTGTCATTTTAATTTTAAACTGGTGTGTGACCACAATTATCTAAGGGGAAAGAGAAAGGAGCTGTAGAAAGAATGAATGGAAGTGGAGAAAAAAGGAGAAGCGGAGCTATAAAACCTCTTGCAATCTACAGAGAGAAGTGCTGGCTATAAGCACACTGGAGGGATTTCAGGCCAGCTCCCAAATTCCTCCTTCTTTGAACATTTTGTAAACAGACGTGAAGTCTTCAGCACAGCAAAGGGTGATGGATGGGCAACACTGAGGACCATGAGTGGTTTAGGAGCCAGCTTGCCTTTTGAAGAAAGGATCTAGGCATCCAGAAGAAGGCAAGACTGACTTTTTAACAGATTTAGATATCACCTGGTAGAACACAACAATGTATAAACCCTATGAGCCAAGGCCTAGGGGAATTCCCAGTGCTGTATGCCCTGGCTCCACTCTATCTGACTCTCAGGGGAGTGCATGGGGAGAATTAAATACCTGCAGAGTATTCTGGGGCCTGGCCAACTGTCCTGGGAACTACTGAACTAGCCACAAGCTGAACATGGTGAGCCAAGGGTTTCATTTCACACCCAGCCCAATGTGCTGCTCCGGCAGCCTGGGTGGGAGCTGCAGCTGCCAGCCCTGGCTCCTGCCCTACTTTGGTAGTTTGATGTCTACAAACCTGTGTGTGCTGCTGTCATCCCTCCCCTTGCTGCCAGCTTGTCTCTTCTAACCTCTTGGCAAGAAGTCAGGTCTTCAGGAGGTGACAGGAGTACCGAGACAGGCTCATTCACTGCATATCACAAATGCAGGAAGCCAAAATCTTCTGTTTAGGATGCCTGTGTTGCTTTCTATTTTTTCTTTCACATTTTTTAGCTATTCCAGGCATTTGACGAGTCTATGATCAAAGCAGATGAAAATAAACAAAAAATAACCAAAGCAACCCAAAGACCTGTTCAAAGTATTTTGCAGGGGAAGGTTTGGGTAATACAGTTGCTGTTGCTAATTCTCTATTTTCCTCACATGGACCATCAAAAGCAGCAGCATGTTCTTTATCTTCCCCATGCCATCAAAGCAACTGAGATAAGAAGGAAGAGCCACTCTTTACCTTCCTACACATCACAGTGAGCTCATAGCATTGCATACAGTCTGTGGAGTAAAAGGGGTCTATGAAAAATTATCTCTACCCCAAGCAGGTATCAGCAAAGAGTTTAGACTTGCCAGACATAGGGATTTTGGGGGAGGATAAAATATCATTCACTTTGGAACTCTATTAAATTTGAAAGCATTTCTATTGCACCAGCATGCCTAAATCTGTTAGAAAGAGGACTTGAAGCCAGGCAATACATGTCGATAAACCCCTTGCTTAGAGTAATACATTGATCCAAACAGATAGAAAACTGCATCATTTTGGTACAGTTCATTTTGTTCTGTAATATGCTAGGCCAATATAAACAATTTGCTACCAGTATAATTGCCAATTCCCTTGAGCATTTTCTGTGTTGCTGTTTCAATTATACCACTGTAGTTAAAGTGGCAAAACTATCAAGACAAGCCTCTTTAGAGGGAAATCAAACTGCTTGCCAAGTAGGAATTTGTATTGCTCAAATAAACTCCACAAAAACAAAATATTCAAAGGGTTCCAGTCAATAAATGTCAATGATATCAGTTCATAGACTGCCAGCCAGTGTGGGCCAGCTGTGCAGGGGCACTCAGGGGCCTAAATATGGAGGTGCAATAAGTGGAGTCTGCAAAACTGCCTAACCAGTCTAGATCTTTAAGTGTCACCAGCTTTCCTAAGTGTGTGTTGTTACACACCTGACTACCTTTGCACCTCTGCCCTAAGAGCATGAATCTCAACAACAGGACATGCTAATGCTCTGGTAAAAGTAATTTACCCTCCTCATCCTCACAACTGAAAGTATTCTGAAGTGAAATACGAACATCTTTTGAAGGTATCTGAGATACCCAATGTGGCTATCCATTTAAAATTTCTCATCAGTAACAATGTTTGGAAATCAATGGAAGGGTAGTACCAAGCTCAGGGAAGATTTGTTAGGACAGGTCACAGGCATGCATCGGAGACTCTCCTGTACAGCTCCCACCTCCTGCTCCCATCTCCAGTCCTTGCATGCGTTCCTCTCCTCCACGCTGAACCACCTGCAAGGCAAATCTGGTGAGTCAGCCTGGGAGCTGAATTCACCATGTTGGTGAACCACACAGTGAATCAGTTCTTGGTGAGGTCACAGAGTCTGTGCAACCACCTCAGCTGGATGCTGCAGCTGCAGATTGGGAAGGGCTCCTCAGCTGAGTACAAAAAAGAGTGATCTTTCATCAGCAGCATTAGGAGCCAGGCTTGAATTAACACGGAGCTACAGTCTGCTTTCTTGTGGCAAAGGTTGCACAGCCTGGCATACCCTGGTGCTTGAAACACAGCTGAAGTGAACACAGCAATAAAGCATTAAGTTTAGTGTAGGAAAGAAAGGGAGGTGTATGGACTAGGTATCCTCTCAGGGTCCCTTCCAGTCCTACTCACAAGGGTTCTCCACTGTGATAAGTAAATGCTGGCACACACAAGAACAAACCTTGTGCTGTATTTGCTGGCAGAGTTTGAGCAACCCTGTTCCCTTTCCTGTAACAGCCCATGTAGTACTGACAGCAGTACTGTGGTTCTCATGTACCAGCTGTATCCCTGAATTAGAGGTCACAGTAAGCTTTAAACATTGAAGGATCAAAACAAAATCTTGACTTGAGTTTTTTTAGGGGTTTTCAAGAGGTGTTCTCACTGGAGAGGTGGATCCCAAGAACAACTCTTTCTTATCTATCATATTGTGCTTTGTTTTGCAGAAGGGGACCCAAAATAAGACAGTTCTAAATAAATGTTCTCAATTTTATCCTTATCCAATGTTTTTTATTTGCAAATTCCCCAGAAAATTGTGTGGTCTGAGCAAAATCAGTGCCTCTCTTCAGTAATGGATTCAGTATTAGTGAAGATCTGCTGGGAGATTTTTGAAGTACATCGGTTTAAGTGCTCTTTGTTGTAATGGTTTAGCAAGAGTACAGCTTCACCATTGCTGCATAGTTCTGAAATAGAACAGACTCATTCTTCTACTACAATCTTCTCATAAAACTAATGTCTGGCTCTTGAGATAAAACACAGAAGTTACCTTTTAGTAAGATCATTCTGTGTTGCAGGCCTGCATGCAACATTAGTCACATTAGTGTTTCGCATTGTAACAGATTTATAAATTTGAAGCAAATCTCATCATTTCCTTGTGCTGCACTCATCATTACCTCATACAGCAACCTCAGGTGGAGTGACCCAAATTCTGTTCATTTAGGGTTGGTCCTGGAATGATCTGCTCTGGTCAACCTGTGTGCTGTGGGGACATACTATATCCAATGTCAAAAAACTCTCCAAAATGCAACCAAGTATAGGTATCAGACCCTCAACACCAACTACTTCACGCTGTTCCACCCATTTCTATTCCAAGTGGATTGCATACCAATATAGACATTTCTCTTCTGGTGCTCCACTGCATCTTTTCTCCTTTTCCTACTCTTTCCATTTCTGTTTGTCACACTGTCTTTAGTTGTCATTATTTTAAAAACCTATCAAACAGCTTTGATTTAAGCAAGCTTTGTGGAGTGATAATTACCTGACATTTTCTCTGTGGGGTATTTTTGACGTTAATTTGTAATATTTTGCTTTGCCGAATTATTTGTCAAATTATTGCATTTAAATCTTTTCCACTATGCTTTTTAGGCACATATTTGTGTCTGAATAACTCCAAGTCTTTTAATAACATAATTGCAAGTCTGATTTTAAATCATATTCAATATTGAGCAATTAAGGACATCAGTTATAAGAGAAATGTAGATACTTAGGGGACTTGAATCCTCTTGGAAGAAGATTTGGGGCTAAATTGGAATACTTCTGTATCCCATGTGCCCATAATATCTGATAACCCACAATTTTAATCACATTAGTGAGAACACAGTGTTTATCTATGTATGACAGAGAATAGTGTTCTCAGACACATCAGGGACTGATTTTAGACTCTACTCAGTAACATAAAAGACCTTTTAAAACATAATTTTAAGTGGAGATTTCATCCCATTTACCCTTTAGCCATTAAATTAGGAATTTGAGAATTCTGTAGAGAAAAGGAATCATGTCTCCGGGTGCCGTGATTCTGGCCAAAGCTTTCGGCCCTGCCATGGCAAATCTTCTCTTTGTGAGTTCTTTTAACAGACATTTGAGATAAGACACAGTAAAAATACTTCAGAGTTTCTTCGGTCTCAAAATGTTTATTAAGTGTTATCTATAACTTGGCGGCACAGAAAAGTGCTTTGTCGTTAATAACAAGGTGCAAAATGGCCTCGAGCACCTCTCATCCAGATTATTTATACCTCAGATTGTCCAGTTAGGGAGATGTTGCGTAGGATATTTTCAATAAAAACCCAATAATCAGTTTTTCTTCTCCCACATTGCGGAACTTTAGAACCAATGGCAGAAAACACAAGTTTTTGGAGAAGAAAGGGAAGTAGCAAAGGTAAAAAAGGAAGTCAAAGAACAACATCTAAAACCTCCATTTTGGACACTAGTATTACAATATTTCATAAACCAAAATGTCTACACTTCTACCTAATTCACCTAGTGACATAGCCTTAACTATACAGCATTAATTTCAAAGTTATCACACTACAGGGGAAGGCTTTTCCAGGGTGTAAGATCAAACGAGGTGTACTTCTGGGGATTATAACTTGTTAAAGCAGAAAGAGTGAAATTCTCAGAATTCAGGGTTCCAATATTCAGGCACCACTTTGGCCATCTAAAATCCAAATCACCCACTGGAGATGCTTATATTACTTAGTTGAGCACTCTGGTGCCCACAATGGCCTGTCCACTTGGAAACAGGCAATGCCATCATAGACTTGCACCAACAAGAAATTAAATAGTTTCCTTTCCTGATACAGCATTCTCCTCTTTTTATATAGCAGTGAGGACAACAAAGTCATTTCATCAAAAATGTATTCCATTTACTGTAGGTTTCATAACGGATATTATCAAAACAAACATTTGGAAAAGCTTTGAAAGTTTGGGGTTTTTTTTCCAGAGCTTTTCAGGCATTCCTTAATGAGAGTTTTTACATTACTTCTAAACGGAAGTCAACACTGCACCTTTAGGAATATTGTTCATGACAAAATGGGAAAATACCTAATAAAAATATATAGTCTTCCGGGAATACCATGATGCTAATGGAAAGAGTGCTCTGATCCAGCAGGCCAGAGCTTAGTGTGCCAGGGTTCTGTTCCCCAGTCTACCAGAAAAACTCGTGTGACCATTTATGCTTAATATGTTCAATCTTTGAAGCACATAGATAGCTGACCATTACTGAAGGCTTTGACTTGAACCTATGATCCTTCAGCTTCTTTTGTTTAAAGTGTAAGTAACAACATTTCTCTACATGAGAAGAGTGTTTTAAGTTGTTCCATTCCTAAGGAGAAAGGGCAGCAATATTTAAGACAAGGAATCACTCATTGCATTGTGACTGTGATATTATGACTCCACAGCTGACAGACATAATAAAGATCTGCAAGAAGCTTGACTGTGCCTGCCAACATTCATTCAAGTTGAAAGTAACTTGCAGTAGCATTATGTGAATAACCAAATACTTATTCTTTGGCATTAAAACCCACTGTGACTTAAAAATATATGTTTTTCTCAAGACCACCAAGACAGCAGGATCTGCATGAGGGCTAATTACTGATCTCTGACATACACAATTGTGCAACAGCATCTCAGCAAGGTTAGCCAAACCTCATGCTTTTATATGTTTCAAACAGTGCCAGAGATTGTTCTTCCAAGTCCAAGTTTGGCCTCCTCTTCATTTTACAATAATTCTGTGCTAAGGAATCTGAACAAAGGCCACCAGAAACTTGAAATCCTGAAATGAAGTCCAGAGTAAACAACAGACCAGAGTCAAGCTCACTCACATTGGCCTGTTGCTGGCACAGATATGTCATAGCAGTTGTAAGAGTCCAGACCCCTGCAGATGCTCTTACTTCTTTATCTCAGTGATTAAATAAGGGTATGCCTATCAGGATTGTTTTAGAGGCAAGATCATACCCATGATTATTGAAGGAGTTTCTAAGAGATTGAGAATTTAATTTTTCCTCCCCATAGAAAAGCCTTGTTTTCTGTGAAATGCAACCTGCAGAAAAGCTGTCATAGGATATTACAAAAGACTCAGTGGAATGTCTTCTGTTCAGTATCAGATTCTTTACCTACCCATTCCCTTTTCTTTATCCTATCTACAAAAAATACATAATTTAAAGCACTGATATTTTCTGGAATGTTTTGACACATTTTTATCATATAAGTCAGGCCTTTGCATCACTTTTGCTGCAGGCTGGCACTGAGGCATCCTTTGCCTTACTAATGAGCCAACACAATTGAGTGCAAGACCTTGTCAGGATGAAGCACATTACATTTACATTGATCACTCTTCCTCACAGACACTTCTACCTTTCCCACCATTCTCATCACACCAGATACATGTAGCCTTTTGTCCCTAGAAGTTATTTGTTAAAGAAATACATATTATCATTTTTTCCAGTGTGTTTTAAACGGTCTTGTCCTACTCCATGCATAGCAATGGTCACATTACTAGAAGAGTAGAGGTTACTTCCTTTTGCACTTCAACTTCTCATAGCTTATGATGCAAGATATCCTTTTCCTCTGCCTGAGGCAGTCATGGAATTAATTTTCAGTCTAGACACAGAAGTGGCAATAAGGAGCTTGACATGGCCATGAGGTTATTTGCATCTGTTTTTTTTTTTTCTGATTTTGTTTGCACGAAGTGAACATGTGACTCTACACACTGTGGGTTGTGCCACAAGTCCTCAAAGAACTTTTCCTTTCACCTTTCCCTTCTTCCTCAAAGGAAAAAGTGGTTGCAACAAGTAACACATGTAAAATAATGACTATATTTGTAGACAGATCACATTTCCATGACATGACATGACATGAGAAGGACCTAACTGAATTCACAATTGCTGTATATTAATATACCATCTTTGCCCAGTAAAACTTTTATTCCTGGCCTGTGCCAATGCTACCAGACAGGAAACAAACCAAATGGCATGTTTTTCCAACACCAGTTCCAAGGTAATATGCCTCCACCTATCATTGGAGAGTATTTGGGACAATGTCAATGTGATGACAGTAGAAGAAAAAACACTGAAATGTTACTTACAGGCCTAACTAAGACTGAGTAAGAAAGACTCCAATCCTCTGCCAAAGGCAGAGCATAAAGACTGTGGTTCACAAAATATTGCCAGGTGTTCTACAACTGTAGCATTTTGACACAATTTAAAAACATAATGGAGCTGAAGTCAAATTAGGACTGATATTCCTTCGTGTTTGTCAAGGAACAAGAATGAAAGCTGCTCAAAACATTTGTATCAAATTAGAGTGCCAGAAAATTGAATTTGACTAAGAGAAATGGCCACAAATGCCAGTGCTGACAGCAGAAGCTTTTGTACTTTTTATATCCTTTCTTCTTTTCTTCTCCTAAAGAATGGACATTTTCCTATTTGTCTGAAAAATCCCTTCCTTTCGGTTAAATATTCCTCCAAATTAAGACACACCTTCACAGACCCATTGCATCAGCTTTCACCTACTTAACTATCATCAGGATCATCAAGGTGTTCTTTGCAGAAGCATTCATTAACCCTCCTCCCAGTGTAGTGAGCTGGACTGATTCTATAGGCATTTGGCTCTCACAAAAGTCTTGCCGGTGTTTAGCAGCTAATTAGTGCCAGTTAGCCCACTCCTAAATTCTGAAATCCTCATCCACAACCTCCAAGTACTTACACAAGGAGATGCAACGTCTTTGTTCAGTTTTTCTTCCCTCATCAGTGAGTCTTTGCTTTATCAGTCAGATCCAGGAACCACACAGTATGTGCTTAGGTGATGTCTGCACATTTTTGAACAACCTTAGCCCTAAGTCTGTCATTCTTTCATGACACCTGTACAACACCTGGACTGGTTGCCCACAAACTTCTGATTTCATACAGTTCCACACAGTCTGACATGTCTCTATAGATGTAGCAGTCTGTCCTAAAATCTATCATGATGATTAATAGAGAATATCAGAAAGAAGTCTTGTCATTCAACTTTGTAAATACTTTTGTAACTGTTGCGAGGACCTTCAAATGTAGTTGCTCTGCCTTCAGCTCTATCAGAGCAGTGTAACACTGCTGTTTCTAATTTCTAGAACAGCACAGGTACTGCAGCAATACACTTGAAAGCCAGAACCCTGCCTCAGAACTAACTGGAGGGATAACAGTGTAGACCACCAGTGACAGCCACTGTGTTGTCAAGTTTGCCTGGGTCAGGTGAGAAATGGTCTGCTCCTGGCCCTTGTCTGCTGCTGGTAGGGATGGGAAAAGGCTGAGGTGGGAAGAGGCTGGTATGGATGCAGCATCAGGCCACTCCTTCAAAGGCTCTGGAGAGCAGTCCTACAAACAAGTAGCAATGAATATATGACTAGTTATTTACTGAAGCTGTGGGAAATACTTTCCAGGCTGGTCCAACAAAAACAGATGGGAATATACCATGATGGGAAAGATACTAATTTCATTCAGTTCTTTCAGTTCACTGAAACAGAGAGAGTCCATGAGGAAAGATTGCAGAAGCAGCTTGTGTCATCCTGTGGGCTCCGTAGCACAGGTTCACAATTGGCACCCTATAACCCTTCTCTGTGATCTCTACGGATTAAATGAAGTTTATCAAAAGATGAAAGCATCCAAAGGTTCGTGGCAAGGACAGAGCTGAAGAGAGGCCACAGCAGGTTCATGAACCTTGTTTCTGCCTGGATGGTAGCATGAAGAGGAAATCAGCTGTGTCACATTGAGACAAGTAAAAACCCTCATTTCACTCTGGCTTCTCAGTTCCAGAATATGGGTTGTACTGTCCACAACAACCCTCCCTTAGCTTTGCCTGAATTAAGCCAGACAGCTGCATACATTACATCATTGTCCACAGACAACCAAGATTCTCCATGTTCTAATAACATACTTTTAATTAATCCAGCAATCCCTCACCAAAGGACCCAAGCAAAGATCTGACGAGTAGGACTTATTTCCACAAGACTGACAAATGGTGTCGTGCCTCTTCAAAGAGGGCAAAATGTTCAGACATGAACTAATAAAGCAATTCCTGAAACCAGTGGGACAGCAATTCCTGAAACTTGTGGGATATGCCTACGTGATCCTGAGTCCATGAGGACACTGGATATGGGTGGAGATCAGCAGCAAACCAGGGCTGAAGGGACAGGAGGAGATGGGTAAAGGAGAAATGTCTGGGTGGCAAGGCAGAAGATGAGACTCTGTTACAGAAAGACAAAGGTAAAAGCAGGGCTCTTGGAGAGGGGGGAAGGCTGTGAAGAAGGGAAAATCATTGAGCTGGCTGGAAAAGGGCAAAGAGGAAAGGGCCTTGCCTCTCCACTTCACCATGCTTTCTACAATTCTGATATTTAGCACTGATACATCCAGCTGACATTATGACAGGAAAATCTGTCCAGTCAACTCACAGGTCTCTGTGTCTTGTCACCAAAGGGTTATTGCCTACACTTTCAGAAGGTGTCACTTTAGTTCCTGATGCCAAGCCCCAGAGCCCCTGCCAGCAGCATCAACAATTCCAGGTAGATGGGGAGCATGCACCCTGCTGAGTGTGCCTGGTGAGGTGAAACCTGTTCTGCACAGCAAGGTTCAGGAACAGTAGGGATGCTTGCTTCATCCCAGCTGTACCTCATTGGAGAAAATGTAGTCTCTCGTGGTTCTAAAAAACACATGTGGAGAACTGGACATGCTCACTGATTTTCCTCTCTCACCCCAAAGTTCAGACTCACTCCACTAGCAAGAGACTGGTTTCCATGAACATTGAATTAGTGATGAAAGCTTGGGGCTGAAAAACGTAGGTGTTTTTCTTGTTACTAATTAGCCCTACACACGGCATAAATTTTCCCAAGGAAGATCCCACACATATTCCTACACAGCAGGTCAGTTAAGCCAAAACAGTTCCCCAAATGTATGAACAGATATGCCCTTGCAGGTGTACACTGTAACATCTTGGACATCACTGTTTTGTCTTCAAGGAAGCAAATCTCCTTTTAACAGTTTTGAGTTAGACAAAAAAGACTTTAAGTTGGATTAATTTGTTTTTTCTCTAGCAGGCAGCCTCCTCAGCTCTGTAAGCTGTTAACTCGTTCACTTCTGTGATGCCTTTTGGGCTACAGTTTGTTATTTCTTTGTGCTTTTAATCAGCTGATAACAGTGGTATGGAGTTGTGGGTGCCTAGGGGTGCATTTCTCATACTTTTGTGAGAGATAAAGCCTGCACAGCTCTGCTGAGGCAGAACAATAAAGCCCCTGAGCAATTAAGGAAATCCGATAAGTCCCACAAATACAAGGTGCAAGACCTCCTTTTGTCCAGGGATCTGGTAAGTGTTTCGTGCCATTATTCAAGAGAATCCAGTGGTGAAGCTGTCTGCCTCAAGAAAATGTGTATTAGTTGAGCTAAGGTTACCGAAGTTATGCCTGAGTAACATCTCTACGATTCTGCCCTAAAGCAAAGGGAAGTTCATAACATAGAGCCTAATTTGCTAAATTATACCTACTGTTTGGACTGCCAGCTCCTAACAAGCATTAACTGACACCCAGGCTCCTCAGGCAGCATAGACTGGCTGGCTGCACTGGTTACAAGGATATTTCCACCTGAGAAAGGTGAGCTTCACTTTTCCCAATATCATAATCCTATTTAAACGAGTTGGTAGTGTTCAGATTCTAGCAGCTGTTGTCTTCTATCTCTCTGTTACAAAATGTTGCAAGCACTCAGGACAGAGTTCAGAGCCTTCCTGCAATCCACTCCTGGAAACCACCAGCATGTAGAATATCTAAAGGTGTAGCCCAAAGTTCCTTTGATCTCATCCAGTTCTTCAGGTGAAAGACTCATACTTCACAGCCCACATTCTTATGGTATTTAGTCATTAAAAGCAGAAAATCTTAGAGGATTTCCTCTTAAGTCTCTCCAACTCCCTCAACAAGTTATCTCTGACGTTCTAATTTGAAAACTTACACAACTGTCTCACTCTAGTTCTTGGAAGTAAACCCATGTGCATCACAGCTTTTGTGCAATATATACATGCTAAAGTAAAATTAATATCCTCTGTTTAGTCTGAGTTCATTGGCTCAATGCCTAGAGTGACTAAGGAAAGAGACTAGCATTTATAGACCAAAGCTGGAATTAATTCTGCTAGGGAAATGGACTGTGTTGAGAAAAAGACTGTGAGAGGTAGAAAACAATGGAACTCTCACTATCCAGAAGTCAAGAGCTGTCATATATAAACTGGAGTCTGGGAAGTGGAGAGGAGATAACATGTAATAGCAAAGAGAATAAAGGATCTGATCCAAATTCCTTGACTGCCACTGGAAGTTTTTATGTTTCTGAGAGGAGGGCTCAGACGACATCTGTATACATTGAGTTTTTAACAGCTCCAGGGCCAAATCCCATTTTCATTCATCCCAGTATTGAAAGAGAATTAATCCATCAGAATGTAGACAGATCCACACTTCTTACTGTGGGGCAGACAAAGAGTAGCTCCTTTGGAATCCTTGTCGCTGTACATACCTGAAGAAGATATTCCATCCCACCCATTCAAAGTGCAGGAGAGGAAAAAATTTCTTGGTTTATCCACTAAGACCCCAATGTAAATCTATTAAATCTTTTGGTCATGATTTTGAAAAGTATAAATGTAGTTTGTAGGTTTTCATAGCAGACATTTTTAGGCTGTAGTGAAGACTATCTCACTGTGAAGTAGGCCCATGATGGGGAATAGCTTTTCGCTACAAATTCAGCAGCAAATAAAATTCACATTCCCAGAAATGGAAAAATGTTTGAAAGAGATGGACTAATTAACCACTGCTAACATTTAAGCAGTTTAGGTTTGAAATACTTTTGGGGTTGAATAATGGAAGGGAATAATGGATATTATGATTGAACTTGGGAATAGTTCAGCTTGAAGAAAAATTATATAGATTAGAGGATGCTTATACCTGTCTTGGGACCAAAACTTAATCACTGTTTCTATAATAAATATTTCCATGAGCTAATCACATCAAAGTGGTGAGCTGTGTTTCTTTGCAGTAAAAGAAAAGAATGGTATATGAAAACAGCAACAATACAGAACAGCCCACCTACTAAGGGCAAACTGTTTTACACACTACAAGCTACAAGATAATCTGTCTTGATGTTTGCATTTAGACAGATTGACTCAAGATAATGTGATAATTATATATTTAAAAACTCCATGGAATAAAGGGCTTTCTGCAGGAATTAATATAACTCACATAGTTAACTCACTGACAAAAATGGACTGCTTGATTGCTCTTTTACATTTGGTGAAGTTATCCACTAATCAAACAGATTTAAATATTACTTTCTTGTGTGGTCATATCTTGTTGGAATCAGAGTGTTTTTAACAGCAATAATAGTCTGCAAGCATAGCATGGGAATTTAAAATTGAAAGAGTTTGAATGTCTCATATAAAATTGGTTAAAGATATCGCTCAACCCTTTAAAGAGTTGACAAACAAGACCACAGTGAATTTTATGTCTCAAAAGGAAAGCAAATTTGAAGGAGAGGTTTAACCAGTCATAACCAGTTTGAGCAGGTCATAGAATTTCACCCATCATTAAGCCTTGACACTGCAAACAACAAAACTGTTGGGAGCCAGATCTCAGTGTCAGTAAGACACTCTATGGATATTGTTACTGGAAAACTGTTTCTAGGTCCCAAAATTATGATTATCAGGTGCTTTGTTGTTCACTATCAGTAGTTTACAATTGTGTTTGTAGAAATGATAATATGTGATGCCTAATTCTCTTCAACACTATTTAATAACGCTGTAATTACTGATTTATGTACTTGTTACCCACCCCCCAAAAAAGTGCTGGTATGAAATATTAATAAAAATTAATAAATCCCATTTGATTCATTTTCAGTTATCAGTATAGTGTTAACACTGATTAAGCAAAGCTCTAAATAAAGGTAGATTTACTGGGCAGTTCAATACTTTCATTCCTTTTTAATGCCTTGGGAGGAGGATTCAAGAGGAAAAAATACTGTCATGGGAGGTATATGGCCCCAAGAAAAAAACTGGAAGTTGAAAGATGGCAACTCAACAGCATCACTGATTCTGCTGTTCCCCTGGGTGGTAACTGCCAGGCCACCATCAGGTGTCTTCTAAGTGTAATGAGCTCGTTTATGGATAATTGCTACTTTTACTCACCTGTCTTGTGCATTATCCAATACTTTGTACTCCTAAATTGTGTAGATGCTGCTTGCAGAGTCTGTTTACACACAGTGAAAGTGGCTTGGACAGACGTGACCTAACAAGGCAGAGAGAGGTGCCTGCTCCATACTCTGACCCAAGTCTACTCAGGTAACAGAATATGATGCATGTGATGTGGTCTCTCTCTTTATTCACATGCATATAACCTGTTTCCTTGCATTTTGGCAAAACTTTTACTATTCACTGCCAATTTTGTGCAACTTTTTTTTTTTTTTAAAGAAACAAGTGTTGATAGTTTTGCCAGCATCCTGACATTTTACTTCTAATGCCTCACACTACAGAGCGATATATATCTCTTTTACTTGCAGAACTTGTTGTAACANGTGTGGATAGTTTTGCCAGCATCCTGACATTTTACTTCTAATGCCTCACACTACAGAGCGATATATATCTCTTTTACTTGCAGAACTTGTTGTAACATGCAGTCAGTCTTCTCACGAGTAGTTTGCGGCCCTATATGTTTCTGTTCTGCTGCATTCATCTTGGCATAGCTTCTTCAGTCTTTGCTTTCAGCACAAAAACCTGCTTGCAGGCAAGGCTTGCGGTCCTTACTGTCATAGTGCTAACTTTTACCTTGAGTTCCTGCACGAAGTCTGAGATCAGTTTTCATTTGCTATACTGCTTTGGCAGAATAGTCTGTTTAGTCCCATAACTGCAGTTTGCACACAGAACTCACTCCTAAAAGATTTACTGAACACTCCAGATATATTTTCTTCATTTGTTTTAAAAACAAATTGAATTCACATGAGTAAACAGTGTCCCCAACCCATTTTGTGAAACTGCCCAGTCCCATTTAGCACCTTCAGACAGTCACACTCCTTTGATTTAGATTTTTCATCCTGAAAGGCTAGAGAATTGCCAATTTTCCAGATTTATTTTATTATGATGGTTATAATTATATGAATTGGTGCGAGAGTTTAGCAACTGCAGTCTCACTTCAACTCCATTTTGTTAATCTCTGTGAAAGAATAAAAAAGAAGAGGTTATAATACCTTTATAGCAGAAGCTAGATTAACTGAAAGGATTTTTGGTCCAGTCATGACAGTTTAAGATGTTGCTGTGCATCATCAGAGCTATGGTAGCTGCACGAGTGTGGATTGAGTTGCAGCAAAAGAAAGGTGAATTAGGAACTAATTGTCATTTGTTGGGGGAATGAATAACATTAGCACATTGCTGTCAGCTCACTATGTCCTAGTTACCAGTAAGTGCTCCAACATTTACTGCCAATAAGCTCGCCTGCAGGATCCCATTAAACTGAGATAACAAGATGTCTCAGGCTCATCTGCCTATTCAGATGTGACACACCAATCTTGAGATAAGTGTCTCAATAGCATGTACCATCCTTTGTAAGCATTCAAAAATATTGCAAATACCATCGACATATAAATGGAACTCAGAAGAAGAGTTTTTTACTAGCTCTAAAGTCAAATAAAATTTTGAGTCAAGAGAGTTTTTAATTTGTGCCCACAACATACATCCAGGTAACACTTTTTATATCTTCATTAAAATGATAAAAGGCAACGCTGTGATTGTGAACAGGCACACAAAACTCAAGGGGCATATTTTATTGGTGGTGTCCTTTCAGTGGTGTCTGAAGCATTTAGAAATGCTTTTCAGACTGACCCAGCTTTTAAAGGGGGCCCAAAACCAAGAAGAGGATTGCTTGCCCTAACTAAGAAAAGGATAAGCAGGACTGTATTTGCTAATCAAAGATGACAGCCATGGGTGAATTCTAGAGATAACTGTGACCTAAGTGATGGTCACTAACAGCCCGGTCACCCAACCTCCTTTACTGGGACTGAAAAGCTAAATTCTGAGGCAAAACCGGGAAAGGGGATGCAGGGTAGGGCTGCATTGCCTGCACAAGCAGTCTGAACTTGAGATGGGAGACAGGGGTAAGGTAATAGCAGTCCTGGGTTTTGTTATGGCCAAAAAGAAAAAAGCAGGGCTTTTGAAGGAAGCGGGAAGGTTTAGGGAGCAAGGAGATAATCTTTCTGCCAGAGATGTGTTTAGACTTGGAGGTGGTCCTAATGCTGCTTTTGAAGTCATTTTGGTCAAGCAGTTTGTTTTTCCCAGGCCTCCCTCTTTTCCTGGACTGCTTTTTAGAAGACAATGCAAAGCAAAACAAACTGCAATTAAGTTCAGGTAACACTAAATGTCTGACCTGAATCCACAAACACAAGGGATCTTTCAAGCTGAAGCTGGAAACTTCTTCATTATGTCAATGGTCTCAGTATTACTGCAAATGCCAGCTGGGATCATCTAACAGACTGAGACCACAGGTAATTGTGTAAAGAAAACAAGGTACCCTCAGGATGGAGTCAGGACTTTAACTCTGTGCAGTCTGGTTTCTGTTGGCTTAAAAAAATACAGTATTTCCTATGCCTATTGCATGGTCCTGAAAGGATCGATTCTAACAGAATCTTTTCCTAGCTCAACAAACTGCAATACCCAGCTTTGAAAACTGAAAAACCTCCATCTTTCGGGTGTTAACAGTTCAAACAAAAGGTCAGGTCTTAAAAGGTGAGCCTACTGTTCTATTTGCTGTAATTTGCATAGATACAATGCAGGGGGGACTTTTCTTTATGCTACAGGAAACAAAGAGTTTACATCAAAGAGCGTTGAAAGGTGTTCTGTAAGTTCACAGAGCAAGAAACCC
The DNA here is from genome assembly GCA_013398175.1 of Climacteris rufus. NCBI lineage: Eukaryota > Metazoa > Chordata > Aves > Passeriformes > Climacteridae > Climacteris > Climacteris rufus. The sequence goes on from VZRZ01007703.1 coordinate 651,798, forward strand.
CTTTGGTCTACATATCTGGATGGAAATCTCATGAAAACAGGCTCTTCCATAACATTTCCAGTCATTTCTAATCCTAGCTGGCTCAGAAACAACAGAGTGATAACATTTCTCAAGTTATTTCAGTAGCCCTGGTTTTGGTCAAACCCAGGAACCATGTAAACTTCACAAACAGAAGTCTGACAGACAGAGGAAGCCTTAGAAGAAAGGCTTACTTCAGCTTTAGTTCATCTATGGGTAATACTTTTTACAATATTAATAAAGATGCTTTGTGCTTTCATCCCAGAATCATGGGATACTCCAAGGCCTAGTCTGTGCTTCAATTCTTAAAATATGCAATTCTGTAAGCCCTGAGCTCATTACTGCCATGGTTAAATCTACTTTTTCAGCTGCTCTACCTATGTGAGACATTTTGTACTAACATAGGTTATCTTGTTTCACTGAACTAAAATAAAATTCTATTTGGGGTAGGCTGCTGTGGCTGGAGGAGGCAAATATTTCAATATACACATAACACCCCACCAGAAGTAAAAGAATAAAAATAGTATGTGCTTTTCTCATCCTGTGTGGTTGATCTTTGTCTTTACTGTGATTCTTTCTCAAACTGCAGTGGTCCAGGAGGAGATGCTTTGTGTGCCCTTCTCTCCTCTTTGCACATGCACTAGCAGTAACAGACTAGTAACCCTTTTTCTCTGCCTCTTGTTCTTTGATTTTATTCTTTTTTCGTGCCTAAACTGGGAGATTGGAATTCATTTCTCTTTTTGTTATTTCATAACTTACTTCTACTAATTTTAAAATTTTCAGAACCTTTGCAATCAATCCACTTGCTTCACAGTGGATAAGAAGCCCTAAGACCTGGAGACACTGGCACAGTATTAAATGATCAATGAATTCTCTTTGTCTTGCTTTTTCAGAGAGTGGAAGTCAATATGGCAGACACTGTGACATCCACTAGCAGTCACATTGAAAGTATAACACCTTTCCTGTATTTTTACCCCCCAGTTGGTGATTTCATTTAGCAATTACATGACTACAAAGGAAAGCAGTGCATCCAGCCCTCATCAGTCTAGTCAAGATAGAAGATAATTGCTCACACAAAATAATCTTGAGAGCTTGTGCTTCACAGCAGTTTTCCATGTATGTTTAGAGAGAACAAATTGCAGTCTGCAGGTCAGCATTGAATTTGCCAATAATTGTACCAGTCTGAAGGAAGCTGAGATGTTTGCCATTACTCAGTAGTATTGTTTGCTTGGTTTCTAGAATTGTCCAGTCTTAAGTACACTCAACAAAACATTGCCAGAAGGAAGAATGCCATGAAGAACTCTGAGACACAAATATTCCAAAGCAAGAGGTTTGTTTGAAGTGCCTCCGTGGAAGTATAGAGAGACAACATTACAAAGGAGAAACACTGCTGGTCTGTGAGCAGACCAGGAGACTGCATGTATGGCTGTAGAAAATCTTCCCCTGCAAAACCCCTTTGGTTCCTCTTGACTTCAGCAGAAATGGATGGATCTGACCTCTCAGCAGGGCACCAGCTTCTAGCTCATCATGTCAGTTCTCAGTCTTTCATTCTTCAAGACCATCAAATGTGTGTGTCAAAGACAGAAGGCTCTTGTGAAACCGAAGTGCTTAATATTTGTCAGTTTGTGATCCTCCAATGAAAAGTGCAAACCATTATTCCTAATAACATGAATCTCTTGGTTTTTAAGAGTCGCCAGCAAATCTTTTGAACTGCTAGTGACAGAATCTTTCCTTTCTTTAAGTAGCATATCCTATTTTTCAAAAAGTTCCACAACACGCCCTTGTAGATCTGAGCAGTAGACAGAGTAAAACTGTCAAAAAGTCATAATACAAAATCTAATTATGTGGATGGAGGGGGAAGTTTTAATTAAGGTGGTTCTAAATGCAGCTTAATAAAATAAATATTTGCCTGGATAGATAGATAGATAGATAGATAGATAGATAGATAGATGATATAGATATAGACATAGATATAGATACAGATATAGATATAGATATAGATATAGATACAGATATACACAATTCTGTTTACAAGTAATATACCTGCTACAAGGATATTCCCCACTCTCATGAGTGAAAGCATTTTTTTTTTAGTTTTGGGCATACTGCTCATTTAAGATGGCATCAGAGTCATCTGATTCTTGAATGGGTGATGATTCCTCATACGAGAAACCAGAGTTACCAGCTATAGGCAAACCATGTGCAAATAAAGGGATCTGAACCTACCAAGAGTAAGTAAATTCTCTGCTGGTAGTTTGCTTTGAAGGTATAAATCACGAGCCTAGTAGTGCTTCTAGAGCAGATAGTTGAGCTCCAGTCACGCCTTTCCAACGTAGAAAACCCAAGCAAGAGAAGGAAACATGATCCCATTCCCCCTTGAGGTACCTGTTCACTCCACAGAGGTTAAGGGAGGCCTCTGAAAGATCAGCTTTGGTTTCAGCCACAAATATCCTCTTCTTGTTACGTCTCGCTCAGGTTTTGATCCACACTCAGGCAAATTTCAGTAGTAGGATGGGTACTCTCAGCAGAATCATGCCTGGGCTCTACCCATGCCCCGGGGCATCTGCCTGGCCTCCGTGGCAGCCCTGGGCATCGCTGCCAGCCCGTGCTCCTGCTTGCAGTGCTCGCAGCCAGGCACAGCCCCATGTGCAAACAGCGCTTCCCTGACTGTCACTCTTGGTGGCTGCTTTCTGCTGGCAGTGTTTGTGGCTGGCTCTTCCTCCTGGCCAGGGCTGGTGCTGGCTGACCTGCTAATTGCTCTTAGCTAGTTGTTCCAACAAGGTTCGTTCCCAAGTAATCTTTCCCACCACCTATTTGCTGCTTTGCTTGTTAATTTCCTGGCTGCTGCCCTGGTTTGCAGTGAGGCTCTCACAACAACCCCTGCAGTGATCCAACATGCAAAATCCATGGACTCCTCACTTTAAAACCAGAGGATACCCTTCAGGCTTTTGTCCTCTGAAATTTAAACACTGTTCAGCACCTTCCCCCAGTGTCAGGAATGGTACCATGTTTTCTACCTCTTTAAAATCTGATGGTTCATAAAAGAAATTGTCCCTATACAGAATTATATCCTCCCTTCATCCTATTCCATTAGCTTCTTTCAGAATCATTCCTCTAACTTTAGAAAACATACCAAATGAGGGTACCTCCCTCTCACAGTAATCAGGGTGTCTCCTCAGAAATTAAATCAGCAGACTTATACTGCAAGTGTCATTGCTAGAATTATTTTTGGTGACTTAGCTTTGATCAGTATTTTTATACTGTTATGCTCTTCTCCTAGTGATGTAATATTTTTCAGCACTGCAACATCCTTCAATAAAGAGCATTATATGTGTGCAAAACATTACCAGAATCACACATCTCTGATTCAGATGAAGAGATTCTTCTAAGTGGGAGCTAAACTTCTTTTGCAGATTCAAAAACAGAGGTTTCCAATGTGTAACTAAACCATTCTTTCCTTCAAAGTTTTCAACTTTCTTTCCAAAATACAAGTCACTAGAGAGTGGACTCACCAGATGCTTCAGCTGAGTACCAAGATTTGTAATGGGAGTGTCTTCTTTTATCTGTGCGAGAAAGAGAAAAATAGACAGAATTCAACATGGAATTTCACAATAGGTCTTAAAAAGCTAAACTTTATGACCAGACCACAAGAGGCAACAGAATGAATTACAGCAAAACTTCAGTAAGAGGATAACAGCTTGCAGAAAACATGTACATCACTAAAAGCTAACTAATCTGTCAGGCGTATCAAGAAATATCAAAGCTTATTACAACGTGTGCAAATAAGGAGCTGATAAAAAGTGCTGAACAGCGTTAAACACGGAACAGCCCACTGGGGAATTTCCATGAGAAACACATCCATTTGGTAACAATTCACCATCAACAAATACTTTTTGAAATCTGCCAGCTGGCCAGCTCTTAATCCACTTAGTGTGTGCTATAGTCACATTTTAGCTGCTATGGTGCTAAACCAAATGACTTTGCAGGAATATACCTGTGTTAAATCTGAACTATTATGTTTATTGACCTATACGTGATCTCCTCCAAAACCAAAATAGCAGAAAATCTCTTTTTCACAAAATCATTTATGGTGGGTTGACTCTGACTGGATGCCAGGTGCCCACCAAAGCTGCTCTATCACTCCTCTCCATAAACGAACAGGGGAGAGAAAATATAAGTGAGGTTACTGAGTTGAGATAAGGACCAGGAAAAATTACTCACCAAATACCATCATGGGCAAAACAGACTCAAATTGGGGAAATTTAGTTGAATTTATTACTAAGCAAAATGAGAGCAGAATAATGAGAAATGAAGCAAGTCTTAAAAAACATCTTCCCCCCCACACCTCCCTTCTTCCCAGCTCTACCTCCTCACTCCCAGAGCTGCAGGGTGACAGGGAATGGGGGTTACAGTCAATTCATCACAGGTTGCTTCTGTCACTGCTCAGGGAGGAGTCCTTCTCCTGCTCCAGCATGGGGTTCCTCCCATGGGAGACAGTTCTTCACCAGCTGCTCCAATGTGAGACCATCCCACAGGCTGCAGATCTTCACAAACTGCTCCAGTGTGGGTCCCTTTCCACAGGGTGAAGTCCTTCAAGAACAGGCTGCTCCAGTGTGGATCCTCCACAGGGTCCCAGGTCCTGCCAGGAAACCTGCTCCAGCATGGGCTCCTCTCTCCACAGGTCCCTGCCAGGAGCCTATTTCCCACAGGCTCACAACCATCTTTCAGGCATCCACCTGTTGTGGTGTGGGCTCCTCCATGGGCTGCAGGTGGATTTTTGCACCCTGTGATCCTGTGTGGGCTGCAGGGCACATCTGCCTCACCATGGGCTGCACCACGGGCTCTGCTCTGGTGCCTGAAGCACCTCCTGGCTCCTCCTGCCTCACTGACCTTGGTGTCTGCAGAGCTGTTTCTATCACATATTCTCACTCCAATCTTCTCTGGCTGCAATTACTTCGGTGCAAAAATGTAGGGTTTTTTCCCCTTCTAAAACATGTTATCATTGAGGCATTACTGCCATTGTTGATGGGCTCAGCCTTGGCCAGCAGCACATCTATCTTGGAGCCAGCTGGCATTGTCTCTGCCAGACATAGGCGAAGCTTCTGGCAGCTTCTCAGGGAAGCCACCCCTACAGACCCCCCGCTACCAAACCTGGCCATGCAAAATCAATACACATGTTGATTGGCATCGATATTTTACATCACTCTTTACTTTTTAAGCCTGTTTCTCTTTTATTTCTGTTTTGCCTGGCGGTGGAAGTTTCCTGGGTTAAATTTAAAATTGAAACATCAGAAGAAAATCAAAACTCTTTTAAATATGACAGAGGAGAATAAAAGTGTTGCGGTGCCTCTGGGTGTGGCCGCTGATCCGGCCTGGCCGGGGCTGCGGGGCCCGGTCCTTCCCCTCCGTGTGGTGCAGCTGGCATGGCGCAGCCCCAGGTGGTTGGGGGGGCTCCCCAGCCAGGGTGGCAGGGGCTGTCCCCGCCCAGGGGGACACCTCATTGGTTCCTGTGCCTGGTGCGGACAGCTGACTGGCTGGCGCCTCTGTCAATCATTGTGGTCCTCCGCAGTGATTGGCTCTCCTGACTGCCCATCCCTCGCCTCCGTCCTATAACACGCCCTGACCTCCATTTTGGCTGTCTTTACCACACTGCATGTCTCCAGTAATAAAATCCTACTGGCAATAAGCAGAAAAGAACCCTTTCTCGTCTCTTTACTTCCCTGCATAAATTAAACCGCTGTGCGTGAACTAAGCCTAGATTCTGCGGGAGTTCTGATGCCCGGCTCGCCTCTGATCAGAGACTGGATGAAGCCAAAGTCGCTTCTTTCAGGAAACGAGACGGACGCAAAAGGCTCCGAGTTACTCACGCTTTCTGCTCGCGGCATAAATGCATTGCCAGAATCTGTATATTAATCATTACAGAAGATGCTCAATACCAACAGCACTTTTTGTCCAAGGTGGCACAATAGTAAGAAAACCAATAATATTTCTGTCAGAGGGCAATTTTTTTCACAGAAAGGGCAGGATGATCACGTAACATCAGAGAAGTACGCTATAGAGTGTTTTGCTGGAGATAGTTCCATCATTCATTATCTGATCTATTTTCGGTATAAATTGAACCATTGTTTCTAATACGATTCAGACTTTTTAGATGTATGTTTAGATAATTTGTAACCCATCAACAAGAGGTGATTTTTTTTCCATATGTAAAGAAAACCACTTTAGCACTGATTGGGTGCTAATTGAAGACTCTAGTGGGTATGAAAAGAGTTTATGATTATTTATCACTGAATCATTGAATGTTCTGAGTTGAAAGACCAACTAGTTCCATCCCTTCTGCCATGGGCAGGGATGCCAACCACTACATCAGGTTGCTCAGGGTCCCATTCAAACTTACCTTGAACACTTCCAGATATGGGACAGCTCCAGCATCTCTGGGCAACCTGTTCCAGTGCTTCACCACACTCTGAGTAAAGAATTTCTTTCTAACACTTAATCTAAACCTCTCTTAGTTTAAAACCATTGCCCCTTGTCCTGTCACTATCTGGTCATATAAAAAGTCCTTCTCCTTCCTTTTTTCTAAGCCCCCTTTAGGTACTGTAAGGCTGCAATGAAGTCTCCCCAAAATCTCCTCTTCTTCAGGATAAACAACCCCAGCTCCCTCAGCCTGTCTTTGTAGGAGAGGTGCTCCATCCCTCACATACTGACCTCCTAGACAGTGGTGGTGTTGCCCTGGGAAAAGTTTCTAAAGAGTTTGATGTAAAACAAATCCAGAAAGGGGTAAATATGGATGTAGACATTTTCCTGTGCAGCATTCAATATTAATTTAATTTAATTTTAATATTTGGCTTGAATATTAAATATTTAATTAACTTACATAATAAATAGTCACTCTAGATTTCAAGTATTATGATCTTGACTTAGTGAATTCTATGGGAAAAGTCAGCATTAAAATTATTTACAGATTTTTACAAAGTTATAGAAAAAAGAATGGTAGAGACAATGTTAGAAACTTTGTTACATACAGTCCTAAGAGATTTTGACTGAAATTCTGTGCAGTTCAGATCACAATTCCTGCCAATGTCATCATTTGCCTTTTCTCCCCAGGAGATTATAACATCCTTAACACCATATAAGAAACTGCATAAAAAGGCAGGAGTTAATTGTGTTCTTATACAAATTTAGAAGACAAATATATTGTCTACTTATACAATTTTGTTATTGTTATTTTTTTTGTTGTTCTTCTCAGGACTCTTCAGTTACTGGATGCCTTCTGTCCAGTTCCCATTTGTGTTTTGGGAATCTCCCAGGAGGGCAAAAAGAGATGCTGGTATATTCAAAAAGACTGCAGCCATTCCAGGTGGAGCAGTAGGTGTGGGAAGTTGAAGAGTCTTTTCCAAGGACAAAACAGAATTCAGCTCTCATCTGTTGCATGGTTGTGATCCCCTGAAGGTACTTTACCCATTGCACTAAAATGAGGTGTTCTTGACAGACAGATGCAGATCACTGACAAAATTCATAAAAATTTATGTATATGGATAATCTAACATAAATCAAATAAATTTCTTACAACATGTAGCAACATAAATAAGGGCTTTTCCTTTCCTTAAAGCCAAGTATTTTCTCCTTCCCAGATATGATACTGATGCTGCTGTTATGGACAATCAACAAGAGAAATTTTAAACAACAAAGATTTATAAAAAGGAGGCAGTGAATGTGAAACCTAAAACCCCTAACAGTCCATGTGATTTGATGTCTGAGTAGTGAATATATATTTACAGTGCTAGAGGATTATCGAGGGAAAGTAGCCTGGCTTGTTAACACCTGATCAGAGGGATTCACATCAGACTGATAAAATAAAAAGAGGAGTCTTGTTAAAGTGCTGGAAGTTGATGGACTGTTTTGTTACTGATAGCCTCATTCTCAGCAAGACTAACAGTGTTTGTACAATCTAATTATAGGGGAAATAGGATACAAAATGCTATCGTATCTTTAAATGGGGAACTCAGGATGAGTCAGTGGAAGTTTTAACAGGCTGGGAAGGAAAATGTTGATTAGTAACACTTCTGACTTGGAACTCTTACACTGAAGTCTTACATTTAGGAAACAAAAACTTTAAAAATAGTTTTAGAAAGATGTGAGGCTCTCTGGAGCTGCTGTTGCTCCGTTTTCTTTAGAGAATACTTAGAGCAGCTCTGAGCGAGGATAGGCAAAGGCAGCGGCACGAGCAGACCCAGGGAGCAGCCCAAAGCATTGCCAGCTCTCCTTCCCATCCAGACCTTGGAGAAGACACCTTGGAGCTTCTTGCCTCACCTCTGGAGCCTCACTGGGACCCCAGGCACCGTCCTGTATGTAAGAGTTGGAACGCTCAGTGGTGACAATTGTCACTCCCCTAGTGAACACCCATCTAAAGTATAGCACCCACAGAAACCCAGACATTTGGTGTTACCTCAGACGTCCAGGCAGTTCAGGGAGTCATATTTTAGATGACACTTCACTCAGAGGGAGAGAAAACTAAACAAACTAAACCAGGTCAGACTTCACGTGGTACAGGCTCATTTACAGCACTGTGACCTCCCTGGGACCTTCTGTGCCCCACCCAACTGGTTAGATCCACCAGGGACATCCTGAGCACTTGCACAGTGCACGTTGGTCAGGCTGTGGGAGTTGGGAGCAGGATGGAGTGCCATATTGATGCCAGGGAGAGCTTCCTTGGAGGGAGAGCTGCCTGAATGCTGCCCAGCCCTGATTTTGTCACTGCTTATATAAATGTCCCACAGACAAGCAGAGGAATCCTTGTAATCGGGGAATGCAGAAATTTGGGAGGTATGAGGAAGAACTGAGGATCCAGTGCTGACCATGGAAGGCAACTTTGGGGGGTCCACATCCTCCTGGAAAATGTTGCCTCTGCCCCAGCAAGGGACAGGGCTGTCTCCTCTGGTCTCTGGTGGTGTTGTGTGGTTCATGTACACCACAGAGCTGGACCCCTCCCACAGGCACTCACACAGCATCTCCCAGCCAGGTCAAACCTTTCAAAGTTCCAGTGCAGCAGACCTTAAAGTCTGGCAAGCCTGCTTGACACCTGTATCTGTAGCAATGGGACACTACATCTTTCACTGGGCAAACTCCCTTCTGGATGGGTTTAATCAGCCCCTCAGTCATCCTGCAGCTGTGGTGATAATGTTATTGTTGACTGACCACAAAAACAGTAATTGCTGTGTCAATCTAATACTTTACAGACGAGATCAAGACATTATGACATTAAAATCACTTGAGGTTGTGAGGTTGTGGATGGATATATATATATATATATATATATAGACACGTATGTTGATTTCAAAGACCATCTAATTCAGTGGGGAGTTTCCTATTTATCACTATTAGCTTTAGCTTAAACCCTGTGGGACTGACATTTAAGGGAGTTAGCAACTGGGCAGGGACTCCAGAGACCAGTTTACACAAGAGTTTTTTCCATTTGCTTCTTAATGACCTCAGACACCTCTCCCTGTGACTCAGTTTCCCCATCTGCAAAGGGGGTAAGCCTGACCTTCCTTGGGGAAGGATGAAAATCTACAGACAAAAAAGGTGACATGAGTTGGGTATTCTTATTTTGCACCTAGTAATAAGGGAAGAAATTAAAAACAAAAGAAGATGAGAAACTTAATCCATTTGAGTAAATATATTTGCTTCTGGTGGGGTAGCTGATGTCTCAGAAGAATTTGTTTGCTATTACCAGAAAATTTCTCAGCAGCAGCTGCAGAGATTGGTAATCTGCAGCTACACAGAACTCAAATCTATACTCTCTGGGTTCAGAGTGTGTCATTACCAAACTGCTGTTAATCACTCAGTGCAATGGTGGTAGCTAAGGCTGATTCCCAGCCTCAGACCCTGCCCTTGGTGAACATGAAAAGCAAAACTCTCCTTGCCACTCCTTCAGGAAGCAGCTTGAGACAGGGCTCAGCTAGAAATCAAGCTGGAAAAAGAAGTCTGGGCTCTAATCTAATCAATGGAAACTCTCCTCACCTCTACAAAGCCAGGGTTTAGCCCTGTAGCCAAAAATAAATATCAAGGATTTTCCAGTGCATATCTGTGACTTTTAAGAACGAGCATGGATGGGCTTCCTCCAAGCAGCAGCAGCCTTGGCAGTAGTATTTCTGAGTGTCTCCTCCATCAGAACTTTGTATGAAATGTGCTCACCAAGGCTTGCAGCTATTGCACTCCTTCAGACATATCACAGAGCTACTGACCTCAGAGGCATGTTTTAGAACATTTTCTAGCTATAGCCAAGCTAGGAGTTGCTTGTCTGGAGGGTGTTTTGGAAGATAGTGCAGCTGCATGCTTTGAATAACTAAATCAAGTGACTCTCACATGTTCAGTTACATTTTCATTGTATTCTACAGCTACTGGGACAGTGCAGGGCAGGACAAGAGTTCTAGTCACATAGCTAGAAATGCAGAGAAAGACACAGGATTCAATAATATCTCAGCTCCGCATGATCCAGTAACAGGAGTCCTTTGGCACATGAATCTTCCATTAAGCACATTTTTGGAACCAGGCTGATGGTCAGGGAGGGGTTTGTGTTTGCTTGATAGATTTACAATAGGATTTTGTTGGCCTTCTGCTCTGTGTGTATCTGGCTCTTGCTTCTAGTTAAGCATTCGAAGCAATACCCTTGAGCTTTGACTGCATGAGAACCAAACCTGCTGAACTGAAATGGCTCAAATGTGAACATCTTGCCTGACAGCCCATGAATCCTTGGAGATAAGTAAGGAAATCTTGTCACTGAGATAGTGTGGACACTCAGGCTGGCCAGAGCATCAAAATGAGTCTGCATGTGCTGCCACTCAGTGCTGGAATTTGGGTTGATTTTTTCTGTCATGAAGAGAAATACAAAATGTGGTTGTTTGTGTAAATCAGGATAAACCTTAAAATACCACAACCCTCTGCTACCAACACAGACAAGATTCAGTGAAGGACACATATCACTAAAGGTCAGTGAGCAGAAAAATGCAAATGGAAATTAAAAGCATCAAAAGGAAGGTGACAGTAGGGTTCAGGGAATTTGAGAGGAAGGGTGGGCATCCGACATGCAAGTCACCAAGGCTGACCTCAGACCATGAAAGGAAAGATTATCACAGATGCCAGTAATGAAAGCAGATGGGGATGTGGCATAACATTGGCTTCCCAATACATCATTGACTAATAAAATGACCAATACCATAAGGATGATTTTCACCACAAAAATCTGCAAGTGTCTAAAGACTTCAAAAACAGTAAACTCATTTTGTAGATGACAAATATTAGTGAGTAACTCAATTAAGAACCCCATAACCCACCACTCAAATTTAGAGCTGCTTGCCCCAAGATGCACAATGAATTGCTGTGGTGTATTGTGAAACTTACTCCTTGTTTCAATCAGGAGATATTTTCCTCTCTGGTTACAATAGTAATAATCATGGCTTTGTTTTTTTTTATGGTGGTGTTAATCACAAATGGTGGAGTACAAAGTAAACATATCCAATATATGTCAGCAAAAATAATAGCAAAATTTAGCCATTTTGTATTTGTTCTTCAAAAAAACAAACACAATTTTAAGCATAAGTGGTTTGGGATCTTTTTTGTATAAGGCTTTACACTGCCTTTTATCTTAAAAAAAAAAAAGCCTATTAAAAAAAATAAAATTAGTTTTTCCTGCCTTCTAGCCACAGATGTAAGCCACATTGCACATTACAAAATTGTCTGATGTTGATGCAATTGATGATCACAGTTGTGTTGGTCATTTTAAGGAAGCAGACCCACAACTTTGGTATGGAGTGACTGAATCTGCCAAATCTAAACACAAATTCAGCCTTTGTCACTTTATGCTGGAAGTATGGCTCAGGAAGCCACCTCAGTAACCTTGCCTATTCATTAATTTGTTTTTTGTGAATGGAAACAAGATTGGGGGTATTGGTTATAGTGGGGTGGTTTGGTTGTGGTTTTGTTTTATTCTGAACTGAATACTGATTTTTCTACTGTGGCTGTTTATGTGATTTTATATAGCCTGAGTTCATTCAGATTAGGTCAAAATGTCCTGAATTTTTCTGTAAACTGACCATCATAAAATTACAGAAAGATTCAAGATCACACTTTGGTATCTTTCCATGTGTATTTTGTACAGATAAATATCACCTAAGAGAAAGACAATCTGCTTCCACAGAATTGCAATATCTTTTACTAAATACAGAAGCTGTGATTCTAAGTCTGGCTTAGTTTACAGAAAATTATTAATTTCCGTGTTATTGTTCAGTTATTTATTTCCCTGTTGTCAGGCATTTTATTTTTTTATTGTTGACATATGAAATTGAGCCCACATCTGTTTAGGAAAAGACAATTATTTTCTTTCAAATTGTCTGGTTATGAAAGTTTCACCCCATTGTGCAAGTTTTGGTGTATTTCACACAAAAAGACAAGCTTTATCTGTTGGCAGGAGAAAAGAGCTATTCAGCTATATGAAGGAGCTTATCTAAAAAATACAAATATTAATCCCTAACTAGACTCTTGCAAAATGTGTTCTCCTTCATATAATCTCCTTGTGTATTTGAATAGATATTTACAGAGGGAGGCATTTTTCAGGTGATCTTCCCTTCCCATTGCTCTGACTCAAAAGCAGTTAGTGTTCAGTCTGACCATTTTCACATGGGAAGCAGAAAACAAGGTAGAGATTTATCAGCTGTGCCACACTGGCATTTGGGAATATCAGATATTTTGAATAATAATTATGCAGCATTTTAGCTAAACTGGTCACTCTTAATGAAGCAGATTGGGATTGCTGTGAAAGCCAAGGCTGAGGGTATGAAGGATAAGCTTCTTCTCACTTAGCTGCCTAAGAATTAGGCACTTTCTTTAAATGATCACCCAAGATTCCTCATGAAACAGTCATCCAAACAACCTCAGGAAGGGATGAACAGTCATTGTCAGTGCCTACGTTTCTCTGTTGAAAAATGAGAGAATTTAAGTGCCCATGTTGGGCTCAATATCTAATACTTAGATATACAAAGTTAGCAGAGATGAACTCAAGCATGAGAAGTATATGACAAAACTACTTAGCAGCTTTTAAAATTATAATTATATAAGCAGTAGAAAAGAGATTCGACCAGACACAGACTTAAAAAACTATCACTCCGCTGTAAATCTGTATCTAAAAATTGTTAGAACCAAAAATCTAAGACAGGATGTTAAAAATAATTGTAACAGGTGTATATTTAGATATCTAAAGAACTGGGAAGGAATTTTTTTAAGTCTCTCTACTGAGCAGAGCCATATGGGATCAGGGGGAGCTACTAGCATTTGGTGTTTTTGAAATGAAGTTATGTGTTGAAAGCTTTAAACTGACAGAGAATTCTACTTTATGCCATCACTTTTCTTACTATTGATTTTTTCCTAAAGTTATTTTTTTTTTTTTTTGTCCACAACAAAAAGATCAAATTTTGTTGTCTTTTTTTTTATATTAGAATTGAAGGTTAGGATTCAGATGTCCTGAAATCTTGTCTTAGGTGAGACACACAGAGTCAAACCGTCCAGCCCAGGTGTTCATGCTTACAATTGGACAGGCAATTCCCCATCATCATTACACTGACAAGGAGCTAAAACTCACCATGCAACTCACTTGCATGTGCTCAGAAGCACCCCAGCGTGCAATGACCATACCTTCATTTTGCCTTTATTTGTCTGCAGACTCTGAACACTGCAAGAATCTGCAGGAGCACCTTGAACAAAAAAGTGTGCCCTGAACAGAGCTAAAAAATTCCGATAGCAAGGGTGGACATTACCTGGAGGGCAATTGGTAGAAGTGGGAATAGGCCCTATTTCACCCAACTCCTTGAGTAATACTGCAGCTTTCATTTGAAAATCTCAAAAACCATAACGGATCAGTTTTATCTGCCTGAAGTCACTGATGCAGAACAGACCTCACAAGGAAGAACACCAAACAGGTTAAATGTGTATATAAGAGAATCAGAGAATCATATAACTAATAACCTTGAAAAGGAAGACCTCTAAGATCATCATGTTCGACCTTAGGTGTGTGGGCATATAGCTGTGTGTCAGTGGCAGCATTTATGGTCTGTGTGGAAATGGACTGATGGTTAGAGGTGTTTTTCTGGGCTGCTTCATGGCAAACTGGGCAAGAAGAGGACAAAGTGATTACAAATGGTAGATCTATAGCAGTAGATGGTAGATGCCTGTCCCAGGAAGGATCACTTACATCAGAACTGCTTCTGAAAGCATGAATCTGGGAATACCTTGAAAGATGGAGCATCCTGGAGAGCCTTTTGGTCTTATCATGCATACAGAGAATGGTCTGTAATTACAGAGAGGAATATTTTTCTGGTTTTGATACTACTAAAGGCTTGGAGCTCTTAAACCATAGCCAGTGACAGCAACCAGCGTAACTTGGATGATAAAATCCTGCACTACAAGAAAAACACCAAAACAACAAGCACCACATTTTAGGACTAAAAATGAAAAATAAAATATAAAAGGGTAGACAGGGAGAGATATCTGCCACCTCCTAAGAAGATTTTTAAATCAAAGGGGGACACTGTGATTAGATTATGGTCCCAGAATGACAACAACTCAACTTTCTCTTTGAACTCGGAGAGGCTCCCAGGATGAAGTGGTGTTCAAAGACAATTCCTTTGCATGAATAATATGGGGGAGGGTTTAATTACCACCTCCTCTCATTCTTCATCTTCTCTAGCCAGAAAGCTCAGGTTTCAGCAGTTTTGTTTCTCACTGACACTGTGGCAGACTGGGGGAAGGGAGAGGAGAGTGGAAATACTACAAGGCTGGGAAAAAGGGTAAGCAGCCACTGAGCTGTAGCAAAAAGAACAGAAAAGAAAAGAAAATAAAAGGGCACTGCCTCATACGTATATAAACCAGTCAAAAAAAAAAAAAAAGAAAAAGAAAAAGAAGAAGAAAAGAAAAAGGAAAGACAGAAAGCACTATCACACTGATATAAATCTCTGAACAGGGTAGTGTCAGAAATCACAACTCTGGTGCAAAACAATCCTGTGGCTCAAACTCATCTCACTCAGAGTGTTATAGCAGTACTGTTATAGCAGTACGGGAACCACGGTATATACTGAGCAGAGCTGTTTCAAACCCAGTTTCACTCTGGCTGTCAGCTTAAGCAGGGGCCACAACAGGTCCAGACCAAGAATGAGTAAATCCTAATGTTCCCCAGTGTAAACAAAGACTGAATTCATGTCGCCTTTATATTTATGTTGTCACTTATCCCCTTTTTAATGGATACAATACTAAGCACTGCTAATGTTATTGGCCAGTAACACCAGACACTCACAGAAGCGTGAGTCTGTTTTTAACAGATTTCAAATATTTTCAAATACAGTTGATTTGAGCTCATATAATATCCACAGCTTAGATTAGATGTAAGAAATGCTCTTAGTTAATATTATTATTAGTTTACAATCAGCCGTGCTATCACTTGTCTCTGCAGACCTCTTAAATAAGAGTGCCCTCTCTGGACAGAGGAGCAAGGTCTCCACACACAATGTGGAGAAAGGGATCTGGCTGTGTTTCCTGACTCGGAACGGTAAGGATCTGGCTTTCATTCCCTACTCAAAGCTCTCCCTGTGACGCTCGGTGGAGAATCCCCTCTCGCTGTTCTCTGCCCAGCTCCTTTTCCAGCTGAGGACCTCTGCAATGCGGTGTCCCCGACGCAGGAGCCACACGCCCTTCCTGACGTGAACTTTCCTCGCTGGACTCAGCTGTGAGTCAGTTGGAACCGATAACTGTGTTGTGCAAAGCTCACTGTTGGGCAAGAGCAGCTGCCTGAGGGAGTAAATTCCTCTCAGGTTGCTCCATTTCCAGTGGTTTCTAACGATCCATGTCCCTGCCAGGTGTCGATGGGACATCCCACACTGAGGGAAACGCTTCAGTTGCTGTCCTCCAACCTCTACATAGGGTGGAGGTGAAAGGGAATAGAGCAGGCAGAGCACACTTGGCTGGCTCCACCCAACACAAGGGCACCCAAGGACACCTGGGACAAGGAGGAAAGGATCATCCGATGCCTGATGTCTGAATTACACTGTCTGAAGCAGCATAGGGTGTGAAGAGCACTCTCAAGACCTCAGTCTGAGCTCAGGTTTCCACATTCAATCTTCCTCTGTGCTGAACAGCACTGGGGTTTCCTAGAAAAGTGCTCCAGCAGCTCTGCCTTCTGAGCAGAGGTCATATGAAGATTCAGTGCAGGGACAGAGGAGGTTTTGGCCAGGCACAAAGTACTGGAGCCCATCCACACTGTGGGAAAGTGCTCCCCCAGACCTCCAGGACTTACACAGAGACCTACATGGGCCAAATCAGAGGCAGCCCCACACGTGCTCATATAGTCAAGAAACATGGGCAGAAAGAGAACTGACACTGAAGTGTGATCTCAGATTTATACCCTGTAGAGATGGCCTGTGAGCCTCATTTGTGGTATGTACAATAAGACAAGCCTAACCCTGCATCACACAATCTGATTGTGATTATCCCCAGTAAAAGGGTGAGAGGGAAGTGGAGAATATTCAGTGGGGCTGCTAGTTTTTTTAAGAACAGAGGAAGACAGAAAGTAAGAAAAAATATTTAAAAGCCCTTTTAGATTTTACTTCAATGAAAGATTTTTCTCTGTTTCTGAGAAAGAACCAGAGATGAGCAAGTATAACACATCACCATGAACTAGCTCTACCCACCTCCACACCTTGGGGGATTTGGTTCCTGACTTGCATTTACTGAAACAATGCCCAGTTGGTGAGGGGTTTGATCAGCCACTCAGAAATGACGAAACAAATGACACCAGAGGAGATGGAGGTTCCCAGTAGCAGACACACAATAAGGATTCAGAGCACTGTGCAGCCCTGCCCTCCCTGCTGCAGCCAGCTCGAGCAGCCCACACAACTGCTCAGTTGCTTTGGGGAAGATCAGCTCCTGGAAGAGAGAAGATAAAGAAAGAGACATGGACAGATCATTCAAGATTAATGATGGAAAAAAGTGAAAACATTTGTAAGAGGAAGTTTTCACTACGCCAGAATCATTATTAATCGCCTGCACCTCCCTGTGACTAAGAGTTGTTAAACTTCATTGGCATTTAAAAATGTCGATATTTCATTACGCAGGCAAACGCCAGCTAAGATACTGGGATATGAAAGGGGTATTAACTGTAATGGGCATTTTTAACTCACTTTTTAAGAGTATTTTTTCAAAAGTGTTTTTTTACCTTGTCTGACTTCTAGCATGTTGTTCTTACCTTCTCTATTTTAACTTTTAATTTTTCAGTGTTTTTTAACTTCCATGCCAGTTTCTATGAAATTAATCAGAATGATAGAGAAATTTCCAAACTATTAAGGTATTTCAAGCACTGGCTGAAACAGTGTCCAAAAGACGACTAACATCAATTTCCTAACTGAGATCAGCATGGCCACAACCCTTAGCAGACATCACAGAAGCAAAACTTGACAGGAAGCAAACCTTGATGGTCACAGCATCAAGAAATTATGAAATTGATATGAAATTATATCATTTGATATGAAATTATATTTATAGAACTTCCTTTTTCACTTTTCTGTGGCCTTTTCTCTTCAGAGTCTACTTCACAGTTAAATCTAATGTAGCATCTTTGTCTTTCATTGCTTTGCACATCACACCATTTTTTGAGCAACACGAGACTTTGAAATATCTGTGCAAAGAAAGACTGGAAGCTATGGAGACAAGGATCAAGTCTTTAGCCTAACAGGGATGATATGGCAGTAGGCACTACCAGGCTGCTTATACACCCCATGTTCCAAACACAGAGATCTCAGCTGAAAGACCACTCTGCTGTTGAGTGCAGAGCTGGCTTGGAGTGCAGCACTGCAGCTGTACAGGGCTGACAAAGCACCAGCGCATGGAAAACCATTTGCAACCCTCTGTTGGGTTGGCAATGGGCAAAAGCTGAGCTGAAAGGGCTGAAATGTCCCTCTAAGGCCACAGACACCCGTACATGAGTTACCATCACTCTGAGCCCCTCTCAGTTCTTGTGTGTACCTGTAAACTCCCTTTGAACATGCAGGTGGTGGGTTTCTGATGTCTTTGGTAGCTCCTACAGGGAACACGTGATAGTTCCTCCCAATTCCTCAAGCTTGCCTTAGGCTTACTGTTTGTCTGAAGTTGAGTAAAGGGGCATAAAGTCACATCTTAAAAAGCAAACAGTGACAGTTCATTGAAACACATGGCCCTTTGCTTCCTCCATAAGAGAAGGGCTAGAGCAGCAAAGCAAACTCAAAGGCAGGATGCAAGATAAAGGCAGCTTTGAGAAGAAGGATTGAGGTTTTGGTTTTCCATTGTTCCATTCTAAAAATAACAATCAAACCTCAGGAAGGGGTGAGGTGGCACCCTGTTTTTATGGACTGTGAGTGTTGGTGCACAGATGCTATGGAAGTATCTCTAGCTGAGGCCTGGACTTGAGTGTGAGCATGGAAAGTTCCTCAGGAATGGCTTTGTACTTCCTAAGGAAGAAGTAAAAATATTACAGGTCTCTGCAATGACTGATGTTCACCTCTCTTCACAAATCACCTCAATATTTTCACCCATGTTTCTTGAATACAAGAAACAATTAGCATCCCTATTTTTTCCATTGTTTTGAGGAATTGTAACTAAAGGGTGGATACAAATTCCTGCTGTCCTGGGAATCAGGAGAGAGAAAGCCTTCGTACATCCATCAGCTGGGGACACAAGAGGGTGAATGCAGGGAAGAGCCACCAGTTGCTGTTCCAGAGCACCAGGAGGAGGCAGGCTGTAGGTCAAAGAACCCTGCATATGTGTCTGCACACAGGAAAGGAAGCGGGGAAAGAAGTGTCTGTTAGCTGTCACTGCCTTTGGATCAGAATGCAGAAGGCATTGGCAAAATTTTTCCTTGTTCTTTGGAGAACAGAGATTTATGAGAATCTGTTCCCTAATTTAGTTCTGCTTTCCCCATGATTTCTCTGTCTCCACTCAGGATGGGTCTCCTTCCAGCAAGGAGTACAACTTACAAAAATGAAGAAAACACCCGATCTTCAAAGGGCTGCAGCACATTGCCGTAGTGCCGTCATAGCAAGGACACAGCCCCATCTATACAGGCAAGATCAAACAGCATCCTGCAGAGCCAGGATGCTATTGCATTACAATATGATTCTTCCCCATGACAGATTTGGCCAAAAGCCAGGCAATGAAAAGGGTCTGCTCAGTGAATGGACTTGGGGTCTTAGACAGCAGCTGGAGATTTATGCCACTGTTGTTGCAGAAATCAAATCAAGACACTGTTCCCCAGCATTACAGGCTCACCCAGCCATCTGCAGGCCAATGGTGTGAAATTTGTGCCTTGTGTGTCATCACTGTAGCTAAACATCTTGCACTTTTCTTTCAAAAAATGCATCCATAGAGTTAATAATTAATAATAATTTATATTAGTTAATGCTAATAATCAGAAAATGTGAGAAGGAAAATCCTTTTGTAATATCCATAGGTAAGCACATCAAGAAATGCTGCTGTGCTCTCATTTTCTAGTGTAACTGCCCATTCAATGATAGCTTGATAGGAAGTGGTATAGATCTATTTAGTGGCACTTTGCTGCCAAGGTGTTTTACTGAAAGACAAGCAGCAGGATGTAGCAACCTGAAGCACCAAGCAATGCCACAACATCCAGAGATTTTCGTGAAGAGATTTTATCTGTCTTTCTTCATATGTCTGTATCCTTGAATTTGGTTTTGCAGTCATGGATGTACAGAATATTCCTTGCCATATGTAGGATTAATCTATTAGTACTGTGGATTAGAGAGCAGAGAGTGAGAGAAATGAGCCTGTTAAGGCTTGGTGACTCTTGCAGGACTAGCAGAGGGACTGAGACCCTTAACATTAAAGGGGCTTGTGTCTGCTGTAACCTGGAAATTGCCAAATGTTTGCTTCATGCATGTAGGATTGTACATGGTGGAATTTATGCTGTGTACTCATCAGAGATGAGTCACAGAGTATGCTAAACTCAAACCCATTGCAAAAAACCCCACCAGAATTGCTAAGGGGTTTGCACAAAAATTTAGATTAGCATGGCCTGAATGAATGTGTTTGATTGGGTCAAGTGATGGGTTGCAAAATCTTAAACTGCTGTAACATAATTCCCAGCAATCACATGCCTAATATGTTATCGTGTCTGTGTTTATCCTAGTAAATGAAATTAATTAGAGTCTGTCCCCTGGTTCTGAAGGGTCATGCTATGGTTCTCACGACCAGACTGGAGCCTGCAGCTCATCCTGCCTGGTTTGGGACAGAGGGGACAGCCTGATGTGCTGTCAGAATATGCATATGCAAGAGGACAAACAATTCTTTCTTGACCTCAGAAAGTGAAAACCTCTGCAGGTGACATTAAATGTCATGGAGGACACGGGTATCTCTGGAAAGTACCTGTAGACAAGGGACTTTTTAAGTGTCAAGTCCAGCAGGACCCAGAGTTTCAGACAGAGAGCTGATGGAGGGTCGTGTGTTTTACCACTGGTCACAGAATATAAGTTTGCAAAATAACTGTTTAAATAATGGTTTAATGGCGGACTTGGCAGTGCTGGGTGTTCACAGCTGGGCTTAGAGATCTTCTCCAACCCAAATGATTCAATTTATTGATTAAGCTAAATTGTGTGTTTGCCTGCACAGTCCATTGTGTAATAAAATCAGTAGTGTAAGCTATGTTTAACATCTAGAAACAGGCACGTGACAGGAGCTCCGAAGATATTTTAATAGTCAGATCACTGTGTGTCCTGCAGCCACAGTGGGGAAAAACCACTCACTGAAACACAGGGACATGCAGTGGGAGGATGTCTCTTTAGCCAGGATGCTCCTTTGACAGTCAGTCCACAACACAACAACTCTTAATTACTTCAGAAAGATGTTGACTTTCTGGAAAGGTCTTGGGAAAACCATCCAGCCTTCACACCACTCCTCTCCTGCCTAGGGATGTTGTTCCCAGCTTGGGGGAGGGAGGCACAGTGGCTGCCTGTAGCTCTCTGTGGGGACAGTAGGTGGCAAGGCTCACAGCTCTCCCTGACAGATGTTTGTGGAAGTTCACACTTCTCATGGCATTGTTCCCATGCTGGTACCTACCCAGAGAATTTCCCCTTCCCAGCAGCAGAAAGACTTTCCCCCATATAGCCCAGAGAGCTGATGTCACTTCAGAGCACAGAAAGCAGCAGCAGGAAAAGCTGAACTCTACATCAGGGCACATTAACACTGCCAAATCTCTGTCAAGTCACTGGTAACTCTGATGTGTCACCTACTCCTGTGGCTTTGGTCAGGGAAAAGACCACATTGTCAAGGCTTCAGTCTGACAACTGGCATGAAAGAGCTGTGTCCTTGAAATCTGCCCTCATAACCAGAACTGAAAACATTTCCAGTGAAAGATCAGGAGAGCCAGTGGAATCAGCAGGCTCTGCAGACTGTCAGTGCTTGCATGTTTGCTTTGTTATCAGCACTTACATTCAATTGTATGATTGCAAAAGGGCTGTGGCACAGTTGCCCGCGCACATCAAATTGTAGCGGAAAGCAAGAAAAGTGTTTGCCTGTGATGAGATCTCACCTGCTTTGTGTGCAAGCTGCTGGAGATCATTAATACTCTCTGATATTTGTTATTTATAAGCAGCCCTGCTCTCTACAGGTTCATTTCCTGCTCTGTAGTGCAACACTGCCAGACATTTTCACACATTTTGGATGTTTTGTGTAACACGGGGCAAAAGTCTTCAGCTAATAGCTGCCTGACCATCTAATAACACAAACAGCTCAGCTGTTGTATGCTGCAACCCAGCCTTCAACACAGACCACATGCCAAGAAAATCCATGAAGGCCAGAGAGCTCCACAAAGTGGGACCTGCACCTTTCCCATAACCTAACATTATAAGACAGACAAGAAATAATTTGGACTGGAAAAAATCCAGACTCCTAGGGCAGGAATTGATTGCTCATGTTTTCACAAAAGGTGATGATGAAGACAAGTGTGCTGTCCTGTCTTGAGGTGCACCTTTCGTTGGTATGTCACAGCCACATTGCCACACAGCCACGCTGCTCAGCAGCCAGCTGGAAGGTGCACAGCACCACAAAAGTGTTAGGTTCACTTCTGACTTTTAGCTACTTTTGATGGAAAATGTGTCACCAACTCAGAGCTGATGCTTTGATGTGAGATTTCCAGAGAAAGGAACAAGAGATACATGTGCCCTCTGATTTCTGGTGAATTTTCATACAACGTGGGCAGAAAATGGGCCTCTAAGTTGTGTGAGTGCAGCTGCATCCCTTGAGGTCTCCTGGGGTAGCTGTGCCCAGATGGCTGCAGGATGGTGACCCATCTCTCATGGAGCTGATGATGGCAGGGAGGGGCTGTCAATTTACTGATATTGACCTTCCTAACACTGAATGCAACATGAATCATGTTCTTGGGAAGTGAGCAAGAGATCATGTAATTATTTAGGCAAAGTGGCAACTTTGACCAAACTGATTGGTAAGTACCAGCAACTGACAAAAAAGCATCCTAAAAATTAATGAAAGGGATGTCCTGTGCCCCTGCCTGAATCTCATACACTCTAAGACAGCCTCGCTCATTTTTTTTATTTCAGTTAATGAAAACTTCATTTCAAAGAACATTGAAATTAAATGAAAACCTTTTTAAAATCCCTATTATTATTATTATTATTATTATTATTATTATTATTAAGCACCTTAGAGGTCCCTGTGTCTCTGTTCCCATGTGGTGGTCAATAACTGCATTGCCTTTATTGGCATCACTACTGGGAGGACAACTGCAACCACCAGGCTGTCAGAGGCCAAGGTAACGCTGCAAGCAGGCTGTGACCAGCTGCACCACTTCAGTGCCCTGCCCAGGAAGAAGGGAGGTTAATAAAGGCAACTACCTCCAACCAGTTGTGGAGGCTTATAAAAGCCACCATGCTGGCATGTGTAAAAACCATTCTTCATTCCAGTTTCTCCATCTGAAGGTGTCTGGGAATGTACAGGAGTATTTCCCTGTCCTGTGAATAGCCCATTGGAGATGACAGCCCAGGCATTCTTCCAGGGGGAGCTTGGTTCCCTTCAGGAGTAGTCAGACTCTCCAGACTGGTCAAGATCAGCCCTGCCAAGAGCTTGGCAGCAGTGAAATAGCATGGATGGACACGTGCCAACCTTGAGCTGCCTGGGTCTGGTCAGTCTAGTTCACTAGCAGAGTCATTGTTTATAGATTTACCTTTAATTGCATGTGCTCTTTGTTTCATGTGGTGTTATCTATGGATCCTACGGAATATAATGCTTCTACTTGAATTTAACATTGAGACATTCTGAACTGGACTCTCACTACTGTCACATTAGACTATAGGCATGTGATTAAGTCATTTCTCTTAAATTAGACTTCACAAAAGAAACCTCTAACTGACCTGCTTTTCCTTCTGCTGCATGCTGGTTGCACATTAAAACTCATTACTTTAAACCATCCTGATGGACATTTTTGCTGACAATCACAGCCCATTCTAGCCAAGAGTTCTGGACACATCCAAATGTGCATGACTTGTTTCCAGTCTGAACCTGCCTGCTATTAACTTCTAACTTGCTTCGAGTTATGGCTTTCTCTGTTATATTACAGAGAAACTGTTGGAAAGTTTCAATTCTGCAAGAGTGATTTAATTTTAAAAACCAATGGTTTTCTCTGGACCCTGTAAATCTTTGCATATGAATAACCTTGGATTTAAATACCCAGAACACTAAAAGCCTCTAAAATGGCTTTATATATGGTGAAAACAACCACAGACTGTTAGGTCTGTCTGCACCCAGTCTTCATGGACCTTAAACTGCCTATGACATTTATATGAAAATCTGCAAGTGGATTCTCGGTTACCAGAAAGTCATAATTTAGGGCATGAGTCTGCTTTCACTTACACCTGTATTGGTTTCTGTTACTCTCCCACTTCCAGCAGAATTTGCTACATGTGAAAATAGGTGTGCAACACACCTGACGTGTCATTCTGGTTGTGGATAGCTTCGTGGAGTTTCAAGGTGGAGAGAACTGCTAGATCACTTTGTCTGACATGCCTGTTATGGAAATTCATTCAGTTATTCTTGTACTAGATCAAATAAATTGCACTGAACTAAAATGTAGCTTCCAAAAAAGCATCCAGAGGATTTCAAAACATGGGAATCCACCACTCCCCTTCATCGTTCAGATAACTGTTTAAAGAAAGCTTGCTATTAAAGGTGCCTTCTGTCTGGCACGAATACATCTACCTTCTACGTTTAGCTTTTCACTGTTGCATGATAAAGATCCTTATTTTCTTTCATTTTCTTATGGTAAGGACAACCATGCATTGCAAAGAGTTTGCTTCTTGCTTTTCTTTTTGATAAGCTCTACACAATAGCTGATCTGCAGTAAAAGGGTGTGTGCAAATCCTTACCTTAGAGACAATGCAAGATAAGAGCCCTTCAGCGCCAGTGGGCTCAGCCACCTCAGCTTCAGTGGGAGACCAGCTCTGTTCCTGTTTTCCTGACAGCAATGCTCCTGAAGAGGCTGTTTAGGGCAGTCCTGCTGTCTGCTAGCACTGGCTGCTCGTTTCCACTCGAGACCATCCCCACTCACCCTGCACGGCCCATTCACACATGCACCTAGGAAAGGGCTGTGGTGCTCTGCAGCTGCCTTCAACACAGTCACTGAAGGGATCAGGCAAGCACTGCAAACTCTGCTGGTCCAAACCAGGGAGTAGATTGACATGTGTGTATGTTGGAGGTTGAGGGTGATAGGAAAGAAGAGGGAGGAAAAATGCACACGGAGTCATTCCCTCAGGGTAAAAGTGATTACTCAATAGTTGCTGAAGAGTGGCTTGCGTGACATCCATTCATCTGCTAATTTGCTCTGCAGTAACCAATTTATTTAACCATAGCCTATGTCAATCTCCTCCAAAAATATATTTTGTCTGACCTCTGTCAAACAAACCCATTGCCTCATGAGAAAATTAAGTCAGGTTAGTTCATTAAGGTTATTCTCCTATGGCTGGTGATGATCTGTGCCTGTGGACAGTGACAGCCAAGGACTCCCTTTTCCTCACTACTTGTGATAAATCACAATTAGGAAACAGGATTTTTTGATAATGGTAACCATGTAGACATTACATAAAACATATAAACATATAAATGTAGATGTGATATACTTCTAATGAAACACATCTACATCTGGTTTCTATAGCATTGCGTGCGTTGGCATTAATCACATCCTCCTACTTTTAATTCCTTCCTGGTAGGCAAATCTAACTTACCGACCTACGTTATCCTGCTTGCTCTGACAGTGTGATCACACAGCATGAGCTATGGCTGAGAAGAAAATAGCCATGGACATGAGAGACTCACCATTCCCATTAGGTCATTTTTTAAAGCAAAGTTTTGGTGTGATTTAATTGCTGCTATTGCTGGACAAAGATTTGTGCCTCACCAGACTGTCTCTTGATCCCCGTTCAAACCTGAAGAGAATAGGATTAAGCTGATGGGAAACTGTGTATTCCCAGAGTAACATATATTCATCAGTAAAGGAGACATGCAGTCTTCAAATTTAAACTATTAAAAGGTGGAATATAAAAAAACAAAAAACAAATAAGCAAACAAAACCCCTAGTTCATTTAGAACAAATGCTTACTTGAAAAAATTCATTTGTAACACTTGGCTATTAACCAAACCAAACAAACCCACTCTCCCCTCAAAATCTTATTTCAGAAATTATCCTAGCTGTGAAGTCCCCTGTGCAGGACATCCATATCCCTGAATCAAGACAAGGCCACAAAGTGCCCAAGAACACAAGAGAGTTTGGCAGCAACAGCTTCCCAAGGTACAGTGATGAGAGTAGCCATGGGTAGATGAATTAGGAACACCTGTGTTACCACTTAATCCTCTCTTGCCTCTGACAGTGACAGAGAAAGCCTGATGTCAGGAAATCATGCCTTAGGACACATACAGACATCAAGGACTTGGTTATGTGTATAAGGGTAGCAGAGCTTGTTGAGGTAGCTCCTTGCCTGGCTAAAATGACCAATATTCATCATTCATCAGGAACTGTAGTGATAGAACAAGGAGTAATGAGTACAAATTGAAAGAGGGGAAATTTAGGTTACACATTAGGAAGAAATTTTTCACAGTGAGGGTGGTGAGGTGCTAGAAGAGGTTACCTATGGACATTGTGGATGCCCCAATTGTGTCTGTTCAAAGCCAGGTTGGATGGGGCTCTGAGCAACCTGGTCTAGTGCAAGGTGTCCCTGCCCATGGCAGGGCATGTTGGGACTAGGTGATCTTTAAGGTCCATTCAAACCCTGAGCATTCTGTGATTCTGTGATCATGTTATAAGCCTGGTTCCACCAGATACTTGGCTAGTAGGATGGCTCCTGTGGAGAGGGGGATCCAGTAGGATCCCTTTTGATACCCTTCTGCCCTCTGGCCCTGTTTGCAGAAGACACTGCAATATGGCCCTTGCCTGATGAGAGATGCACAGGGCTCTGTAACTTAAGGTTGTGTGACATATCGTTTGGAGGTGGTGGCAATATGGGAATGGGGCTGTCCACAGAGGAAGGTCTGAAAAAGAGGACTGCCTGAAAGCCCCGATAGATTCCATGTTTGCTATATCATGTTGTACTTTCAAGAACACCCTAAACCATCAAAAGCCAGATTGCCGCCAAAAGCAGTTGTTTTGCGTTCACCCTGCCCAGGTTACTTCTCACTTTATTGCCTCTCCCCTAGCAACTGATTTCCAGCTTAGGAAATCCTGACATAGGAAAAGGGACAATGAGGAGGAGGGTGAAACAGTTGCTTTCCCTGGCAGTGCCAGGTTAAAACTGCTCACAAAACTCTGGCTTAGACTGCCATCAGACTGGTTATTCGAGACAGACTGATCGTTCACGGAGCTTGGCTTCAATGCACATCCTAAAGCTGCTCTCCCCCTGGCAGTGACCGAGAATACCTGTAAATGTAACCACTTCCCCAAGGTAGGTACCCAAAGAAAGTCCAGCCTAGGTGACCACCGATTTTAAATCATTTCTTGCATATGAGAAGCTCCCAGAGTGCTCCGAAGTTTTCCCACACCAGAAGGTAACGACGGGCGATAACTCGGCGAAGAGTCACCTCCGGATTTCCCAACGGTGTCTGGATACGGTTCCCTTTGTGGGCTCGACGCCCCAAAGCGGCGACCTTTGTGGTCCTTGAGCAAACAGCGCGGGGGAAGGGGAAGCCGATCCCCGCCGCCCTCCCCCGCGGGTCCCCGGCGGGGCACGGCGGCTCCGCAGCGCCAGCTCCGCCCGCCGCAACATTGCCACCCAGCGCCTGTTCCGAGGCACTGGCCCTGGAACCGGGGGCTCCGCGGTGGGGAAACCCTCCTCGGAGCCACGGCCGAGTCACACGGAGCGAGGGAAAGCCGCCGGCAAGCGGCAATGGGGTGTGCTGCGAGCTGCTGGTAGCCCCTGGCTAACCGGCAACCATCGGCAGAGCGAACCTTTCTGATTTGTAACGAAACAAGACAAAAAGAAAAAAACAAACCAAAACCCAAAACCAAAAGCAAACCAACCCAAAACACTAAAACAAAACCCACACCACCATTTCCCAGTTTTTAAATGGCCTAAGGTGTTTCCCGGCTAGTTTTAACACAAGAGGCAAGGGTACGAATGTCAGTGGGAGCTTCCTGGGTATTTACTACAACAAATCTTCCCGAGAGTGAATGGGTAAAGCAGGACTGAAAACTGCAAAGTTCATCCATTCATAGAGGCAATTCCCTTATTAATAAAAACCAGCAGCAGTAAAACTGTCCCAGCCGAATAGTGGCTGTGGGAGGGACGAATCCCACACCCCAAGCCCAAGGATGCAGGGAGTGGGGAAAGTGGGGTTTTCCCCCAACTGCGGGGCACGAAGAGGAAACCAGTTGGTGGCAACATATGTGTATTGTATTTCTCTGAAAAAAAAAAAAAAAAAAGTGCAACTTGGCTAATTAAATTCCTGGCGCTGAGCTGGTCCTTGGCTGAGATCATTGCAATTGGGAGGGTTGGATGCTTTTTTTTTTCCTCCTTACAGGAGTTCCCTCCTTCTTCCCATCCTCCCTCCGCCTCTTAAAACAAGTCAAGTCTCCCTTGTTAAAAGACCCCATAACGTGGAAGAGGCAGAAAAGCAGCAGCAGCAGCAGGAGAGAAAAAGACGTCTGGAAAATATTACCCGTTTGCTGCTGCTGCTGCTGCTGAGAAACCTCATTGAAACAGTTACTCGGGCAGCAAGGTATCACCAAAGAGACTTTATCTGATGCTGATCTCTCAAACTTTCAGACGCTGCCTTGCAACTTCTCCAGGCTCCTGGCTAGCCAGGTTTGAAATAAGATCTTCAGCTTCGACCACGAGAAACTAACTCCTAATTTATTATTTCTAAGTTTTTATTATTATTATTATTATTTTTATTATTATTATTACTACTATTATTTGGAAAAAAAAATCCCACATCTTTGATCTAGAAACTGAAGCAGAGAAAGACAAATACATGGTAATTGTGAAAACACGTGGGAGAAAATGAGTAGGACTGAATAGCCTTAAACGATTTTTTTATTATTTTCATTTTTAATTATTTTTTATTTCTGAGCGTCTCAATAAGTCCCTGAAAAGTGCGATTTCGTTCTTTTACCTCAAACTTGGAAACTATTCAGCGGGAGCAACCGTACGTGAGACCACACAGTTGGCTGGAGCCCCTCTATGACCAAAGGACAGAAGGACAAACAAGGTAGGTGATTTATGATTATGCTTCTGTCAGCTCAAAAGCAGAAGACCCCCTACTCCCATCCCCACTATTCAAGGGAGGAAAGCTGGAACAGATCCCCAAAATACGAGTGGGGCTGGGGGAGGATCTTACCGGCTCCTACGCTACACCTATTTCAGCAATGAATAGGAGCATCGTGAGGATGAATGAGGTTTTCAGCTTCAACCCCTCCTCCGTGTAATCCGTTTAAGACATTACTGAGCTGCAGGATCTGGGGAA
>VZRZ01007703.1:681326-769740 GCA_013398175.1 Climacteris rufus
GGGCAGCGCGGGGATCCCCCGGCGCCCCGCCCCGCCTGACGCCGCCGCTCCGCCCGCCTTGGCCGCGGCGCCGGGCCGGGCTTCCCCCGGTTCTCCCTCGGTCTGCGTCCCGCGGGAAGCCGCGGGGCTTCGGCGTGTCCTGCCCGGCTGCAAATCCCTCTGGCCCCGGCAGCCCTGCCCGGCTGCAAATCCCTCTGGCCCCGGCAGCCCCGCCCGGCTGCAAATCCCTCTGGCCCCGGCAGCCCTGCCCGGCTGCCAATCCCTCTGGCCCCGGCAGCCCTGCCCGGCGCCTGCTCCAGCAGCGGTTCGTGTCTCTGGGACAGAGAGACAGAGCCCCGCCAGACTCCACAGCAATGCTGGCGGAAGGGTGCGTTGGCCCTTGGGAGAGAATTTAGCCCATTTCCCCGTCCCGAGAGGACCCCAGTGTAGTGCAGCACTCCTGATGGGCGTTGCCTTATTCTAGAGAAGGCTGAGAGGGGATCTCATTGATGTATATGAATATCTCAGCAGTGAGTGCCAAGGGGATGGTGCCAGACATTTTAGTGGTGCCCAGCGACAGGATGAGGAGCAATGGCCATAAGCTAAAACACAAGAAGTTTCACCTCAACATGAGGAAGAGCTTCTTTCCTTGAGGATGACAGAGAACTGGAACAGATTACCCCGGGAGCTCGTGGAGTCTCCCTCCCTGGAGATATTCCAAACCGCCTGGGCACATTCAGGTGTCGCCTGCTCTGGGTGACACTGCTTGGGCAGGGGGGTTGGACTCCACGATCTTTAGAGATCCCTTTCAAGCCTCAGGATTTTGTGATTCTGCGGGGCTGCAGTGACCCCACCTCTCTTAGGGCACAGCTGTTCCTCTGCAGTTCTCTCAGCTTCATAGTCTTCTTCCTTTGGGATCATTTTTCCATTGGCACCCATGCACTTTTTTGAAAGCACACATTGTGTGTAACATGGGTGCCTCGGGGGTTCTTTTGAGGACTGGATAAGGGTAGTAAATTGTTCTTATCCTGCATGCAAGCACAGAAAAAACCTGGGAACAAATTTTCCCAGTCGGAAGAGCAGATCTGCTGGATTGAGTGGAGTTTTCCAGGCAAGTTCACTAGCAAAAAACTCATGTCTTCATATTTGTGGCATGAAAGGACATTTGCTTCACTTTGTTGCTGTTCAAAATTAGTGTATAAAGCAGCAAAGTGCTCCTCCATTCAGTGTAGTGGGACTTAGTCAAACAAGGTATGACCTGTGCTTTATAAACAAATTACAAGATAATAAGCTGTGTACACCAAATAAATATTTATTTGCTGGATTAAGGAATGAAATAGTCAGGTTTGTGTCAAAAGCATCCACAGACTTCATAACCAGCAACCAGAAAACATTTCTAAACTGGATATCCAAAATATCTGAGTACAAATATGATTTACTTCTTGTTTTGTTTCTTAGAGTGTTTTGGTGTGGGTTGTTTTTTGTTTATTTAACAACGAGTGTATTACTGTGTACATTAAGTGAAATCCAACCAGCAGCTGTAGAATTCATTCCACATTGGTTACTCAAACCTGTAAGAGATTACATTTGGGCAGTTTGGTGGGAAATACACAGGTACTGAAGAGATAGAAGATTCTTGATGTGGGGATCAAAGCCTGTGCGTACAGATAGAGTTTGCCATCGTTAGAAATCCTCTTCGTTACTTTAACCTCAGAGTCAACTTTAGTCTTATGTGAGCCCTTTCCAGAAGATCAATAGCATAACAAAATCTGGAACCAATAGTTCCAGATATGGTAACTGTGCTGTAATAAAGATGTACAGATGGAGCATAACTTTTCAGTTTCTGATCTGCAGGCTGTAGAATAGAAGAGGGAGTCTGGACAGCTCTTTTATGTAACTGATGTGTACCTAGAATCCAATGATATATGATTGAATTTACCACCAAAATAAGGCTAATAAAAAATCTAAATATTGGCTGATAAATTGTGAGCCTCGAACACCAGGTACACACACAGAATATGTGTGTGTAGGGCCAGATACAGTTTGTGCAGGCACAGGGGCACTCACATGTACACTCAGACACATTCATGTCATTGAAGCAGCTCTTCTGTGGAAGCCAGTGCTATCATTCTCATCAGTAAGGAGCTGGGTATTAAGGCTTTATGAAGGATTACATTCTTCCTTTGGTTGTGTGCAAAACAGCCCTTGGTGGCTGTATGCACTTAGAGCCATGTGTGTTGGCTTTTATGGTGCCCACCTCACTGATCCCAAGCATCCTACTGAATTAGGATTTAATGTTTGTTACAGACAAATCCCTGCAGCCTATACCTTCAGGTGAATATAGGCAAGGAAAATAGCAAGGGGTGTGTTGGTTTTTGTTGGAGTTTTTTGACTAAAACCAGTTAGATGGGACTAAAGGACAGGTGGATCTCAGCTCACACTACAAAGAGTAACATTACAAAATATCAGTAACCTAGGCCTTATGAAGGGTTTTATAGACCTCCAAAAATTTCTTGCGTGGTCATGATTCCCATTTTACAGGTGAGGAAGCTGAGACAGAGAGAGGTGAATTCACTTGCCTGTGGTCACTCATTAGGAACCAAATCCAAATTGTCTGGGCCCTGGTCCACTCCTAGATTCCCTAAAGTAAGAAATGCAGTGGTTAAGCATTGACCCATCTGACAATTTTCATAATCTCAATAACAAATTTGTCAAACATACACATATATTTTTATCTGGAGTGTCCCAGAAATAGCAGCTTTGCAGAGAGATTTTTTTACTACAGAACTGCAAGATAAATTATCCAATGATTTCCCTCTTCAGCAAAATACCTAAGTGCACACTTACCTTTAATGACAGACTTACATGCTCTGCTTAATTCAAAGCCTCAGCACTAAAGTTCAGTAGAATTCATCTTCCATATGGGCATGTAAAAATGAGAAGTTTTCAAAGGTTTTCTGTGCTCAGCACTTCTGTTTTCCACAAAGATTGCAGACAAATCTGATCTGCAAATCTCATATGTGAGGTTGATTTGTGTTATCAATTTATTTTGAATCAGGAGTATGCTATTGAAGCCACTGCTACAAGTGTCCTCCCTTCAACCAAATTGCTTGGGTTTCTATTGCAAAGCAATAACTGGGCACACACACACAGGATTCCTCTTGAATGAAACTAATTGCAAGGTGTACCTCTGCAGGACTCTTTTCAGGTTTTTAGTCCATGGGGTCTGACTATATTTAGTTCAGAGTAAAGCACAAAATTGTATGGAGGGGGGAGTTAGACCCTCAGCACCAGGGGTTCCTCTTTGCAGATCTGGTCCTGTGTTATTGGACTATTTGCTGGAGTGACCACAGCCCTCGGTGTCTAGAGAGAGGCACAGCTCTTTTGAACCTTTAAAGGTGAGAGGGACTGTGGTGGGTTGACCCTGGCTGGCTGCATGGTCCCCTCCCAGTTGCTCTATCACTCCCCTCCTCAGCAGGATGTGGATGGAGAAAAGAACATAGAAAAACACTTGGTGGGTTGAGATAAAGGCAACTTAATAACAAAGGAAAACAAAAGATTTATCCTCTACTTCTCATCAGCAAGTGATGTTCAGCCCCTTCCCAGGAAGTAGGGCTTCAGTACAGGTAGCAGTTGCTCTGAAAAACAAATGTCCTAATAAATGCTTCCCCCTCCTCCTCCTCCTTCGAGCTTTTATATCTGAGCATATGCCATATGGTATGGAATACCTCTTCAGTTGGTTTGGGTTAGCTATCCTGGTTATGTCCCCTCCCAAGACCTTGCCCACCCTTAGCATACTGATGTGGAAAAAAATATTGGAGAGACATCCTGGATGCTGTGGGAGCACTGCTCAGCAGTAGCCAAAACACTGCTGTGTTCTCAATACCTTCCCATCTACAAACTACAGCACTTGGAGGGCTATGGGAAAAATTAAATTCATCTCAGGCAGGTGCTACACAAGGAAAAAATGAGCACATTGTGATTGACCCTTTATTATTGCCTCCTGGATAAATATTGGCTTTGCAGCTTATGGTTAGGGTTTTTTAAATGTCTTCAGATGTTTGGAATTAGTAAGTGCTAATTCTTTCAAACAACCTTCCAAATCATTACATGCTATGTACAAACTTTCTGTGTCTCCTCCTCTTGCTTTTTAATCTTCTGGGGAAAAGCTATCCAGAATTACTGTGTGGCAGTGTTTCAGTGTTGCAAATGAGAGGTGACTTCTGAGAGAGATGATGTAGTGAGATGCATCTCACATGTTAAGCAAAGCTGACTTCAGTTTGACCTCCCATCAGTCACTGGTTCCATGTCCTGTATCAATAGATGCCAGGCATCACCTGATTGCTTCCTTTGTCCTCAGAGCAGCTACACAACAAGGGTGCAGAATTGAACAGGCTGCAGATAATATTGGTATCTTCAGACACCAGTGCACATTGGTTTTCTGGATATGTATTTGCCCCTATTCTGTTTGCTACTTTCTTGATGTTTTACTAACAAAATAAGCTTTTTTTTTCTTTGCCTTCTGGCTGTGTAGAGGGATGAACTATCTTCATGTCCTGTCGCTCTCAGAGATGCATGAAAGCTGATTAATAGCCATATGGATGAACTGTGCTACAGGATTTTGGAGGAGACAAAAAAAATGGTGCTTTACCATGGAGGTCACCAGTGTTCTTTGCTGAGTAAAGACCCCGTTCAAAGCAGGACATAAGAACCTGCTGAATTTCAGTCTGTCTAGATCTTACTGAAGTTAGATCTATGTACCATAACTACAGTTAAATGCTAGCCTAAATATTTGTCAGAATAGAGAAAACTGGAGCATATTTTGCTATGTTCTTCTAATTTGAGATCTAAGGCATAATTCAGTCTGAGAAAGGAGTGCAATCTCTAGTGCTACAGTTAATACTTCAATCATTGTAAGTACCATGTAGGTATCAGTCATTTGTTAGCCTGATATTTTTTATGAAAACAATGATAGAAGACTGCAGCTTTTAGTTCTTAATAGTAATGTAGACTAAATTCTCCTTCATCACAAAGGATGATTACTCTTTTTGTGTATTTGGCTTTATCAGGATGCCAAAAGACAATGCCAAACAGTTCACCAGGTGGACGCTGATATCAAGTGCATGCAAGGGTTCAATTCTTGGTCATGCTTTCCCGTAGAAAGGCACACATTTCTTCCTCCTGTACAGTCACTACAAGGCACGTGTATACTTTGGACTGCTTGTTGAATCAAAATGTGTGACTGACTCAGCAACAGCCTATGCGGCATTAGGATTTAGCGTTTGGCTTTCACATTTCCTTTCTACTAGGTGGGCTGGTGAGCACTGCTCAGCTCCATCCCTGATATAAATATAAAGTAAACAGCTGCAACTTCCTGACAACAAATTTCTCAGTAGCAGACCTGGAAGGCTCTTTGCACACTCACCTTGTGCATTCAGACTTTGGGTCTGCTTGCTGGAGGCTACATAAAGCTCCTACAGGGATCAGCATAGCAGGGTTAGGTGAAGGTGCCTGTAAGGGATTTAGGTGCCCAAATTGCAGAATAGAATTATTATACCTGTGTTGGGCCAGTCTAGATGCTCGTAACAGCACTGATCTTAAATTTTTACTGATCTTAAAATCTCTGATGCAGCTGCTGCCTAGCCTCAGTGCTAGTATTTGACTCTGCAGTTCAGTTTTGGTCCTAGACTTGTACAAGCATCATTTCCTTTTAACTTCTTGACTTAATTATTGGAGAAGGGTGGAGAGTTTTTGGCTTCTTTGCCATTGTTTTGGCATGTTGAAGTTGATAAAGATCATTTCTGCTGGGCAAGCTATCAATACCTCGTGTTAAATCTTGAGAATATTGAGCAACTTTTTCCAGTTCCCCTGAGATTCAGTCAGTTAAAAGAGTATACATAAACCCCTCAATTTCACATACAAAGGGGAAAGTTGCTTTGATGAAGACCAGGAATTTAGATCAAAACAC
Organism: Climacteris rufus; assembly: GCA_013398175.1. Classification (NCBI taxonomy): domain Eukaryota; kingdom Metazoa; phylum Chordata; class Aves; order Passeriformes; family Climacteridae; genus Climacteris; species Climacteris rufus. The sequence continues at coordinate 687,274 of VZRZ01007703.1, forward strand.
TGTTTATTTTCCTAAGATTGACAGTGAGAGGAAAAAAAATGTCATCTTATTAGCACCAGAAATTCATTTCTTGATCTTAAAAGACTGGATTTTTGCAATGGAGATAAGCTGTGCTGTAATGACAAAATCAGAAAATTCTTTTTTTTTTTTCCCTTTTGTGCAGAAGCACTTCATAGGTGGAGCAACACAATAGCAAATTAATGTAAAAGGTGCCTGCTACAGTACGTAGTCATTCAAATGTAGCCACTCCAGATCTTAATATAAATCCTGTGACTTCTACCCATAGCAGTGGTCTGTTTATTCCAGCCCTATAATTCTTAATGTGAGCAGATTTTAGCCCCCACTCAGTAATATTAATGTTCTATTTTTGGCAAGAGAAAAGAAGTAATGGACCCCAAATGGGAAAGCAGAGTAAAAGTGCACCATTAATGCGACATTTACCTAGATGTTTGTGACATTTTGCATTCTTGAGGGATTAGTAAACACATAGGCTATTTTACTTCAAGATAATCTAGAGGGGATCCATGACTTAATCTGTTTTCTAAAGCAAGTCTATTTTGGGCACTGAGTTTCAATTCACCTATAGTGGTGGCAAGCATAAGCTGTCTTTTATTAGGCTTCTTTATGACCCCTGCTGTGAAAGATTTTCAGACAGGCCAGAGCAGGGAGGGTCCCTTTTGCTGGTGGATGATTACAGCACCTGTCAGAGCCCAGCCATAAGTATTCAAGGAAGTCCTAGAGATAGGGTCCGATTTCTTTAACAGCACCTCCAAATATACATTTAAGAGGCTTCCTCCTGTCTTGAAATTTAAGACCCTAAATAGCCAGTGGAAAAAAGCAAAGTCTTTGTAACCTCAAACTTCATGCTTGCCTAGTTTATTTTTATTTTGTAAGTGATTCTGTGTTGACTTTTTTGTTCCAAGCCTGTAACTTTTCAGACATATATATGATTGATGATAGCTATGCTGCTGCATCTTGGTAGTAATTTTTCAAGGAAGAGTTAAAAACATATATGATGTAAGGAAGTCCTGTTCCAACTTCAGCTTTGGCCAACAGATGTTGAAACAAACATGAGCAGCAGATGAGTGAGATGATAACAGCAGGGAAAATATGAATAATAGCAAGAAAACAAAAAATATTAAGCCCATTACTCTGAGAGAATCTAATTCAGCAAAATATTCAAGCATGAGCTTTATTGACTTGCAACACACTTGCTTTGTTAGCCTTAAACAGACATCATCTGTTTTATGTCCTTCATATAAAATACATCCATTGTCAGAAAACACTGCCATTAACTTCCTGCAATTCTGAGAAAGCTGTTGGATAAAATGGTTAATGTGAATGTCAGAAAAAGCAGTTAGGTACCAATATATTTTGCCTGCCTTCCTGCCTGCCTGTAGTGTTTGTCTCAAGAATGCCAGAGCACCCTCCATGCCAGCCAGTTCCTCCATAGCCCAGGGTTTAGGTTGGAAGATTTTACAGGCAGATAACCTGAATATGTAGAAGTGGTCAACTAATATCCTAGTGAATTTCTGAGTCCAGGGTGGAGTCTTGGCTCTGTTAAATTTATGTGTATTTCTGCCACAGACTTAATCTCAGTCAGGCTTTAGCCCCTATACACATATGCTCACGTGTACGTATATCTAAGTACACAAATGTATGAATAATACATTTTTGCAATGGTATCAAAAAGACCTTTTAAAGCAGATGTCTGATTATATAAATATAAATTATAAATATAGTCAGACATCTGTTTAAAAAATTATAAATACATTCAGGCATCTGTTTTAAGAATGTCTTTCCAATATTTTTGCAAACATAACTAAGCGACAGAAACAATTCAGGGTGGGATGCAGTCATGACATGGATGGGGGATGAGGAGGGGCTGCCCAGACATTCAGCTGTTCCCCTCTCCTATGACCATATGAAGTGAGTGGTGGCCCAAAATCCCCTTCTCCAACCTCCTCAGGATAATATGTCAGAGCATCTTATCCAACCAGCCCAGGCCGCCAAAATAAGATCCTGACATAGATAGCACCTTCTGTGAGGACATTACAAAAAGCAGAAAATATCTCTGCTACATTAAGTGTATTTGGATCGTACTTTACATGAGGAAGTACTGCAAAGAGGTGTTAAGTTGAGCAAGGGGATGCAGTGAGTCTATGAGCCAGAAGCTCAGGGTATCTGTTGATGCTGAGCTCTCTGTTGTAGGCACATGCACCCCTTATGAGGTCTTATATTAGCAAATGGTGGCTCTGCTAATGGTTTCCCTACTTCTTTGCAGATGTATTGTGAGAGGTTTATATGTATCCTGAGAATACTTGGAACCACACTCTTCGGGGTGTCCCTCCTGCTGGGAATCACCGCTGCTTACATTGTGGGCTACCAGTTCATCCAAACAGACAACTACTACTTCTCCTTTGGACTCTATGGTGCTATCCTGGCATCACATCTCATCATCCAAAGCCTGTTTGCCTACCTAGAGCACAGGAAAATGAAACGGTCGCTAGAGACTCCAATCAAACTGAACAAAACAGTTGCCCTTTGTATTGCTGCCTATCAAGAGGATCCTGACTACTTAAGAAAATGTTTACTTTCTGTGAAAAGATTGACCTACCCTGGAATTAAAGTTGTTATGGTCATTGATGGGAACTCAGAAGACGACATTTACATGATGGACATTTTCACTGAAATCATGGGTAGGGACAATTGTGCCACTTATGTCTGGAGTAATAACTTCCACAACAAAGGTCCGGGTGAGACAGAGGAGTCTCATAGAGAGAGCATGCAACACGTATCTCAGCTGGTCCTGTCCAACAAAAGTGTTTGCATCATGCAGAAATGGGGTGGAAAAAGAGAAGTAATGTACACAGCATTCAAAGCACTGGGGAGAAGCGTGGATTATGTACAGGTAGGTATTAGAGTACCAGGTCAGTGCCAATTCAAACACACTTTGAAAGAAAGCAGCTTTTGTATATTTTGTGCAGCATGTTAGAGGCCATCCTAGTCCCTGATGAACACAGTGCTCCTTTCAGTCTGTTTGGAAACAGCTTGACCGTTAAAAGGGTATTTTGCTACCTTTTAAAATGATCAGTCTATCTGTGACTATTTTAAATCTGTGCACCAGCTACTGGAGAAATCTGAAATCTTTTCCCTGCCTTCAGTACTGCCCCCTCATCCAAGTGGTTTTGCTTCAGACAAAGCCAGTGACCTCCTGAAAACCTCATCTCTGCTCCTGTAGGTCAAGGTCTCGGGTAAGGCTTTATTTTGTGAGTTTGTCAGTGGCCCCACATGTGAGCAGACAGACGGGTATTTGCTGGCACTAGGGAATATCTTGGAGAAGTGGTGCAGTCTGTAAAAGAGATGGGAATATATTTTAAAGGCTTCAAAGGCCATGTGGAGTATTCAATAAAAGGGTCAATGTGTAGATTTGAAAGGAAATTTCTTCAGCTAAAGCCTGAAGGAGCTTTTGCTTCATCACTTACAGCTGCATTACCTCACTCGCTCCAACTTGGCCTTTAAAACCCTTATGACACTACTCACTTAAAAATGAATTAGGCTGGGTCCTCTCTCCCTGTTTCCAAAGCAGCAGAGGCACATTTCTTTCCAGCTGCCTTGGATCCCCTGAAAGATTGTCTATGTTTTTGCCTGACTTACATGGAAGCACTCCTCACTCCTGCAAACAGCCCTGCTGACTGTGGGAAGAGGTCATGTGTGGAGGAGGGCAGGTGGGATCAGATTCTCTGCCTGCACACTGAGGACCCTTCCTTAGCAATCCAGGCCAACAAGGCTCATTTGATTAATCCCACTGAATAGGAGATGATCTTCCTAATGAACCACCCTCAGTTTTTCCCAGCTTCTCCTAAACTCAGAGCATCCAGCAGTCTCCTCCAGCAGAGCAGGGGCTCCCCGAGAGGTGCTCTCTGCTGGCTCAGGGCAGCTGCATGGCTGAGGCACATGTGTTTCTGGGGTCTGTGCCCAACCTTGTGTGGGTGTGTGTGCACACTCTGCACAGCACAGCATCCACCTGCAGTGTCCAAGAGATGTGGAGAGGCTGCCAGTGGCTGGGCTGAGAGCGGCGAGACTTCCATGCACAGGAGGGGCAGAAACAGAAGAGTGCCAGGAACCGCTCTGTTATTGGAGCTGGGAGAGTAAGGCAAAGATTTAAAACCCATCCCCTACCACTTCCCAGACTGAAACTGATTTATTCTTTGAAAACAATGGGCTTAAGTTCTCCATTGTCTGCACTTTGGTTTTGTGCTGTGAGGAACTATGATGGGATAAAAATGCTGATTTTCTTTATTAGCATGGGTTTGTAATCACTTCAAGCACAAGTATCAGATTGCAGAGAAAGAAGGCAGAGAGGAAACATTCATTGCAATTTTCCTTCTTTAGTTCAGCTCTTGCATTTTCCAGGGAACCTGGAAAAAGTGTTTCTATTTCAACAGTCATAGAATAAACTGAGAAATAGAAAAGATATTTCTGTTCAGTTAGCACTCCTGACCTGGCTCAGAAGTTCTAATGAATTTGTCAGGGACTGTAATGCTGCTGTGAGCAAAGTCTGCAGTGATGACTGATGACACAGTCACATCTACAGTCACATCTGTAGTAGAAATGCAGCACTTTGGTGCCCCTAATTAATACACAGTCATGAAACAATTCAGCTAAAATGTGTCTTTCTTTTATGAAGGCATGAAGGTTGAGATATTTCAGGCTCAATATTTTAAGGGCTAAGCAATCTGTATCAATGAGCAAGCACTTTAAAAATGGCCAGTCAGCACCACTGCCCATCCTTAAAATTGTAGGTCTTACAGTTCTTAAAGGTCACCTTGGAATTATGAACAGGCAATCATAAGCTGTCAGACCCGTGTAGATAACAAGCTGTTGCTCATTAGTGGTGTCTCATTAAGTACTCAAAAGTGCAGTGAAGTCTTATCTCCATCCTAGAGGAGGATAGGAGTGTTTAAGTAATCAGCTGAAGAAGTAAATTGCCAGATATCATCAGTGCACAGTTGTGGGGCAGCCAGGGTACAATTCATCTTGTCTTGATGGAGGTACCTGTGTGGACACTGCAGTGTAGTCTGAACTTCTCAGAGCAGCTGGGACAAAGTGTCACTGCCTATAGCAAGTGACTGAACAGCTCCTTTAGGGTCCACTGTCCCTTTCATGCAACCCTGTGACCCAAGGCAGTAATGTTTATGTCAGTCAGCCCTTATGTGGAAAGATGGCAAATTGCCCCTTGGGCTGTCCTGGTCTCCCTGGCTACACAGACATCCCTGTGTTTTATTTGGTCTCCTAAGTGTCTGTTTTTCCGTGTGTGTGTCATCTTTTCACCTGCAAAAACCTCATACAGATGGAAAATGATGACTTGTTAGGTTTGTCCAGGAGACTCAGACATGTCCACTGTGCTGGCATGCTTAGGACATGTGATGGTATTTCGTAAAAAAATCCAATGTTTTCAGGTTTCCTCATCTCTAATATATTAGTGATGTAGCTCATGGGCAGGCCTTTCTGCTATAGATAAATGCATCTGATGGGGTGGGGGCTGCTCAAGTGACAGGTGCTGGAGGGAAAGCAGAGGGGCTGGGAGGCAGCTGATCCCAGCCCACCACTTGTGGTCACAAGAAATGGGATGCCTGTTGCTGCCTGAGCACCCTGGGAATTCAGCAAACTACAGATTCCCTGTGCAAAACACTCAGCAACAAGTCTGTCCATGAAGACCCAGGTAAAAATACAGGCATCATTTCCCCTCTGCAGCAGAATTGTTTTGTTCCCTTTCTATCACCAAGTGCTGCCACTGATGGCAGCTTTTCACTAAAGCTGGAGTCACACTTTGGCCAGGTTGCAAAAATGCTCCTTGTGGGATGAGTCCTTTGAGGAGAGGAGGTGGATGCATTAAGTTAGAGGGAGCTGGAGATGCTTGTGGTTTTTCTGCTGATGGAATTATGAGAACTTTCATCACCTTTCTCCTCTTGGCCCCTCTGAGTGAGCATGGAGGGGATCATGTTGGCAGACTCCCAGCTGCATCCCAAACTATGCAGCCTGACTATTCTGGGTAACCTCTCCTCTTGAGTCTGGTCCATAGCAGAGCCCCAAAATTCTCTCTTCCCCCTTCACAGAACAGACATGAAGGTTACTCTTCCCCTGGAGTGAGAGGGCTTAGGTTGAATTTGAAGTTTGCATGAAAGGACAACAAAATTAGGATATCCATTACAAAGCCTCAGCACAATCTGTGTTAACATGCTGTTCATGCAGAGCTATTGACTTGCTCCTACCGACCCCGTCTGAAGTCACAGGAATGCAATATGGGGACAAACTGGAAGCAACATGAGAATTTGTAGGGCAGGATTCAGCCAGTCAGAGGGTGTTTCTGGGACAATCTCTGCTCCAGTTCCTGGGTGTCTGTGAAGGAGTTCACACACGATGTGGCCAGTTCTTTCAGCAGCAGCAACCGCAACAAGGAGACACCCACTAGTTTTAAACAGGCTGCAGGCCGAGCTGCTCTCCTCAGAGCAAAGGAAAGCAATGCCAGCTGCCTCACAGACCGGCCAGCCTGTCTGAGCCCTCCTCCTACTCTCCAGGGGAAAGACAATTTCCTAATGTACACAGTGTTTAGTTGACTGGGAGTGTTTGTGTAGCTGAAATGCCTTGTGTGTCATCTACTTCTGCCTTGCTCTTGTGGAGTACTGAACTTCAGGACTCACGCCTTCTGGCCTTACATATTTTTTATAAGAATACGAGAGAAAAATAGCAAATAATTTCTCGATGTCAAATGTCAAATGCCCCACACTACTAATAACACATCCTGCATCTAAAATTAAAAATTGTTTTGTTCTGAAATAGCTTACATTAATTGCTAAAGTATTCTGTGAGTGAAAACTATCAGGTTTCTTCCCAGACCCTTACTTGCATTTTTTTCTCTTTTTTTTATAACAAGTGCCTGGAATTTAACTCCTCACTCCTTCCCTCATATGGCAGTAGGAAACATTTGACCAGGGTGCTCCAGCTGTGCAGCTGATGCAGGGAAACCCTATGTCAGAGCTCAACAGGAATCTGCTGCCCACCCACAAACATTGTCTTGCTCTGGAGTTCCCCATATCTTATTCCAAGAAGCCAGCCCAGTGTGGCAGTAAAACAAATGGAGCTGTTACAGAAGAGAGGATTGTTTGTGTGCACAGCCTTAACAAGCTCTGCGTTTTGTTCAGCACTGTGCCTTGCTGCCTGGTGCAAATGACCTTTAACAGAAATATCAGTGCAGACTTCAAAGTCAGATTTAATTGTATTCAGGAGAATATGCATTTAGAGTCATTATAACCACTTACATGATTTTTACTTTCTTCTCTAGCATACTCCTTAACCTATTTTTGTTCTTCTTTTTTCTTACTTGTAGGTCTGTGATTCAGATACAATGCTTGATCCAGCCTCATCAGTGGAGATGGTAAAGGTTTTAGAAGAAGATCCAATGGTTGGAGGAGTTGGAGGTGATGTGCAGGTGAGTACAACAATGTTCAGATTAACAGAGTTTCAGCAACTATTTGCATTGCCGCAGATTTCTCTGCCTGAAACAGAATTGAATATAATATATGTGTATATACTGTATGTATATCATATGTGATACCATTATAGATGCTCTTATCATACCTTAACCTTTCTGTCCATTGAATGGTAACTTTTATTCTTGGATGTGAGCACTCTATGGTTTTAACACCCATAGCAAGCAAACAAATAATATTCTGCCCCATATATGTGAAAAGAGGGGCACTGGCATTGTCAGGACTGCTGTAGCATCTTTGAGTCTCTGGGTATAGCTACTTGCTCAAGGTGCCAAAGAAAAGCTGTAGGGGAGCAGGTTACTGAGAACAGGTATGCCCAGCACCTCAAGCACTTCAATTATATTGGTAATGGCAGCCAAGATTGTTAGAAATAAAAATAATTTTGAAATGCTGTGCACTGTGCACTCTGTGTGTTTCCCATCTCTGTCAGGCAGGGCAATAGAAAACTCCCAAGTCAGACCAGCTCCATGTGTTGGGGTTTCCAGCAAACCAAGTTTGGCTGACTACTACAGCAAAAGGCTGCTGGTTCTTTTTGATACAACTCCTTCTGCTGCAATTTATAAAGAGAAATGTGTATGAATATTTCAGTTGGCCTTTGGATCAGTCCATATTTGGTTGAGCTTTTTATGTGAGACAGAGGAGAAAGGGCCATCTAAATGAGCAAGAACTTACTAATGAACACCCCAGGAGTCAGAAGTATTTCAGGCATGTGGCTCACAACACCAGAAATTAGGATTCCCACAGAAACCTTAAAAACTTTGGAGCTTTAGACTGACCACAAACCAGGCATACACAGCCTACACATGTGAAAATCCAGGCACGTGTGAGTACAAGTGAAGGGAGGCAGTACAGGTTCAACTGTGACAGTGAAGGTTCATAAGCATCTGCAGTGGGAAGGACGTGTGTCCTCTGAGAGGAAAGGTGAAAGAATGAAAGCTCTGGGCTTTTTTTTTTTTCCCCCAGTTCATTTTCCAGTATACAACAAATACATTTGAGGAAGGCTTGAGCCTGTCCCCAAGCCCTTCTGCCTGTAATATGTTCTGGAATTAGACCTGACTGAAATTAGGGCCATCAGAGCAAAAGACTGTTTTTTTTCTAGTTGCAGGGCAATGCTTTTTAGTTGTAGAAGGCCAAAGATCTCCCTGAAAATCCCCACACTGAGAAGATACGGGTGCAAAGCTGGCACAGCCACCCTGCCACACACTTCCTTGCCACTTCCTGTGGCACAAGGTGTATGTTGAGAACCTGGATGTGAAGCCATGGACTTGCACATCTGAATGTGCTCATACATCCACTGAGTGTTCAGACTCTTAGAATATGTCTGTGTTAAGAGTAGGTGTGAGCTTTGGGTGAGCTTTGGGTTGTGTAGAAGAGAAAGACTGAGACCTTTACATGGGCCTGAGACTCTACTGGAGTATCACCATATGTCTTGGGACAAGGTAACAGGCTGGTACTGCAGAGACAGAACAGGTTGTTCCTCAGAGGACCTAATGTTGTCTATGCAGACACAGTCCAGGGTTAAACTACTAGGGATGGCCTTGTGATACCAAAAATGTAGGGCAAAGACCATGTGCTCAGCTTTTCTCACACTGTGGCACAGCTTTAGGAGGGCTGGAAGGAGTCCTGTGAGTCCCAAAGATGTGCAAGGGCAGAAGAGCAGCAGGAGGCCGTGGACTCCACCAGCTCCTCTTGGAGTCTGAGTCTAGGAGGTCTTTCACTGGGGGCAAAAGGGAAGGAAGAATGAGACAGAAAATAAGGAAATTTCTTTGTGGAGAATAGGAAAGGTTGCAAGGAAAAAGAGAATGTCTTGGTGAAACAGATATTTGAAGGTTTCATCTCATCCTTCCTGTCAGTGTCCTGGTTGAGTTGTCTGCATAGCTCCTGGGATTGCCATGAGTTGGACACAGGAGTGAGCATGTTTTGGATAATAGTGCTCTATCTCTGCAAATTCCTTATGGATCCAGTGTGCATATTTTCAGTTTCAAGAGCTCATCTAAAAGGAAAACTTTTTTTTATTTTGCAGATTTTGAACAAATATGATTCCTGGATCTCCTTTCTGAGCAGTGTGAGATACTGGATGGCATTTAACATCGAAAGAGCCTGTCAGTCCTACTTTGGCTGTGTACAGTGCATCAGTGGACCTCTGGGAATGTACAGAAACACTTTACTCCATGAATTTCTGGAAGACTGGTACAATCAAGAGTTTATGGGCTCTCAGTGCAGCTTTGGAGATGACAGGCATCTAACTAACAGAGTGCTAAGTCTGGGCTATGCAACAAAATACACAGCTAGATCCAAGTGCCTTACGGAAACACCAATTGAGTATCTCAGGTGGCTGAATCAGCAGACCCGCTGGAGTAAATCCTACTTTAGAGAGTGGCTTTATAATGCAATGTGGTTCCACAAGCACCATTTGTGGATGACCTATGAAGCTGTAATCACTGGATTCTTTCCTTTCTTCCTTATTGCCACAGTCATTCAGCTGTTCTACAGGGGAAAAATATGGAACATCCTCCTCTTCCTGTTGACAGTTCAGTTAGTTGGCCTGATAAAGTCTTCCTTTGCCAGCTTTCTTAGGGGCAACATTGTCATGGTTTTCATGTCACTCTACTCAGTGTTGTATATGTCAAGTTTACTGCCAGCAAAGATGTTTGCAATTGCCACGATAAACAAAGCAGGGTGGGGCACGTCAGGAAGGAAGACCATTGTAGTTAATTTTATAGGACTCATTCCAGTCTCCATTTGGTTTACAATCCTTCTAGGCGGCGTAATTTTCACTATTTACAAGGAATCAAAAAAGCCATTTTCTGAGTCAAAACAGACAGTTCTCATCATTGGCACAATACTCTATGCATGTTATTGGGTTATGCTTTTGACTTTGTACATGGTTCTTATCAACAAATGTGGCAGGCGGAAGAAAGAGCAACAACACTACGACATGGTGCTAGACGTATGATGTTTCCGTGGGAAGTTACCCAGAGTTGTAAAGCAACCCAACGACCTTGTAGTATCTGTGGCATCAGACATATGTTGCCAAGGGAAATGGATCACTGCTGCTGGGAATAGGACACTTATATTCCTCTGGGTTCATTTTCATCCTGCCAAAGTAAGAAGAGAAAAAAAAAAAAAAAAAAGGACAAAAAGAAAAAAAAAAAAATTTTGTTTCCAAGGGGGAAAGACTCAAACCACACAGTTACAACCTGTTCACAAGAAAAGGGGAGAACTTCTATGTTTATGCACTTTGTGCATACGCCTGACAGTGTTACATTCTATATACCTCACTGGTCATGCTTATGTGTGTGGACAGAAAGAAAGGGAGTTTGGAGAATCAAGAAAAGGACCGTACAGCCCCTTGCAACCTAATTTATGAACTTCTCTTTTTTTTATAGTTCTGTTTATAGGAAGGGTCTTTTGTTTTAGGCTGCCAAATGTAATGCCAAAGGTAAATTTTAAGAGGCCATTGGCTGAGCTGTATTTTTATATTATTGTATTATTTGTGTGTGTGTATTTTTAAGCCAACTTTTTTTTAAATCACATATTTTATATTTTACTATCTGCCAAAAAAAAAAGCTGCCTCCCCAACATTTTGTTTTTTAGCCTTTTTTTATATATTTGGGGACAAAAAAACATACATTCTCCCTCCAAATTTCTGCTGAAATTATATTGTTCACAACAGAAAGAATAAAAAGTCTCTCTGCATTTTTGCAACTAATGAATGGTTATTTCTGTGAAAAAGCATTTAAATGTGCTCTTTTAAGACATTTATTAGGAAAGGCCCTAATGTTTGTTGCCTTCTTCTGTTCAAAACCTATCAGGTTTTGCATACAAGCATATTTGTGCATAAAAAAGGCCAAAAGGGTAGATATGTGCAATGTGGGGTTTTTGTTTTGATAACATTGTCAAAGGGATATTTGCTTCTCTGCTGAGAGCTTAATATCCATGGCATGCACAATAAACCATAAGGCAAGGCAGGCCTCCATGCCACTGGAAAAATCATTGCTATGGAAAGCCTCCTACTGATTTTGTGTAGGCCCTGAGCAGTCAAAACCTTCTGATCTGGAAAATTATTGGGCACCCAAAACTGCTATTGAATTCACTAATGGTCATAGTTGTTCATAATTTAATAGTACCAAGCAGATAGTTCAGATTTTTTATTAAAGAAAAACATGGAAGGAAAACCTATCAACACTTTCAAAATGTGTGTGTTGTAATATAAAACTTCTGCAGTGCCCTTCATACAGTTTACAGAAAATAAAAACATCAGCTGCTCTGGCATCCAGTGTCATACAAACCCCAGTACTGAGCCCAATAACTTGTTTTTGACTAGACCATATCTACCAGAAAAGAAGCCAACTTTTTTTATCAGAAAACATCAAGCCTTAGCAAATCCATCACTTCCTTGGTGCCTAATAATCAGTCTTGGACGTTTATTTTGGACCATGGTTTTGAGAAATAATATTCAGGACTAAATTCAGCAGTACTTCACCAGCCAAAGGAATGTGGCATTGAGCCCTGATATACTTTATAAAGAGCAACAGAAAGACCAGCTGCCCTTTTTAGATTCTGGTATTAAAAGCACTGTGGTAAAGCAGAAATCAGCATATGATGCTTAAAGAACTTAGAAGCATTTTCAGCTTCTCTTTTTTATGCAGACATGAATAGATTCTGCTGTAGAATGAACTGCACACACACTACCTTATTTGTCTGATTATCTTGAGGTACATGATTGCTTGAAAGCCATACTAATATGTTAATGATTGGAGAGTTGATTCATGTTGATTACAAAATAGAACAGTATTAAAAAAAAAGCAAAAGAAACGGTAAAAACTATGCCTTTTAACTATTTATGATGTAACTTAAAGCTTGGGTTAACATTCAAATGTCAAATAAATCTTCTCATTCTATAAAAAGATTGAATTAATTGCCTGTATTTATTCTAGCAATTATTCAATGTATTTCCAATATAGGTTGTATAGTATAATTGTTACTTTCATAAATAAAATATTTTTGATAAGATTATGACTAATTAGTGGTATTTCTCACCAGCACTTGTGCTTTGAATACACAAATATGCACAGTTTGAAGGCTGTTGTTCTCATGTCACCAGCCTGATTTCCAAGTGGGAATTTGCCATGGAGCACCCATGGAGTGCGGTGCATGCCTGAGGCGGCCGGGGCTGGTCCCTGCTCTGAGAGGCAGCGCAGTGTACAGGCAGCACTCAGGGTCTCTGCCAGCAGGTGCTAGATCAATTCAGTCAGAACACTTCCTTCCCTTTTTCCTCAGCTTCCTGATTTATAAAACAGGAATAGCAATCCCACTTCATTTTGGGAAGCACTTTGAAGTTTATGGCCAAAGTACTTTACATGGGAGCTGATGTTTTCCAGCCCTCCTGTCCACTGGAAATTGCCACCCTTGGCAATTTCGGATAGCTTTGGATGCAGAGGAGTCCATGGCCTTCTCCTGCCCCTCATTGCTGCTGTTTGTCAAGCCCCCTTTGCCCTGCTACAGTGGAAGTGCAGCTGTGTATTTTCTGTCACTGAGGGTTATGGGCAGCAGCCACTGCCACAGGGACACAGTGAGCAAAGTGAAATCTCACGCAGCCTTGTCACAGGTCAATTTCTTAGGAGGCAGCTTTTCAGCCCTCGGTGCTTGTTACCCTAGGTCTGCACACTCTGCTCAGCATTGAGTTCCCCAGTACAAGGACATCACTGATAGATTGCAGCAAGTAAGTCCAGGGGCAGTGTGATGATTTGGGCTGGACTGGAGGGTGTGAGAGAGCTGGGCTGGAGAAAGGAGGGCTTTGGCAGGAGAACCCTAAGGTCACATCCAGTACCTAGAGGAAGGTTTTCAAGAAAATGGTTCCAGGCTCTTCACAGTGCTGCTTGGTGTGACAATAAAAGACTCCAAGCTGAAAGGGGAGAGTTTCAAGGTTCGGGGTTTGGCCTGGGTATGAATAGGGACTTCTTCCCCATGAAGACATCTAAGGTTGCCAGGACAGTGCAGCCTCTCTCCATCCTAGGAGAACTTCGAGACTAGACTAAAAGTCCTGAGATGCCTGGTCTGACATCAGAGCTGCCCCTACTTTAAGCAACAGTTTGGGGTAGAGTCCTACATGAACTCTCCTGTCATCCTTTCTGAAGCAGGTGCTGACAGCTCCCACCCGCACGGAAGCTCATTCCATTTCTGTTCCAAACACATCCATCCTGACCCCAGACACAAATATCTCAGCAGCAGCTGGTGCTGAGTACCCAAAACTTCAGAGCCCTTCCTGGGACTGTGTCAGTCTCCTCACAGTGTTTGCGGCTGCTTAGGAAAAGTTTTCAGTAGAAAATGAGACTATGAAAAGGTTCTTATTGAAAGTGTTCTCAAACAAATTAAGATTTTCAATAACATTTCCGGGTTTTCACTAATAGCAAATATATTTGTGAGATCTCTGTCAAAAGAAGACAACATGTTAAAAGAAATATTGCTGCTTTGTTTTGAACCTTTTTAAAAACATAATTTTTTTCAGTCACCTCTGATAGACAGATGGTGCTGAAAAAACTCCCACAAACTATGAATTCTACATAAAAGTTTAAAAATAACCGTTCAAAAAAATCCAATGAATTGACAATATCTCAAGTTATAAATCATTTCTGTAGTAGACTAATTTGGGTTTGAAAGCATCTGCTTGCAGATACCAGGTGTGATGCAAAACCTACAATAATCAGAGGTGCATTAGGGAGGAAGGACCCCTCCTCTTCTGTCTGCTAATAAGCTTCATGTTGGCCAAGAATCAGGTTTCTTTCATTTGGGAAATGCATGAATATTTAGCAGAACTTTTGTAGGAGGCAGAAAAATTCCTGTCAGACATTTGCTGCCAAACATGTCCTGATGCACAAGCTGTTGTGAATCTGTTAAAAAATTAGATCTGAATTTTTTCTTAGCAAAAGATGGTGAAAAGGAGACAAAACCTCTGAACGCTGTTGATAAGATTTGGTATTACTGAGGCGTTTTTGCAAATGCCACTTTTCTCTGGAGCTAACACAATTATTTTAAAAATAGTATGACATTTTCCCCAACTTTTACTTAATCTAAGTTTGATGCTTCAGCTTTGTCTCTGTTAGATGTGTGACACAAATTGTTGCTGCTTCTTCCAACTACGAAAGAAGCATGTTATACTTTATATAATAGATATTATACTTTCTATAATATTTGTCTCAGCCAATTAAATTGAACTTATTCTCATAGAATAACAGTAAGATTTCTATAAGTTATCAGACTGCCTAGAGGAAAATAACCTTGTAGGTACATTTTCACTAAATAAATGAGAGACCCAGGCTATGTTTCTGAGCTTTGGTACATGATAATATTCTGTAATGTTCAAGTGTGAATATAGTCTGTGGCATGTTTTTGCCATAGGCCAGAGAGTGCTGCCCCAGAAAATGCTGGGCTGTCACTACCCCACTGAGGAGGACAAGGAAGGTCAGCTCACCCCTTACTGAGAATAAGATCATATGGGATCTTACTCTCTCAAGAGATCCATAGGTGTCACATAGTTCTGCAGTTTTCACACCTTTCTTTTTTTCCTTTCAATTAAGAAACTCCACACATTTTCTAAGTCCTTTGGTCATGTGCAGGAAGCAAGAAAAAAACACTAAAGAGGGTCTAGGACCCACTGCATTAATACTTCCATTGCTTATTTTACAGTATCCCTGCTGGGCTGACTTTCTTCTGGTACTTCAAGTTCTTCTGGCTCCAGTTGAACACAGCCCGTTGAAATTATAGGGTTATCACAGAACCTTCTTTTGTCTGCTTCTCACAAATATCAGTGAGAACAGAAAGCATTAAGAGCTTGCCCATGATCAGTGCTGCTTTGTATAACCCAAGGGAGTGAAGTCTGGAATTTGACATTATCAATTACATTATTAGAAATTACAAAACCTACAGAAAGAGCATGGGAAAGAGTGACAGCTAGCAAGGGAATCACAGGAAATTAGACTTTGTAAGTTCCTCTAACCAGAAAATTATTTCATAGTCTTTATGAATAAAATCAGCACATTTTTTCTATGTCTTGACCCTACAGCACTTTGGGGACATACTCCTACATAGAACACTGTAGTCATGAGGAAATGAGATGAATGTGGCTAAAAATAGATTAAATGGGCAGCTTTCCCTAAATTAATTACAAGATTGTGGCCTGTATCTGCTCCTCAAAATTGCTCTTAAGTTTTCCATACAGATTCTTTTTAGTGAATTTATCTTATAGGCCAAACCCATCCAGTGAGTTGATGCTGCAGATACCAGTGAATTCTGTCTGCCCTCCTTCTTCATCGCCATCCACAAAAATTGCACAGCACCTTGAGATGGTCCTGACTTGGATTCTGCCACCCTCTGATGCCTAGATAACCATGACAGCACTGTGAGATGTATTGGAAGATATCTCAGCATCAAAAGAGAAAGTCTGTGAAGATCATGTGAGAGGGCTCCTCCTTCACAAAAGGAAACATTTGATAACAGAGATGTAAAAGCAGCATTACACAGGACACAAGATGGCTATTTCATGCTTATACTGTAGAAGAATGGACATTGTTCCCTACAAGTGCCTGTTGCTGTTCACTGCCTGTGGAAGGAGGCTCAGTGATCAGCTCAGACCATGGCTCGTAGTTAAATTCAGCTCGGAGGGGCCCCAGGAGATCATCTGGTCCAACATTTTGCTCAAAGCAGGGGCAGCTCTGAAATAAAAACAACCCAAGAGAAGACTCAATCACCTGGTTAGCACAGCCTTTCCCTAAATGCTGACTTTTGTAGATGCTCAAATTTGGTCAGACAAGTCCTATGCTCTCTCTCTATGCAAGGAACACCAGTGTGCTCCAAGGGTGAGCCCAGTACCCCAAACATACATCCCACACTTTGGCAGTGGTGAACCAACACCCCAGTGTTGGAGCAGCTGTAGCCATGCCATTTCTCCCAGACATTGATTCAATATTCTTCACAGATCACTTCTTTTTTCAGTTCCCCACCAGACTGGGGTTCATATACATTTATCTATATCTATCTTTCTTTCTTCCTAGGTCCTAGGACTGTAATAGTCCATTTCTTATAGTGAGACAAAATCCTGGCAGATAGGACAATGCCACGTGTGTTGAACCTGCATGTGTCAGCATGCATACAGAAATTCTTCTTCCTTGTTATTCTTAGAAACAGCTCTATGTATACTATGTATTCTTGATGGGGATTTTGTTGTTGTTGGGGGGGTTTTTTGGGAGGGGGGGATTTGGGGAGGGGGTTGGGTTGTTTATTTTTAAATGACCACCAATGAGACTTGCTGGCAACTCTTCCTGGAGATAGGAAGAGGAGGGGAAGTGGATGGTTAGTGCTCTGACCTGCCATCTGGTTGAGCATGTCGTGTAAAGAGAGTAAATGTTTGGGTGAAAAATCTGTAGTGTTTGATGCCAGCCAAGAGAAACTTAATGTAAAACCACCTAAAAGGGGTATCCATGAAACTCTGAACATGGAGAAGTTTAATATAAAGCGGGTATGATACTGAAATTGAATCACAACTGTTTTTTAAAAAATATCTATTTGATTCACTGTGGAGTTCTCTTTGGACACTTTTGTCCATTAAAATTTCTCTATATTAGTGCACACTAGTGTAAAATCATATGCACTCTGAAAGCCTTGTCTACACAAGAAATTGTGATGTAACCAAAATCTTTGTGATTTTACTTATTGTGGTATGTATCATCATATTTGGGTTGTTTTTATTTATGCTTCTTGGGAAATCATGCCCACAATTGTTAAATTGAAACTTCTGTTTACTAGCTTGTACAAAGCAACCTTCACTTAAATTGTGGTAATAAATTTATTTAATCAAACTGGCAGAAAAACATGACACTTTTATGTAGATCTATGCTAGACACATTTTAGTTCAGTCTCACATAATTTACCTTAAGATAATCCATGATGTGAATTTACAGCACTTCTTTTCCATGAGGACTCCTGTGGGCAAATGCTTGCTCTGTAGTGAGCATGAGGTAATTTAAGCCTGCACTGTCAGGGTCATTAGTTGTATTGCATTGGCCACAGGGCACAGGTAATGTATGATAATTAAGGCAGTGTAAACTCATGCCCTAGGCTGATATGTACCTTAAACTGGTCAGTACTGCCTTCTAGGTAAGCCAGGGACACGTGCCTTGTGCACAAAAAGACACTCAGGATGTGTGAAATGAATTGTGAAGTGAATTTCCAAAATTTCAACCTGGTTATTTAAGCTATTGGAAGCCTCCATTAAGAATGTGTTTTCAAAATAAAGGCAACTCTGATTTGATTTAGTAACACCTTCTCCTCTCCATTTTTTTTAGGTAGGACTTTAAGACAGTTTACCTCTTGCACACCAGAAGTCTGACCAAGATGTGCTCACATGATCACAAGTGTAGGATAAGGAATTGCCCTTCTGCAGGCACTGAAAGAAGACACCACCTACTGCAAAGCAAATGAAGCTGAGATAGTTGCAGGTGTGCCTCTGGACGTGTACTGTCTCTGCACAGGACTTTGCATAGGCCAGAACCAAAATATCTGCCTCCCACTGCCAGCACTTTCCTCAGGCTGTTCTTAGCTGAACAAGAAGAAGGCTGTTGGCTGAATGACTGCATATGCCCCTCTGAAGCAACTCCAGAGTGACTGCATAGGCTGCATATATGATGTACCCAAGTGGTAGAACAGAACATGCTGTTTGTGCACCAAAGCCGTATTAGGCAGGAATCACAGAACCTGGGTGTGCAAATAAGACATCTGGTCCTGGCAGCAGAGGAGGGAGGATAGTGGTTTCATCACTAAAAGAAGCATAAATAAGCTGTAAATAAGCTATCTTGCTGCACAGCACATCCCTTTGTGGCCAGATGAGCATTAATGTGGTTACTCTGCTTGTTGGCATTGGCATGTCAGTGTAACCACAGGGGGAAAAGAGTGTGAACCTATAGAGCCTTACGCTGGGTGCAGTTGTCACAGTGCATGGTCTTACCTCTAGGCCAACTGGAAGCATTGTACTCTTTTGCTGAAAGCTGCTTTACACATACTGCAATGTGACAGCATGATCTCAGGCAGCTGCCAGATCCACTAATTTCAGTTTTTATAATTATTAGTCTTTAATTCTAGCAATTAATTATTTGATGGTCGTTTGGCTTAACACGGTTCCAGTTCTAAAACACACGCTGTAATCAGTTGGATTCCTTCCATGGAGAATGAATCACCTGCCCACCCCCAGCAGAGTGTGCTCCCCAGGCAGCCTGACAGATCTCACACGAGTACCTTTACCTGTTGGGGAGCCTGTGTTGCCCACAGCTGCCAGCTTGGTACTTCTCTTGCTTTGTGGCTGCTCTGATTGCTCCTTATGTTCTTAATTAAATTAAAGGAGTGTGAAGTTCTGGCCAAATTAATCATGGCTGGGAATCAACATTCATATTTCTCTTGTGGCTTTGAAGTCTGTCTAATCTCTCCTGTTATCACAATAATATCTGAGATGTGATGAGGGCTTTGTAAGTACACATTAGACAGATTGCAAAGTTAATGGGGACATATGGGTGTTTTTTCTCAGCCATTATTCTCTCTGTAATTGTGGTGGAAAGGATCTGTCAGCAGAAATGCACTCCTCAGTAATACATTGCTGCATCACGTTGGTAAATGCTGAGGGGAGTGCTGGTCTCTGTGAGTGTGTTCTACACACACGATAGATCACTCCATACCCCTTGTTTGTTTTCATTTTTTTTAAACACCTAACCAGTGAAGGAGTCATTTGGAAATATAGCTGGCATTGATTTCAGCTTGCCAAGAACTGTGTGAAGTTTTCTGATCAACCCAGTGTTGAAATAAAACAAAAAGCTGATTATCCTTGTGGTTTTCTTCCAGTGAATTTTGGGTGATACTCTATGTGCTAATAAGCAAAGTCCTAGGAAACTCAGCATCATTGCAAGGGACACTTGTGTCCTTTTGTTTTCTATCCACTTCCTCAAATCTAATTTGTTACTTCTCTGTTTAAATCAGCAGAGCCAGGCAGGTATACAACTAAAGTCTTAACAACCCATAGCAATTACACATTATGTTTCATAAGATTAGGCAGGAAACACTTCATAAATTCCGGTAGTTAACACTTGTTTTAATTGAATTGCTCCTGAAGCTGGAGTGGAACTGGTATTTCTCTGCTCTGAAGGTTGCTTTTCCCAAAACATGGCTACATAACAGCAAACAGATGTTTCCCAAGGGGCACAAGGCCACATTTCCAGTGTTGGTAAAGTGATGCCTCTGTTTTGTATGTTTATCAAGTACTTCTGTGTCTAAAATAGTTGGAAAAAAACTTTGTTCTGGTTCAGCTACATTGAATCCATTGGTATTAACAGAAGTTTAAAAAGATCTTGCAATTATCTGGAGTTTAATGTATATTAAATAATTTGATCTTGATTTCTCTTCTTGACCACAGGCAGAACAAATCATCAGGATGCAGGGACACATGCTTTTCTAAGAAAAGAAGAAAAGCAGATAATGGATCATTCCTTAGATCCATTTCTATGCTGTAGGACTGTATCCTAGCAGAGCTTTTACCTGTTTGTATGAGGTAAACTACTGAAATAACTTTCCCAGGACAATATTGTGCATTAGAAGACTTGTATCTAGGCTGATGAAAATTATTTAGAAATAGGTGAGGAATACAAGATGCTCCCACATTTATACCTGTTGCCATAGGAGATTTTATGCCTTGCATCCTCACCTGCTTCAGCACCAGGTCAACCAGGTTAATGCAAACCATGCTCATCAATGCTTATTCAGATAAAATATTTGAATAACATTATCCAGGCAAATAACACTCCCAGTCCCTTCTATGCCCCCAGCTGTGGAGACAAGAGCAGCAGCCAACAACCAGGGTTATTTACTTCTTCGAGAGTTACATTTCCATCAGAAGGCACTGTCTGTCTTTGCCCTGATACATGCAGACTGTATTCCAGCTGGCACCATCCTGTACTTCTGCTGCCAAACTTCTGAGAGGGAGGGGCTGCATATTTTAAAGCCTTGTCTGCACATGTCAGTTTATTTAGTATATGTTAAGTCATTTATTTTAATCAAATAGATCAATGAAACTCTTGAGCATTTACTCAGGCACACCTGTTTTGTTTTTTTCTTTTAAGCCTATTTTATTTGGAACCAAAGCCAAAAAAACCTTTCTTACACCACAGTAAGTCTGCTCAAGATTAGAAGAGGCCTCCTCCGTGGACTGTCCTATTATTATTATATTCCTGGAAACAGTAAAATTCAGACAAGCCACAACTCATTGCAAACAGGAATATACAAACACTAAAATGCTAGAAGGAGCAGTCTTACGTTACTTACATTGGAGCAGAATACTTTGGAAAAGTAGGCTCCAATGCACAACTCTGAGAGTCCTCAAAACCTGCTTTTTTTCAGAGCAGATGAGTTAAAAGATGAGACCATCAACAGAGCCAAGCTAGTAGTTTCTGCAGTTTGGTTTGCAACTTCCACCCATGAGCTAATTACAAGCAGAAGAGAACTGAAGAGGGTTTTTTTTTGTTTTTCTCCAGCTCTAAGGGTTATAATGATACTGTTGAATTATGCCTTACTATTTAGCAGAATGGTAAGAAATTCTCCTTTTAGGAAACTTTGAAGCCCAGTGGAATACATTCCCATTGAAAACAACTTGAGTAAAAATAAAACTCCTCAGAAACTGTTTCATTCAAAGTTCTGAGTATGTTTGTTAATTCTATAAATACAGATTCTGTACATATACATGCTTAATGAAATCAGTTTCCTCCAAAGGAATTATAAGATTTCAAGAACATTTTATGAACTGTGTGAAATGTTTCAAGGATGCATCAATTAGCATCATTCAATGCTGAATAATGTCCAGTTAGATAGGTTAGGTTGTGGCACCATTACCATGTCCTAGAGTTCAAAAAAATTTCAGTCACCAGTTAACTGATCCCCAAATGCCACAAATATAAAATGGCAAATCTTGATTTTATGCCTGCTGAGACATCCACTTTGAAAAGCAACCACTTTTTTCAAACTGTCATATAAATGTTGTCTATTTATTTCCACCAATCATGTAACTTATAATGTGTCCTTTGGATCATAGGTCCTTAGCTCACTCAAGACATTGTCTTGTGAAATGTCTTGGAGCTCTCATCAAAATGAGAAATAGATGTCTACAGCTTCCCTCTCTTCTGCTCTCTGTACTGTTGAACAGTTTGACAGTATTTGTTCTCAGAAAATACATATTAGCTAACTTTATCACTTACTGTTTTCTATATTCCTTGCTTTTCTCCTGCCTTCCTTTTCATGATGTCAGCCTCCAATCCACTGGAGGGTCCCGTGTCCCAGAGAGTTCCTGCTGATCCATAAAAGGTTTTGTATTAATGCAATGAATGCTCAAGGCCATGCTAACTCACATACACAGCTTTTTCAGCACGGTCTTTCCTTTTAGGCCAGACTGTAGATGTTGGGCAGGAGTCAACAGGAGGCACATGAGCTGGAGTACCTCCATTCCTATCAACTATGCCCTCTGCTCCTTGCCCTGAGCTAGTTCCCAAGCTATAGTCCAGACCCACCCTCAATATTCAGGCAAACACAAGCACCACAACTGTGTCAAAAATATGGAGGTGAATAATGGATTTGAGGCTTTCTCAATCGGGTTATCTCAAACCCGAACCAAACTTAATCTTTCCTTCTACATTTATTGTGACAATCAAATCTTTAATTTTACCTCCTCTCCCTGACAAGACTATCTTATTTCACTTGTTTGAGCTACCAGAACTAAAAGCAGGGAATTGCTACAACACAATTTGGAGTGGTTCAGAGCACTTTACATCCTCTGTCTGAATGTACTGTGCACCTATGAAAATTTGAGTCCATGCTGTTCTTAAACTTTGAATCAGTTCTATCTGTAAACTGGAAGAGGATTCCCTTCATTTTCTTTCCTAGACC
The DNA here is from genome assembly GCA_013398175.1 of Climacteris rufus. Classification (NCBI taxonomy): domain Eukaryota; kingdom Metazoa; phylum Chordata; class Aves; order Passeriformes; family Climacteridae; genus Climacteris; species Climacteris rufus. The sequence goes on from VZRZ01007703.1 coordinate 709,797, forward strand.
AATACAGCACTTAATGAATTCAAGATGTGTATATTCTAAGTCAGCAGGGACACTAGGATAATGGGAATTACCTAATTGACACATACCACCACCCACACACTTCATAAAATCCAGTCTCAAATTGACTAGTATTCCATTCAGAAGGCTTTTCCCAATGTAACTACATGCAAAACTGCATATTTCTGGTCCAGTGTTGCATAGCTATGGGTCTAGTCTTGTGAGGTACTAAGCCTAGATATATAGCAAAGGAGGCAGTGAACTCTGCCTGCATCTACAGGTCTAAATTCAGTGTGCATTTTGCCTGAGGAAAGAGTGTTATTTTTTATTTTACTTCTCTTAATAAAAATTCTTTGAAGTGCTAATTATCCTTCTGCTGCCAATTGTTGGTATATGCAGCAGGTACTGCTTTGTGATATTTCTATCTTATCTGTTTACTATTTTCTAGTGAGTGGCTTACTATGAGCAATTCATTCCTTCATTGCTCTTTTACCTCCTTGTACCAACATTTGAGTTCAGGGTGGAAACTTCCACTTCTCTACTGGAAGAGATCAGACAGCTGACAGAATTTTTGCCAAGGTATACAGAATTTCTACAGGGGCTTTTTCTACCTACTTGACTATTTGTAGCCTACTTGGTACTCTTATACTTTTGGTCAAGATATGATCAGTACTTTCAGAAAGGTTGCTTTTTTTTAGATTTAGTGTTGAGACCAGGTTTCAAAAAAACCCACAAATTCTGTTAGCTGAGCTACACGCCAGAGTGCAGCATATTTTAGCAACTGTCTTTTATGCACTTCATTAAGTGTAAATGTAACAAGCATCTCAGTGTTCTCCATAATGAAAGGATCCTTTGAGTGTTAAATACTCCTTTGGTTGTTTTTAATCAAGCTTAATATGTGTGAAATTTGTGGGAACGACAGTCCCATAGACTAACAGCAACAACAGGTACAGCCAGAAGTCCCAACTTGTGCAACATATCCATAATATACCACCAGTTTCCTTACCCTTTGACCTACTCAGAAGACCTTGTTGATCAGTTTTGCTCCCATGGACATTCAGCTGGAGTACTCCCTGTCGTCTTTCAGCAAGGATATCCACAGGTGGCTGTTTGACATAGGAACTTAAGGAGAAGGTGCAACATACCACCTGGCTTCCTCATGCAATTTAACTCACTGTGGAACCCTGTCTATGTTTTCATAGATGGCAAAATAGTCAAGACCTTTCCACAGCTGGACAGTGTCATGTTAGCCACATGCAAGTATTCTGGGGGGGCTGACTTGTGAGTTGGATAATCAGATTTCAGCAAAAATCTCCCAGCTAGGGTTATCTTGAAGCAAAGAGACAGAGCAAGTGGGACAGGTTTATGTATTTTTTTCAACTTCAGTTAAAACAATACACTTGAGGTGTTATTTGCCCTGTTCATTTCAAAGAGTTGTTAACTAGATGGCCAGTGCTGATAAATGTCATCACACTATGTCCTTTTTACAATATGTTCCAGATCAAAACCCTGGACTGAGCACATGTACCCTTCTTGTGTTGCCTGCTTACAGAGCAATTATGTCCTGGGCACATTTTAGCCACTGCAGAGCCCAGCAAACCCATCTTAAGCTGCCTGTCCCAGGGAAACTTTTTTCAAATTGATTTGGGAGCACTAAAAACACATGGCAAAGGTGAAGAAAAGGAGAGGTGGGGAATCCTAGGGAACTCCAGCAAAGAGGAATAAAGGCAGGAACATCCAGCACTCTTTTCCACTGACATGACCCAGGCTGAGTCTTCACCTCTCAAAGGACTGCACTCAGCTGTGCAGCAGAAAGAGTGTTATACAACAAAGCAATACAGCCCATTCAATGCTATGGCTGGTCTTAAAAAGCCCTGCAGACATAATGGGCTGACAAACATATTTCAAAGACTGTACAAAAACTCAGCTTAAAATGAATCATGACTGCCATGTAAATCAAATGCAAAATCCATTTTAATGCTCTGAACTGTATTTCCCCTATTTTTTTTTTAAATTCTTTCCCATTACATCTTCACTTTGTACACTTCTCATGCCTTGCCAGAGCAGTCTCCCAGACACAGGGACATCTTTGGTTGTTAACTCAGTAGCAGTGAAACATTTTCATATAACTCCTTGCCTGGTGATAGACAGCTTAAAATGAGGAAACTTGAGGATAGAAAGTGTTGGTTAGGTTTAAAATACTTAAGTACATATATGTAGCTGCATGTTTTTGATATAGGGTTTGTATATATGTTCAAATGTAAGAGGAAGAATAGATATCACTTTTCCAGCCATAAATCAATAATGAACTGAACATAAACAGCTTTTAAAACTTGAAATTAACTAAAATCTGCAACTTTAAACTTTTCTGGCCATGCCCTATCTCATCCATCCCAGTGATCTCCACTCTTTCCCATCTCTGTGTTCTCTCCTCTGGCATCTCCAGACCTGTCCATTCCCTCTCTCACCACATATATGCTTTAGTAAAAAGCATGGTTTTTTTCACACACCTGACAAACTTTTGCTTAGGTTTTAAAAACAGAAGAGGAAAAAAAAAGTCAAGTATGTTGTTGTCACTCCCAAATTCCCTGAATGCAAGGAGTGGGAAAGACATATGTTCTTAGTAAAACCATACATCCTGAGGCACAAAGCCTGGACCCCTGGAATAGTTTTTTGTGCTCAGCAAGATGGATATACTCTTCCTTATCCACTGCACTGTGAAAGAGAAGTGAATTGCACTGTGCCAGTGCAAAAGCAAAGTGAAGCAGCAATGCCCCGCATATTCTTTCCCTCGGATTTCCAACCCATTTGAGCAAAGTCTACATCAAGCCTCACTAAGTCAGATCCCTTCTCCTTTGTTTCTCATCTCCAGCTTGAATGATCCCAGATTTCCCCCAGATCTTCAAACACATCCCCTGACACTCCCTAGCCTTCACAGAGAAAGGAAAGCTGGCAACTTCAAGAGCAGCGGCCACTCCTCCGTGCTCGGAGGCCGCTGCACATCCCGGCTTTGATGTGGCTGACCTCCCCTGAACTGGAGAAGGCTGCTGCTTCTCAACTCACATTTCCCCCGAGGCAATGAATTATCCTGACAACTGACTCCTGACAGCAGACACCTCCCCGAAGGGCTCTGTCCTACTGTGGGAACCGGCACTTCAGTGGGAAGCGTGAATGGATATCCCAGGCTGGAAGTGGGGCACTCGGTGCTTAATGAATGTTTCTATTTTGCTGAGAGACAACCACAGGCCAGAGGGCCCGAGCTGGAATCCGAAAAATTGAAAGTGTTCAGATGTGAGGACTCAGCTGGTCTCATAACAAAACAGAAGCCAGTTGTGAAATCTGGAAACATTTCAAAATTTCCCCAATTTCTAAATGGACATTAAGATCAGTTCAATGTGTAACTTCAACACAAAGCCTCCATGGATCATTGGTTTATGACTCCCTTTACCTTCTCTTTTGTGCCATCCTTCCCATGCACATCTCCTTCACTTTCCACTTTAAGGAAATAAGAATTTATGGAATTGTCTTTCTTCTTCAACAGACTCTGTCCGCAAAAATATTTCCAGAAATTGAGAGTGTTGTAAACAAACAGTAGTCATAGTTATTCATAAAATAACTTTCTTTAAATACCTATATTTTTGTCCTGGGGATTAAAAAATCAAACTGGATAAGGAAAATTTGAAATATTAAATTATTTTTTAAATTAGATATGCTAAATCCACTCACATTCTGCCCCAGCTGCAAACTTACACATGGGCAACACAGTAAAACATTCAAAAGATCATTCATTCAATGTGTGATTTAGGGCTAGTGCTATTCTATGCCCTAGGGTTTTAGGTTTTTTTTTTGTTCTGGTATTTTATACTAGAAAACATGCAGCTGTAGAAACCCACTTGGATTATTAAGCCTAGCCCATAATCATAAGTCTGTATAGTGCAGGTAAATTGACAGATCAATCAATCCACCAGAGCCATGAAACTGTTCCCCTAGAAAGAAAAGGAGAACAAAAAGGCATCACCAGTGTCCTGGATTAGTTTGGTTACAAGCACAAGATATCCTTAAAAGTTGAGCACCAATACATAAACTTAAAATATTTCCTTATCTGCCATCATGGCTGGGACATGCTCCCTGTAGCCATGGATTTAGTAGTGAGCCTTACCCTGAGCATGTGAAGTAGAGCAAAACAGCTAAGAATAGAAATATTTTGGAGTGCCATTAGGAACAGCCTATCTATCAGGTGTACTGGGACTAATTCCCAAACCTCAGACCTTTTTTCATCAATAAATGTAAAGAAGCTTTAAATAGGATATATCAAAAGCCAAATCCTCAGTCTGTGTAAATCAGCCTTATTCAGTAGATTTATCCTGACTTACACCAATTAAACACATAATGAGTTTTGGATTGTATTCTACATAGTACTCACAAAAATTAGGATATTTTATTACATTTTTATCAATACTTTTTTCCAGTAAACCAAAGTGAGCTTGAGCTGTTCTTTTAAAAGAATATAAATACTTCTGTGTGTCTCAGCTTTGAGAATGTCCCTTTCTTCAGTGTCACTGAGGGGTAGCAAGTGATTGCCGCTGATAATATCTGCTCACCGGAGGATATGAATGTGCTAATCTTACTTCCAATATAAACAACAATTGGGGCAACTTTTTGCAATGTAAATGGTTTGTTGGGTGAATTTTATGACACAATTTGTGTCATCACAAGCATTGGTCATTGTTTACTTTTCTTTAAAATTAAGTCAAAGTATTTCACAGCACTGTTTGGCACCAAAATAAATTGGCTCCTTTTGTGTATGGTTTAGGTGAAAGTATGCACGTAGGCATTTGTGCTCAGTTTTTATAAGGGATGCAGTTTTCAATAATTCAGAAGACATGAACTGCATGGACTTACAGGGTTTTCTCAACAATGAAGAAGATTAAATATTCAGAAAATTTTTTTCAGAAAAATATAAATATGTAGGGCTTTTTTTTTTTTTTTGGTTCCCAGTTTCTGAGATGTGCACCAACATTGTATTTTCAGGCACTTGTTTGTGTCAAGAAAAGATGTACACTTACCCTGGTTGGTGACTATTTGCTTGAAAATTGAACTTCATTTTTCTGTATGAATTTGAGACCTATCAAGTTGCTCAAAACAACCCCAAAATCTACAAGTCAGAAAAATTGGATTTGAGTCTTTCTGTTTATTTATCCATAGTAATTTAAAAAGACATTTAAAAACTGCTATTAACTGAAGTGAAGTTCACATTTCCAGTCTCTGAGCTCACTGGGAGATGAAAGGACCCTTCTGGCCATTACTCAGCACTTCCCTTTTGCGCTGCCCTGTCCCACCATGGAAGTTATTAACTTTTTACAAGCACTGCTCACATCCTCTCTTTGATGGATGGTGCTAAGCTTGTGCTTAGATTACAGGATTTCCCAGCAGGGCTGTTTTGTTATTGAGGGGGAGGAAATTTTAACACAAGGTGGTTTTTCATATCAACCTCTCCATTCTCCTACTTAAAAATTTGCGCAGGGAATCTGTTTCATGGAGTTTCACACCACACCAAGCTGAGGCCTTCAAGGATGGTCTTGGGTGCCCCAAGCAGAGGCTGCAGTAGGTTTTGGACTAGTCCTCCCCTGCTTGTCGTGTCCAGGTGCAAGTTACAAAAGGGCTTTGCCCTGGGGCTTTCAGTGCTGCCCTCTTGTAGTTCCCACTGGGACAAAGGAAACCTGGGGTGACCCGTGGGAAGACTGAATGAGAACAGAGAGGAAAGGGGGCAGAGAGAGGGGAAAGAAAGCACCCTTTTGCCTTTCTGAAACCCTTGTCCTCTTTCAAAGTGAAAAAAAAAAAAAAAGGGAAGGTGGAGAGGGAGGCCAGAGGGGAAGAAATTTCCCTGCCACCTCATTACTCTCCACTCACTGTAAACACCCAGCTGTGGCCAGCCTAGCTCCCACCCTTCTCTTCCCTCTGGCCTCTGCACCTAAATTTCTCACAACTTTCTTCCCAGCTGGAAGTGTAAATCAAGATACACTCAGAATTATAAAAAAAAAAAACAAAACCAAAAAACAAACACAAGTAAGAATACCCCATTCTCCTTTATGGATTATGTAAAAAGAAATACAGCTGGTCTTCACTGTCTCTATCTTTCTGTGATTTCTAGCTGGAGTTTCATGACTCATGAACTTACTTTTCTGCATAAAAAACTTACTGGCTTTATTTTTTTTCCTTAGTGGAAAAAAAAGCTGACACCAGATGTTTCTTTAGACCCTTCCCTGTCCTGAGTGAGTAAACACCAGAGACAAACAGGCTGTTCTGTCATCTTGCTCCTCTCCAGAACACCAGCAGTTTTATCACTTAGTTAAGAAAAAGAAATTTAAACTGCTACCAACTGCATTTCCAGCTAAAGATATGTACGTCTTCACTCTTAAAATTAAATAAAAGTTTTTGCTCATGAATAATCTGACTGTTTATGGGCAGTGTGGTATGATGCACAGATACAATAAAGCTCTTGTGCTGTCCGAGCCCTTGGCTCCAATGAGCGTGTCTCCTGGCCCAGGAAAGCAACAGCCCTTTCTAACAGCCGCCTGTCAGTATTTTTAAACCTTCCCTCCTAAAATAACATGTCAATGTTTGCCTACCTGAACTTACAGGAAGACTGAATGAAAATTTGTGGGCACACCACTGTAAATGGATTTTGTCATGGTTTTTATGATGTCATCAGGCTATTCATCCTGCTGTGCTTGAGAAAGTGAGAATTGCACTTCCCTCTGCAGCCCCCTCATTTCTGAAGGCATTTTTGAACTTTTTTTTTTTTTTTATTAACACGTCTGAAAGTAAGGGGCTGAAATTGTGGAGAGCAAACTACCCCTCCTGAGGTGAACACGTTGGATCTGTTCTGCCGGCTGGCATTCAAGCTTGCCGTGTTGCTTACAAATATATCCCAAGGTGAACCACAAAAAATGCACCACACAGACAATTTTAATTCCTTCTCTGTCAGTAACACCACTACATTTGTTTAGCAGCTAGGTATGGGACTGTGGCACTAGCTGGTATTTTATCTTCTGCTGGTATTTTATCTTCTGGTAAAAAATCTGCTTATTTTATATCAAGATTTTTGAGAGAGAGGAAAGAGTAAACAAGCTTTCAGGTCCCAAGATGTTTTTGTACTGAGAACACTACATCTGCAAATTACAGGTATTTTAAGCTTTTTTTTCAATTAGACACAGAGAAAATATTAGATCATCGCATGGTTAGCTAATATTATTGTAATATCACTTTTCATGTAGAAAAATGTCAGTTACTTCTACCTCAGTCTTTGCTTAACAAGTAATTTAAAGAAGAAATCTTGGGTGTAGGTGTTTTCTCAGCTTCCCAAAATTATTTAAAATTAAGTTTCATTCTATCTTCCTTCAGTAGTCACAAGATAGATTTATGTATCTTCTGGGGACTACTCATCCATTCAAAAATAGATGCCTATTTTCATATGGACACAGGTAAATTCTTTTCCAGTAGGATCCTGGCATACCCCAAGGCAAGACCTAATGTGTAAGCCATTGTTTTCACTATAGGCAGTAAACCACGTTTATACATATGTGCATTTTGCAGCACGAATTGTACCTGGTCATTTGCATCACAATTCCTAGAGCAGCCTCTTCTACACAGCCCCAGGGGTTTGGGCTGCAGCTCTGAGGTGGGTGGAATGTGTTTGTAGATGGTGCAGGAGGGATTTCAGTCTGCAAAGCTGTCTGATATTGGTCTGGGGAACATCTGGGAGCGAGGAGAGCACCGTCTCCTACTCTCAGGGAGAAGCAGACCCTGAAGCAAACCCTCCGAGAACTGTACCTGGATTATGGCTCAAGGGAAATCAGTTGCTTCATGCTGGGAAAGATCCTGAGTGGGAACTGATGCACAAAACCTGTGGGTGATATATGGGGAGGGAGGCTGGGACAAGGGAGGGAGCAGGGGAACTAAAATAGCCTGGAAGTCTGTCTGGAAACTGCTGTTTCAGTAGTGCCAAGATCTTCAATTTGTATCTGATTTCTCCTTTGGTTCCCAGCAGTCTGTGCAATGCAGCTCTTCCTGTGGAAACCATGACCCTGAATATGTATTTAAATGGCTTGCAAAACTGAGGGGCAGCGATGGGGAGAAGGACACCTTCTCGGACAATGATATTTGTGAAACATTAAGATAGAACATGATAATTTTTGGGGCTGCATCGGGTCTGGGGTTTTGTGGCAGGGTGTCAAAAGCTCTTCCTGGTATTGTTTTGGTTTCCTCTGAGCTTGCAGAGTAGCCCCCCTTCCTTCAGTACTTCCAGCCATCCAGATGGATCAGGGTGATAAATGGTGAGAAGTTGCTTTGCAATTTAGCTACATATGGAAAACATGCTTTGAAAATGTATTCAGTTGTCTTTTTAAAGGTGAATGCGGAGATTTTCTAATCTTAACTACATCTTTTTGGGTCTTAGTTCAGTTTCCCAGTATAGAACTATGTCTTGATTCCATCAGAGTTAAATTTTAGGTTATATTAGTTTGCAGTCAGGAAAAAAATGCTTTATGCTTGCTTGTTTCACATTTCTGCACCATTAATTCATGGTAAGATGGATTTTTAAGACGTAAGGTGAGTTTTTTTTTTTTTTTTTTTTTTTTTTTATGTGAGGAAGTAAGGGGAGGAGGAGACANTGGTTGTTTTTTTTTTTTTTTTTTTTTTTACTCTTCCAGGTAGGACTTTATAACAATGGCAGACTGAGAAGTGAAGACTAATTCCTGTCCACTTAGACAGGATGAGCCACGTGTATGCTTCAGCATACACATCCACACCCCCTTGCTGCAGCCAGCTGACACTGAATCACCTGTTTCACTTTACTGCAGAAGGAACCAGGGTCAGACAGATTATTTAGAAAGAGCATATTAGTGCTTAAGAGCATAATTTGACATCGTAAAAGTGTGTGGAAGCCTAGTGCATCGGCAACATAAATAAGGATAAATGAATGAGCAGAGACTTTTGTGTTAATCACCAAAGCACCGTGAGTCAGATGCAAACCATTCACTTTCTCCCATATCCAACAAAATGCCCTTGCAGTGAGCAATTTCACACAATATGAGCAATGTGCTGCTGCTTTATTGTATAACTGCATAATCTTAAAAAAAAAAAAAAAAGTGAAGCAAAGCTGGTTTCTTGATTAACCCAAACTCTGGGATGGGTTTCAGAGNTAAAACTGCATAATAAAAAAAAAAAAAAAAAAAAAAAAAAAAAAAGTGAAGCAAAGCTGGTTTCTTGATTAACCCAAACTCTGGGATGGGTTTCAGAGCACAGAGAAATGTCAATGCTCTCTCATGAAGCGTTAATGAGGGTGGACGTGTTGTGCAGGCACAGTTGCTCTGGAAACTCATGCTGTTGCTTTGTTCTTTGTCATTTCAGGGGATGCTGGTTGTTACAAACTGGCAAGAGAGACTTTTCTTCTTGTTGAAGGCTACATGGGCTTTTGAACACTCTTGGATGTCCACACTAACATACAACACAATATCACATGCAATTAGTGCAATCTTGCAAAACATGGCCATAGGACATAAAGAAGTAGTGGGAATACCCATCCATAGGCTGTAGGAACCCTATTTCACAGGCACAAACCATATAATCTGAGGACAGTCTGAGCCATTTTGTGGGGTCTTCTAGACTGAAATAGAGGATAGTGTCTCAGGAAGTGAATACACTGAAGAGCATTCAGGGTAAAATTATTTGTCTCAGGCATTATCAGTCTTAATGTTGCTGTTTCTAGAAGAGATTTACCTTATATATGCAAAATAAGAGACTATAAATTAGCTTGATGATATTTATATGTTTTCCTTGTGAGGTTGATGAAGTTTATATGTTTCTTGCTTCATCTTGTCTTCTCTCAGTTACCCTCACTTTTCCAGATGCAGTTGACACCCCAGTTAATTGGAACACTTCAGATTCCTGCTACAAAGGCACTACCTTACAGAGCTTCTAACTGCAGAGCTGACTGTATTTAACTAATTCCCAGGTTTCAGATTTAGGGGGTTATTAGAAATATGGTCCACACATGTGATATCTTCCCTCAGGATGTCTGAGGTTACATTAATTAATCAGGAATCCAGGATAGGAAACATTAATCATTTGTCTCTGTACATTGCTGGGATTATTCCAAAACCTCCTTCCTTTTCTCTGTCAATATAAATAAAATAAAGAGAGAAGAGGAAAGTTTAACATATGGTCAGAGATAGAGAGCATGTCCTTTTCTCCAGAAGCATACATCAAAGATTTGCAGAGATCAGACTGATTCATCAGCAATGTTTTTTGACCAATATAGGGCCAGCAATGAGTCAGTCACAAGCAATGTGACTTTCAACTTCCATAAACAACTTTTACAGATGATACAATAAATTTATACTTTCCTTGCTCTGCTCCCCCATTCAATAGTCTGCTATACTCCCTTTACAGCATTTCCTTTTGCCTTTATCTCCAAGACACTAGAAATAACCATGGATGTAAAAACCTGAAAATCTCCATTCTTGAGCAGAGTCCAGTAATCAAACTCAAAAGTCTATATAATGAACCAGCATGCAACCAAATGTCTTGTCAAATCAGTGGTCTTAGGGTTCATGTTCAGTGTTGATAATGTGAGGGAACTGATATTGTTGTGATGTTCTTGAGTCACATTGACTGTTCATGTCAGACACAGATGAAGTTTTCCAGAAGAAACACACGAAGCTAAGAATAAGATTGGCAGTTCCTAGAAGATCAAGCTGAATGGCATCTGCCTGGAGAATTTTTCATCTAAAACTGTCATACTCTGTTCTCAGCTACATGAGAGAAGCGCAGGTTACTACAGCTAAAACAGTGCATCACATACAGTTACTACAGCCATTGTTTACCCTTAGAGTAGTGGTGTAGATGTACTTGATTTCCAGGAAACTGCTGAGAGCCTCGTTATTCAGTCCTTTTATTCTCTTGATATGCTCCATTTCCAAGTAATTCTTCTAATTTCGCCTTTTCAAACTTTAGGCAGTAATCCAGGTTTTCCATGCTGTAGGATATTTACAATACCACAAGAATCTAAGCCATCTGATCTTCCTTTCTTAAATATGAATAACACCATTAGTGTGAATTTGTTTTCTACTGCACAGTTCTGAAGAGCTAAGCTATTCTGAAATTATCTTGGTCTCTAGAATTGCGTGGTCTAAGTTAGTCATAGGCCAAAAAGATCAGTCTAAGTGACAGTGGAGTCATGCAATGTATCACAGTTCTATATCTTTCTTACATTAAGGTTCTTCCACAGAAATGCAAAGAAAAGAGAGTAACAGAAATGAGTTGTGGACAAAGGATTTTCCCCTGCTCTCTGTGGAACTACAGTGAATTAGAAGAATAAATATTACAAAATTAAAAGGAACATCTAGCTTTGAAAGAACAATGTCTTTATGATCAAAAGCCTGCATAATATCCTAAGCTAAAGAGTTTTTCTGTTTATACTGTTTAAGTTTAGCCACTTGGAATAGCTTTTGTAAAAAAAATTGTCGATGTCCCAGAAGGATAAAACCATGTGGGAAAAGTGCAAATGCCTGAGATTTTTGTCCTGCTATGGAATTGCTGCACCCTTGTGCAAGAGAGAGAACTTTTCCTCAAGAATGTTCCATAATGACTGGGCCATTTCAGTTGTTCCCTGAGGCATCTAGTCCACATCAGCGGTCAGTGTGCTTTTGCAAATGAAAAAAGGTGATTCCATTAGTCAAGACCCCAAATCCACACTGAAGCAACAGCATGCCAAAATGCACAGATGCTAGTAAATGCATGCATAGTTTCAGTATTGCTTCAGAAAAATGTAGTGTAACTCATTACCTTTCCTTTCCACAAGAGAAACTGCATTGCAAAATAGAAAACAAGGACATGGCTTTAAATGGAACTACTAAATTTGATGTTACTTGTAAGGAAAAAGTCAGATCATACTGGAAGCAATATAGATTTTTCCTCATTTGATTCACAAATCTACAAGAGAAAGGAAGTATTTATCACTTCCCATAAGAAACATGGAACTTTCAAAATAAAATACAAATCTCCATTTAAATCTTTTGTGTTAGTGAATTCTTTTCAATATGACACACAGATAGAGAGGACTTTTTAGTTAGTATTGGTTTGGAACAACAACAACAAAAAAGCCATTGTTTAGTAAGTAATTTTGGAAATAACCCTGGTTTTGAAGAACTCTCTGTCGTGCTTCATCCTGTTTTATAAAATTCCCTTTCTGTGCAGATTCTGACAGAAGTCAGCTTGCTCATTCCCAATGACTAGAATTAACCACATAATGGTTTTCATGAAGCTGCTAAAACATTTGACTCCATTATTTGGCCAAGAATATGTTTACAATTACAAATGGCCTGTTTAGAAAATTCCCAAGGAATAACCTATGCGTTGAAATAATTTTTGCAACAGATCCAGCTCCTTTTGTCTCAGTTTTGGGAAGCTTCATATAAAGACAGTGCTTGCATGCTTTAGGTGTAGGGGACCACACCAACACAAGGGAGCAGAAGGCAGAATTGAGATATGTAATGCTAAAACTACAATCCACAAAAACTTACCTAGGCCTGCAGGTGATACAAAGAGCCACAGCCAGCGATCATGTCCTCAGTAAAGTTCACTAGGTGCTTCCAGTGCTTGACAGCCTGATTTGCTGCCATCTCTCCAGAGCTGATTATGGAACCTTTCTTATGACTGCAGTCCTTTGATACTTGCAAACTGCACAGTCCTACACTCGTCCCCAGAGGTCCAGCCTAGCCTGTGTTTTCTGGAAAAGTTGGATGTGTATTGGCAGCATTCATTTCTGCACAAAGCACAGCCAGCCTTGGATGAATCCTGCATCTGGAAGAATCACAGAATCAGAAAATAAACCAGGTTGGAAGAGACCTTAGAGATCACCAAGTCCAACCTATAGCCTAACACCTCCTCATCAACTAAACCATGGCACTGAGTGCCACATCTAATCTTCTTTTAACACATTGAGGGATGGTGACTCCACTACTTCCCTGGGCAGATTACTCCAGTGCCCAGTCACTCTCTCAGTAAAGAATTTCTTCCTGACATCTAACCTAAACTTCCCCTGGTGCAGCTTGAGACTGTGTCCTCTCGTTCTTGTTAGTTGTTGCCTGGTAGAAGAGACTGACCCCCCCCGACTACAACCTCCTTTCAGGGAGTTGTAGAGAGTGATGAGGTCTCCCCTAAGTCTCCTTTTCTCCAGGCTAAACAACCCCAGCTCCCTCAGCCATTCCTCACAGGGCTTGTGTTCCAAGCCCTTCACCAGCCTTGTTGCCCTCCTCTGGACGTGCTCAAGTGTCTCAATGTCCTTCCTAAACTGAGGGGCCCAGAACTGGACACAGCACTCAAGGTGCGGCCTCACCAGTGCTGTGTACAGGGGAAGAATGACTTCCCTGGTCCTGCTGGCCACACCATTCCTAATACAGGCCAGGATACCATTGACCTTCTTGGCCACCTGGGCACACTGCTGGTTCATATACAATCGACCATCAACCAGCACCCCCACGTCCCTTTCAACCTGGCCACTGTCCAACCACTCTGACCTCAGCCTGTAACGCTGGAAGGAGTTGTTATGTCCAAAGTGCAGAACCCGGCACTTGGACTCGTTAAACTTCATATTGCTGGACTCGGCCTATCTATCGAGCCTGTCCTGATCCCTCTGCAAAGCCCTCCTATCTTCCAGTAGGTTGACACATGCCCCCAGCTTGGTGTCATCTGCAAACTTACTGATAGCGGACTCAATCCCCTCATCCAAATCATCAATAAAATGAAGCAAGACTGTTGCTTTTACCTAACAGTTTAGAGGTTTAAAGCACTTACCCAGGAAGCTGAAACTCGAGGCTTTACTCCTCCTCAGCAAAGACAGTTCCAACTCAGATCTGCAAGCTCCCACCGGAGCACTGGGAGGGAACATCCTCCCCTCGGTATGTCAAAACTGGTGTGGCTGAAAAAGACAGAGTCAAAGGGGCAAGAATACAGTAAGCCCCAAATGGGTGATGTTATCCTCGTGTCTGGGAATCACAGGCTACAGGCTGCACAGCACAGTAAAGATCTCAAAGAACATTAATATTCTTAAGCTAGAACCCCAGTAAGGGAAATTACCCCCACTACCTAACTACTGTCTTTCTGCTGTCTCAGCTGCTGATCAACACCATTCATTTGAAACAGAAGACTCCATGTAAGCATTTCTCCACTCGCAGGACACTTGCTAGAATTTCAGTTAGCAAATTAAAAACCAATTATTGGAAATAAATTTTCTCCTGAACTCAAAGAAAAAAAAGCAAAATAACAGAACCATGTAACCTAACATTTTCTTGTCTTTAAACTCAGAAATCTATCAATTCTTTCCTTATTTATTCAAAATTTATTAAAACAAGGGGTACACTAGAACATCATAAAGAGTGCTGTGACTTAATTCCATTCTTCTATATGAAGGACAGAAATTAATTTTTTATAGATACAAAAGAAAAATAATGTGTATCCACAAATTGTTTTTCATCATAAGGGCTTCACTGATGGCTTCTATATCACTAATTGTACTTGCAAATTAATTTCCTCCCATTACAATGGAAAGAAATTAGCTATAAAATTTGGCAAATTAATATAAAGTATGTCTGTGGTGCTTTCTAAAATAAATTGAATATAATTTTGATGTTGTATGTAGAGTCAGAGGAGTGTTTCAACCTGCCCATTTTTCTAATAGACTGAGAAAGACATTAAAATATCAAAATAGTCATAAAGATAAGGGCATAGTGACAGGCATTAGGGATGATTCTATAAAAACTGAGGTTCCTGATCTACATCTCTTTTTAATCAATGAAAGAATTATGTAAAAGCCATTCAGACTTTTAAAATTAACCAAACTGTATCTGTATGAAGACTTTCAAGAAATTTTTGTCAGCTCAGCTCATTTTGAAAGTTAATTTTGTAGAATCATAGAATTGTTTATGTTGGAAAAGCCCCTTAGTATCATCAAGTCCAACCATTAACCCAGCACTAACTAATCCACCACTAACCCATGTCCCCAAGTGCCACAACTACATGTCTTTTAAATACCTCGAAGTATGGTGACTCCACCACTTCCCTGGGCAGCCTGTTCCAAAGTTTGACAGCCCTTCCACGAAGAGTCTTTTCCTAATATCCAATCTAAACCTCTCCTGGCACAATTTGAGGCCATTTCTTCATGTCCTATCACTGTGACCTGGCAGAAAAGCCTGACCCCCACCTGGCTACAACCTCCTTTCAGGAAGTTTTTGAGAGTGATAAGGCACTCCTGAAGCCTCCTTTTCTCCAGGCTGAGCCCCTCCAGCTCCCTCAGCTGCTCCTCCTAGGACTTGTGCTCCAGACCCTTCACCAGCTCTGTTGCTCTCTTTTGTGGATACCTTTGCAATTTCAGAAATATTTTTCTATTTTTCACTCTTCTGTTTCAGTGAAATAGCTAACTTCACTAGAAGAAGTTAAAGGAAAAATAACATTTTCTATGTAATCTTATTCTGTATCC
This sequence comes from Climacteris rufus, assembly GCA_013398175.1. NCBI lineage: Eukaryota > Metazoa > Chordata > Aves > Passeriformes > Climacteridae > Climacteris > Climacteris rufus. Next base: position 725,332 of record VZRZ01007703.1, read on the forward strand.
AGAAGCAGTTAGACCGGTGATTTTTCTCACAAAAAAAAAATTATATTTTTACTTCACAGGGAAATGAGTTTGTCCTGATGACCTTTATGAGGTCAAAAATTACTCCAAAATACCAAAGGACCCCACTACATGTTGGAATTCTTTGAAGGAGGAAGTTCATAAATCATTTTCGCATATTATATATCTATAATACATTTGTATGTGTGGATTTAATTAGTGAGTATGTAAAATGTACGTTGAGTACTTGAGTACTTAGTCCAACAATACTCAGCCTAAAAAGCTATTTTTAAATTTAATACTTAGAAAGTGTATAATCTGGATTTCCATCTTGAAAGTATAATTTATACATTAAAGTCACAGAGAATCTGTGGAAAAATTTGCAATATTGAGAAACTGAGTAATGTCATAGCAGATCCAATTACAAATTAAGCTTTTCCTTGAAACTAGATGTTAACTATGCATTTGATAAAAACTCAAATCATATTTTCCAGAGTGAGAAACAAAGGGAAAAGAAGCATATGGAGGTCAGTCTGGGTGTGACGTCCATTACCACATAGATCTAAGTCCCATTAGTCATTTCAGTGTATATTTTTTTTTACTTCTAACAGATTGCCACTTCGAGTGTTTTTGTAGTGTGGGAAAGGAGAGCAAAGAGAAAAAGGAAGAGGAAAAGGATGAGGGAAGGAAAGAGGAAAAGGAAGAGGAAAGGGAAGGAGAGAGGAGAGGAGGAGAGGGACTGCAGGAGTACACATGGTCTCTGGGAAGATGGCAAGATGGAAGAACAGGATACAGCATGCAACTAAACTGTTTACAGCTCATGGGCCCTCAAAGGCACAGTTCTTAACTGGGCAGGTGTGCTGACTCCTTGTTGGTTGCTCTCAGGGATCCTGAGCTTACACAGCATCGTTGGCTTTTTAAATGTGATCTTTGTACTGTTAATGTGATAACTAAGTGATGGCCATCTCTTCTTCCCAGCTTTCGCCGATTTTCCCAGTAGAAAGGTGGAGCCAATTCCCAATTTGGACAGAGAAAGGATGACTTCACTGAAAGATTTTACAAGAATCCATGAAGAGAAGGTATCTAGTTAGCAGACCAGCTCAGAGGAATTGCTCAAGGGACAAGAAAAACAGCAGAATGCACAGTGATGTGGCAGTGGTACGCTGTCACTGAAATGGGTAATGCTATGGGAAAGAGGGGACTCACCAGGATCATCTTCAGGGGTACACAAACTAGGACAAAAATAACTCTGGGAGGATTTAAGTAACCTTGTCAAGGGGCATGTTTGCACACCTGCCTTCATCTGTAGATCTGTCAAGAAAGAATAAAAATAGCTTTAAATCATGTTCCACAGAAACATCACCAGACTATAGGGTGTTGTAGACAAACTAAACTTTGTCACCCCAATATGTTGTGGCAGGATGGTTTCAGCCCCCCTCTCTGCTGCCAAATCTTATCTGCTGATGCTAAGATCAGAGGACCATCTTCCCCTAAACTTCTTGGCGCCAGCTGTGAGCTCTTTGCTGGGAAGGTAGAACATCCAAGATAAAGTGGCTGACAGATACAAGGATTTTATGAATATAAAAGAACACTGTAAAACTCAAAAATGGAGACCACAGTTTTGTTATTTCTCAAAGTGCACAAACTGTTTTCTCCAACATACTTTAAGACATCAGTATGCCGTATTTCCATACTTCTCTTCTAGAAGATGAGTGAAAAGATTTGGTAAGTTACATTGAGTTCTAACCTTACTATTTCTTTGCTATAGGTACCTTTATTTTTGTGCACTATTTATTCTACTGGTAGTATCTCTTTTGTTTATCCTGTGTAGTAAGAAGTTTTGCTTAAATTCTGGTCTCATATGTGTTTTCTTGTGACTGTTACAATAAATCTATCCATGTTGTAATAATCCTGATTGGTCATAACTAAAGAACCAGAGAGAACATGTAGTTTTGGAGTGCAGACCACTCCAAGAGAATTAAAACCCATCTAAACTCTCTTATATTCATAACATATGTATCCCAGGCCTGGTCAGCACATCCAAAGATGAACAAGGGGAGGCCTGGAAAGCAAATTCTGCAGTTTTGCCTGCTTTGGTCCAATTCATGGGCAGAAGGACATAACCACGGATCTTGGTACTGGCACAAGCCACCCCAGGAACAGGAGCCTCCTTGTTCTCCAATTTAGTTTCAAATGAGAAAGTGCATTTGGCAAATGGGGATTGATCACAACACTGATATGAAATAATGGTTTTGACTTTAACTTTCTCTCTCCTGAGTTTTCTTTACCCGTCTGTTGCACTTTATCATTGATCTGCAACAAGAACCTTTTGTAGTAGAACAACACCTTCTTCCTGCACCTTTGTGCAGCACTAAGTGTCTGTAATATTAATAATGTCAGATTTCAGGTGGCCCGAGCACTCTTTTGGTTTTCATGAAAGGGGTAATTAAGCAGCTTCTGTTGAGTCGAAACTTGGAAACAACAGAAGTCACTGCCCAAGGCAAGCAGGCCAATTGTGCCAAAGCTGGAGTATGGGCAGTATATTAACTGTGCTTACCTATAGGAAAGCAGCAGAGTATGAGTATGGGTTTGCAGGGATCACAGAGCCATGAGAAGCAGCTGCAGGAGGTAGCCAGGCCAAAAGGATAGGGAGAGATTTACTTCTGTCTTCTTGTTGAAAGTAAACTAGATGACAGCAAGATGATGCCTTGTTCATGATATCAAAGTTTCCTCCTAAAGAGGAAAAATCCCCAAACATTAGCCCTGAAGTTCCTGAAAGTTCCTCTCACATGTTCATGACACAAGGGGTGGAAAGGCTCTGAGGGGGCCTGTAAGAGTTAATGGATTCATTTGGGAATGCTTTGAGATCTTTCCCTAATTCTTGGAGGGAAGCTCGGAACACTTACTCTGCATGTATTTGCAGTTCCCTGAATAAAGACCACAGTGCCAGGTCTTGAATTTCACACATTAATCCACAAGGACCTGCAACCCAGACAGATGGCTCTGAGGCAGCAAGGAAAATAGTTCTTTGCTGTTTTTCAACTATATGTGATTAGGTGGATTTCTGCCATATGAACAACCTTACAGCAAAAGAACAGTCACTTCTTTAGAAAACAGCCATAAGCATAACGTAGACACACTGTGTTAGAAAAAAGGTAGTCTGCGAACACCAAGTGGACTAAATCTGGGCTGATTTGGGTTATGTTTCCCACAATGAAAGAGTGGGAAAATGATCTTCCCTTTCTCTTGGGATAGAAATGGTATTGGGTGAATCAGCCAGCTTTTGGACAGAACTTTTTGGGCAGCATGCAGGAAAATCTTCATATGATTTGAATTTACTTAACTTACAAGTGTTATTGTTTTACATTGTTGGCAAACACAGTATCATTAATAATAGGATCTGCCAAATGCTACTACTTTATGGGACCTATGACAGTTGAATCCATGCCTCAGTAGCTTAGAGCCTCACACACCTGTTAACAGGACTCATCCTGCCCAGCAGCAGAGACCTTGCTCATGGGTGCAGAGCTTCATCAACTCCCACAGCCACCAGGCCAGGGTAGGACTCTTGGCACTTTGCAGGACTGATTTTTATATTTCTGTCCTTTCCAGCAGACCCCTGGGGTACTGAAGAGAGCAAATAAACAAAACAAAACAATACAAAAGCCAACAAGCAAAAAAGACCAGTATTTGCTGAAAATGCTGACCAACATTTGCACTGATTCTGTTAATATGCCCCTGAAATTTCCTGCATGTCCTGCTGTGCAAATGCCAAAAAAAAAAAAAGGGTTTTATTTCTCCAAATATTAGGGAATATTTTATTTGGCTTTACCCCATATGCATCATCATTCCTCACACCCTACATTTCAGAGCAGGGTTTGAAAAGTACTTGCTTAGGGAGTATTTCACTTACTTACTCTCAGATTTGAGTTTGTATCCGAAAGAATTGTTTAGGTTGGAAAAATCCTCTAAGACCGCTGAGTCCAAACATTAGCACAAATGTGGATCACATGAATTTAGCAGGGTGTTTCCATTCTCTCTGTGAACATGGTGTGCAACATTGCTTACTGATCATTACCTGTTGCCAGCATCCTATTGAGTCTGTACAGGAGAGTCAAGTGAAATAGTTTATCCCTTGCTGTGGCAGGCTTTGGGGTTATGACAGAGTAGCTTGAATTTCAAACTATGGATTGAAATCACAGTATCAGGCAGGGCTGAGGCCCTGATATCCTGAGAGCCTCAATAAGCTGTGATCCACCCCAACTGCAGGCCCTCTCCACCATCAAGGGATTGGATGTACAGATTCCATTTATGGGCAGCAAGTGAAGTCATTCCAGCACTTAACTAGGAAAACGAACTCATTACCATGCAGTTTGTGCCATGCTTGCTGCTGCTGTCATAAGCCTTATTTTAAATTTGTCATTCTTGGCTATCAGCAAAGGAACAGAAGTGCAGCACGCAGAGCAGAATAAACTCTGTACTCCAAGTTCTGGGCAAAGCTGCTCCAGTATGTATTAAAAACTGTAAGAAGTTCCATAGCCAGTCAAATCAAAAGCCTGTCTAGCCAAGTATCCTGTCTCTGACAGTGATTATTAGCAGATACTGAAACAAAAGTATGAGAATTAAGGCATATAGAGTCCTTTTACTGCCTTCCAGCCTCTAAAAATCAACAGTGTAGAGATTTCCTGAGACTGAAATTACATCCAGAGCATAGTATTAAATAGTCAACAAAGCACTCATCCTCCATTAATGTGCCAATCCCTTTTGGAATTTATTTATTTCATTTATTTGGCCACAATGCAACTACAGGCCACACAAAAAGATTTCCTTTTTTGCCTATTTTTAGATGTGCCTGACAATTTTATTGAGTGCCCCCTCAGATATTATGTTCTGAGAGACTGTAAGCAATCGGTCCAATCAGTCCCTGTTTGTTTTCCCTCCATCAGCCAGAGTTTATAGAACTGTGCTATATTCTGCCTCCATTGTAATTTTTCCAAACTGAGAAACTCTATGATTTAGCAGAACAGAGAGACAGGCCAAAGAGGAAAAGAGGCTTGTGGTAGGACCAGCTGTGGAGAAGGGAGGAGTTTCTGGAGGCAGGTCGTGCTCCAGAAATCTTCTCACCCACACTGTAGACCTGTGAAGTTGAAGAACAGATACTGTGTCTTGACAGTATGTAAGCATCAGTCTCGAGTGTCAGAGTAAGAAAAGCCAAGCCCTGCTCCGAGACTCTGACATTTCTGCCTAGGGCCACCAAGATAGGGAGATGGATGACAATTGTCACCTAAGGATGGCATGAGAACCCATCTGCCACATGGCTCTTAAAGGCAGTAAGAAAAGAAGGGAGAAGGCATCACCTCTTCTGATGTGTTTGACTGCCTCTGCTGAGGGTCTGAAGGAAGCTGGAGAGCTCAGTGGCTGAGGACAGGGGAGAATTTTCTGGGTCATTTCACAGGGAAGCCTTAAAAACCACCTGACAAGGAATATCAGGTTGATTATGCTTTTTATGAGCAAAGAGGACAATGATCCTAAACACAGTATTTAGTGTTGGGGTGGGGTGAAGGTCTGAATTGCTGGGCAGGAAAAGAAGTAGATCATAGGCTGTGCTCAAATTTAGAGAAGGTATTGCACAAACTCCTTTGACACAACTGGAGTAAAAATTCACCTTGGTCTGATAGTAAAGCACAGAGAAAATGGAAGGTAAGTCTTTGAAAAGAGAGAGTTCACAATTCTTTAAAAAATGAGGAGGGAGATAGAAAATAGCAGGAAGAATGTCCAGTAAATTGTGAATCCATGGCTGACATTTCATGGTGCTACAGCCAGAGTGAAAGGAGATGGAGAAAGGAGTAATGGAGAAAGCTCCTGCTTGCAAGTTGGGAGTTGTTCCTAGGAACAATAGTAATAATATGAACGCAGCCTGTCCCAAAGCAGAGAAAGGGTAGGAAAGCAAGCAAGAAATCAAGCTTCCTCACCTTTACTTTTACTGATCTTAACAGATTTTATTACTGCTATAGATAAAATTAGGCCTTTATAGGAAAACCTCATTTCCCTCTTCGCAGCTCAGGTCTGGTTCTGAGTCATAAACTTGGAACTTCAGCTTCAGTTCCTTTTGCAAAAATATAGGCCTTTAGAGTCACTAAATTCGAGTGTGTGTGGAGAACATGAACAGCAACAAGCTTATTCCCAGAGAAGAAAGCCCATGCAGATATATATAATGTTGTTCTGACTTTGCAGAAAAGTAAGGTGCAAAAGGAAGAGATGTTCAAATGTAATTATTTAAAAACTTGCATTAAAGATGAGAGATGGGTCTTTTTCACTACATGGATAGGATGGGCCGTGGGAGGGGTGATGCCAGAGTCACATGTGTGCATGAAAAATCCAGGGAAACAAGTAAGCCCCAGTCTGAGGCAGCCACCCTGGTGCCCTTTCCTGCTGTTGTCAGAGCTGCCTCCAGAATGAGCAGAGCCAGGGCATAACGCCCCAGGTCTGCTGGCTGGGAACAGCCTGTTCTGCAGTGTCACACTAAAAACCCTGCCTGCATGACAATCCATCACTGAGGATTTTTGACTGTTCATGGAAACGACTCCCTTACTCACGGATTTCAAACAAAAACCATCGTCAATGGGAACTGGTGGCCAGAGCACATGTTTTCATTAATCAAGATGTTAATCATGGAATCACCAAGAGCTCTGCCAGACAAATAAACATACTCAAGACATCCAGGACTAGTAAACTTTGCCCTTTGTATGACTGCTTTTTCCATTATTCTTTCTCTAGTTGGGTTCAAGCCTCCCTATGATAACTTGCATCACTATTTTTTTTACATTGAAAATAGTGCCTACAGAGCTGCTTGCCTTAACTTTAGGAATGCCTGCTAAGAATTGAGTGCTTAATTTGACAAACAATAATAGGTGACACCCAAATCTGGAAATAGCATTACCTAAGGAACTACAGCCTCACGACCTTTAGCCTCAAATCTTGTAAGTTTGGGCAGGATGTCTTGTTAACAGGACAGTGAAAGCTGATCTCTCAAGTTTTCCTGCCCACTTCTGCATGAGCAATGAAGTTCTGTAGAGCAATGCTAAAAGTTTTGAGATACACTTTGTAAATTAATAAGGTTTGTAAAATAGCTGTTCTCCTGGCACAAGTAGCTTGTGATCTGTATTCTTGGTTTTTCAGAACAAGTTCTTTAGAATCTACCTTAATGTCATGGTGCCTGAAACCACTGGATTCTGCAATTTAGTTACCAATTGTATTTGCAGGTGTTATGGTCTCTTTCCTTTAGCCACTTTCTCTGCTAAAGCCTATGAAAACTACCTTCCCTACAATTTCTATACCAAACTATTTGACTCTGCTTTCCTAAAGCAAGATGAAAACAGAAGATCTGGTCTCTTCTTTTCTTGTTGTCCTCTCTATGCACAGCTACTCAGTAAATATCTCTTGGCCTAAAGAGTTGCAGCTCCTCCAGGGAGAGGAGAGCAAGACATGGTCAGGGGCTGCCTGAGCCAGCGTAAATACTGTGTTAGCTCCTGATCCCTGTCTTTATTGGAATGACATATCTACTGAAGATACAGAAAGTATTTATAGATGGTGGAAGGACCAGATTAAAACAATAATACTTATTTGATTTTAAAAAAATAAATTAAAGGTTCAGTTTCATATTGGAAAGGAACTGAGATGTGGAAAGCATGAGAGGTCAGACAAGCCACCAGAACAGCTCCCATCTCTGTCAGAGGAGTCTTCATACAGATTTTGTCAGCTCAGGTAAGTGATGTAACTCCTGCCTAATGCAGCAGTATTCTACATGCATTTATAAAATGTGGAAAAAAATCTTCCTGTGTCCCATCTGCTGTTTCTCACCTCGAGAGACTCTGAATCTTAGGCCTGTTTTAGAGTTATCTTCTTTGTGTCCCCAGATCTGCTTTTGAGCTGACTGCTTGTTCTCCCTTCTCTCATCCATTTTTGCTTGCTGTCTCACCCACAAATGCCAGAACTTCCTGCAGTTTCCAGAAGTTCTTATTTCTCAGCTAAGAATTATTCCATAGTCAAATCCTGGCCAGCATTACCCAGGATCAGATTTTCATATGAGTGGCCTGCTTCAGGGCTATATGAATGAACACTGTGCAAGTACTTGATTTACGGAAGAAATGCAGCAATCTGCTCATATAAAACAAGACTCACTCAGGGAGGTCTGTGCTATTTTAAATTCAAGATCTAAATTCACTGCCAACTGAATATGACTGGAGTCAGCAGAAGTGTTCCTGATGAACCAGCCTTGTCCTCTGCCTGGGATTAGCTAATCCTCCCATCCAGGCATTTTCTTACCAATGAGCAGAGCGCTTTGCTGTAGAACATCATTCCCCTAAGGTTCTCCACAGATATTCAAAACAAAATACTGTTTTTGGAAGTTATCTCAGCTGAATTTCAGTCCTATTGGGTCCTAAACCAAGAACTTAGCAGAGGGAGACAAAAGTTGAAGAACCAAAGCCAATGTCATAGCTTTGAAGAGCAGGCAATCCAACTCAGTTTTGTGGTCACCACATGTTTGTGAGATGCACCCAGTGATTCAGATCTGTATGGCTCTGGTATTGTCAGGCCACTGAGATGGGCTGGACAGGGCAGGATGTCAATATTCCACAAGCAGGGGATGGGGCACCCAACGCAATGCATCACATCACTGACTTGTCCAAACACCTCCAGACCCCAGAGCCAAGCAATTGGCCATGCCAATACAGCACTCATCAACTTCCAGAAGGATTTGTTGGCTCCCATACTTGGAAACCAGTTGAGCATGAATTTATGACAAATTCCTGATGTAAGCTGTTGAAAATTAAGAAATGACAGATTGGTTTTCTGGACTGACCACATTTGCCTGCTTTTGGTTTTTTCCCTTACAGTGAAATGAGATGAAATGGTAAGCAATTTTTAATTTGACATGTTCTTCCTATCTTTTCAGTTCACTACTATTAACTGTAGAACAGTTACAAAATAAGAAATTAACCAAGTGGGAGATCGTACTTTGCAGTTGGAAGTGATCTGATCACACTGATTAGGACAAGCAAGTCTAGTATCCAGCAAAGCATTCACATATTTTTCCTCTGCTTAATTTCTTGAGCCCACCTGTTCACAAAGCTGTTAGCTTCTGACTGTAGGCAAGGCTCTGCCGAATCAAAAGGCAGAATCAAACAAGAAAAATAAACATCACCTCAAGCTGTTACCAGAACAATTCACAATTTACTCATGTTTCTTTCTCAAATATTCTCCTTGTTTATTACAGAGCTGTCTGGATGCAAGAAAAGTCTATAGAGCAAAACATTTTCCAAAGGCTAGATTAAACAGGTCAATAAATGAACAGGAGGGAAACATAGGATCTGCTTGTGTTCTCTGTCACTGTGTGTAAAACAATTCTGAAATCAGTCAAAATCACATTGAGCAAACTTCCCTCTCCATCTCTGCCCATACTCTTCAACTCTGTGATCCTGATTTAAGGCAGTGCAAAAATCCCACTGCAGAAGAGCCAAGTCCTGTTTTCTCACTAAGCCATGGGAGTCTTTGCTTTAAATTGTGGTTTTAGAGGTGGACCGTCTCTGTAGAGCTTCCCTCCTGTACCCTGACAGGTCTATCCTCTAAGTTCACTCACCTCATTTCTCTGCCAGTAATATGATAAGACAATAAATAATAAGGCTAAAAGAGGCACCTTAGTTTGCTGAATGAGCTTTTTATCTTTTAAATTAAAAGCTTAACTTATAGTCACAAATGGCTTAAATATTTAGCCAAAGTAATACTTCAAAAATTACTCCTTCTTTAAGCCTATGAGGTAATTCATAAGATATTGTCATTTGGGGACCAGAATAAATATTATGAAAGTCAAAATATGTCAAATCTTTTAGGCAATGGAAGAGCCTAAAATTAATTCCAGTAATGAATTTTGATACAATGATTTCTAACATGTCTCTTTGGAGTGATAAACAACCTGACTTCAAAACCAACTCAAAATCCAATATTCAATACATTTATGAGTAACCACATGGTAAAATGACAGCCAGTTTGTTTCAGTCCTGGAGTCTGCCTCAGCATAGCTGCTTGTGGTAAACTTTTCAGTTCTTAGCAGGATTTCTGGAAAATTGCCAGTTACAGAAATCTCTGGCAGTTGTGAAGTGCAGCTGTGGCTATCTGCTTAAGTTTCCATAAAATTAATTTGCATCAGGCAACCTTCAGCATATGTTGAATAAAACACAAGCAGGTACATATTTCAAAAGGACTATGGTGATCTCACCTGCACCATATGAATCATTTTCATACATTTTTATTGCCATGACAAATAACGTAAAGCCAGTAATTGTAGTTTTTAGCTACTTCAGAGTACACGTGAACTTTTTGACCATGTAGCAGAGAAGAGAAACAAAGAAAATTAATCTGATGTAATTTTTGTCCGGAGTCAAAGCCTGTAAGTCAAAATCAATAACTGGCATGAATGAGCTCTTTTAGTGAAATGAATCCACCTCACTCTGTATACACAAATAAACTATAAATATAAGATTCCTTTCTATTTTTAAAAGTTATGCATACAGTGAAGTCTATGGAGCTTGCAAATGTTCAATGAAAAGAAAGAAACTGAAAAAAATTCTGGTTTTTGTCAACTTCCAATTCTTCTGCCAATCTTTAGCTCATCACATGAACATGAAATTAGCTACAGAAGAAACTGGCCACTTTCTCCTCTACATTTATTGTAACTGATTTAAGCATTATTTATTATGTTTCTCTCTTTATTTAACCAGGTCTATACTTTGACCAGCATAGACATTTAGTTAAAATTGCAATTTCTTCTGTGACATACATATACCACCAAAAATCCTAACACAGGTACAAACTTTATCAGCATTACAGTGTCTTTGCCGATACTGTCAGCTCTCTGTTATCCAGGCTAATGGAATGCTGGAAATAGCTCCCCATACAAGGGATCTCTGTCCTTGTCTGGACACATGTTGCGTGGACCCACAATTGTGCTTCTGACAAGTTTTGTCTACTGGGAGTCAGACTGCATGTGTGCACCTATCCTGCAAACAGGGCCAGCTGCTGCCTGCTCACAGCACAGCCCTGTCCATGTGGTGTTGATGTTGCACCAAAAAGTCCCACTGCACTCAAGCTCAAGCTGGCCCTGAACATGGCTGATCACATGCTTTTGCATCCATGACGTGGATCAGACCAGTTAATTAAAATTTTTGTTTACAAGAAGTTGGTTTATTTACCTGGGGAACTGTTATGACTTGCATGTACACAAGAAAGGTGTGCTGATGCAGCAGAGCAGTGTGAAGACTGCAGTAAATCATTTGAAGTCCTGAATGCCATCTTTATTTATTTTGTCTGGATATGTTTCACTGATCTGATTCACCTGTGAGAGTTTGATTCATTCTGTCTTCATCTGTTATGGCTTTGATGTAGTCTATACTGCTTGTCCTGCCCCGTCCATATATAATAGAGTTTGAAAAAGTTTACCCTGAACACGAGGTTACTCAACTACAGGTATTGAGAAGAAGAGGGGATGTTAAATGCTTGGTAATTTGCATTGTCTTCCCCTTTTGCTGCTACTCAGCTGGTCTTTCTATCCATCTCAGCTATCTCTAGCTACAAATACAGAACAGTTGTTTTATATGTAGGACTTTTTTCGGACTTGGTAGATTATCTTGATTCACAACATCTGTTTTACATGTGATGGTGCTCAAAGGAGGAAAAGCAGGATAGTTTGATGAGGTTGTGTTTCTGTCAAGATGTTCTTTGCAAAAAAGGATGAGGTTTTTTTATTCTAAAGAAATATTTTGATGACCTATGGTGTCACAGAGGGAGTTCAAGGAAACTATTAATACATATTTTTAATAGACAGCATCTTTGCAGGATCTGCATCTGTTCAAACATACCACTTAGTCTATAGAGATGGGCTGACACAGACCACTGTGCACCAGCAGAGGCTGGAAGTCCTCAGTGAGATGTGTCTACTGTATTTGTTATCTAATCTTAAAAATAACAGGTAATCTATGATATCAGAGGTTCAAGAGCTGGAATCACCAAGATTTAAGGTAACTAACTCCCTCACTTTCATACATATTCACTTTATATAAATAGGGGATTAATTCAGTTGCCGAAAGAGAAGTGCCACAGGGTCTTCAGCTGCTTCTCCAGAAAGACACAGCTTGCATTGGGTCTGCCATCTTTATATTGGACACACTACAACATCTCATATGGCACTAGAAGTTTAGGCACAGGAATTTACACTTAGATATTAGCCTAGGTTCTATAGAAACCCAGAAATTCAGCATTGAAATATCAAGTTCCTGAAGGAAAAAGAGATCTGGGAACTGCAATACTGAGCACAGCAACACTCCAAATTTAGGCACCCTTTTGAAGATTTATTCTACACAACTGTGGGAATATAACTGAATGATGTAGGTCTCAAGGCTGCTTGCTGCAAACTCTCTGCAGTTAATGGAAAGAGGCTGGACACTTTCAGAGATTAACAAAGACCTTACATGTAGAGACCCATGTAGCCCCTCTGAACTGTACAGTCATTAGTTTCTTACTGTAAATGCCACTGTCAAAGAAGTAAAATTAGGTGGGATGGACCATGGGCCTGGTCATGTACCATGACTCACAACCATGAGCCAGGGACCTTGACTCCCTCTTGTGGGAAAGATGGTCAATAGAAGCCAGCAAGCTGAGTGGAAACCTCTTTGAGCAAGGCAGGAGAAAAGCAAAAAATGCAGAGGCAGTTTGCATGCTGCCATTGGAACAGCACTCACAACCTCATACCCTTCGTACTCTTCTCTGAAGACACTTGTGTAAAAGTCTAAGGAGGTTTCAGCTGTAGTTACCACCCCTTGCCTGGTGGTGCAAACAGTTGGTTATATGTCCAAGTTTATCATGGCCTAGAGAATATAAATACATGAAAGATCTGATGAAAGTTAGCACCCAGAGTCAAGTGGGTTGAGTAACTATGAGAGGAGAGACTTTAAGCAATCTCCCAGGCCTTGCTTGAAGAGAAGAGTTGCTATTGCTGTGGTTTGTTTTGTTATGACAGGATAAAGTACGACAAGAAGTATCCAGAGAGGTATTCTATTAATTAATTCAGGTATTTACAAAGGGTCCATCCTTTTAAAAATAATATCTTCTACATTTCAAGTGCCTGTCAATAAATTTTCCTTCTAGTAAAAAGCTCACCAGCACTGAAATTTCAACTGACAAAAATGGACAGCAAAAAAACACACATTATCAGTGACACTAGGCACCAAGGTGCCAGTATATCCATGGTGTCTCCAAAGGCCTTCCTTTAACGCTCTTTTGTAAGTACAGTTACTGGTAGATGTGAAATCTAGCACATTTCCTGCTCTTAGGTCACAATCTGTGAATTCAGTAGCTCTGACCAAGTTCAGACACCAGTTGTACCTCCTTTCTGAGAATTTGTGTGAAAACCAGGGACAAAGCAGACCAAAATACTGTTTAACTTAACCACAAGATTAAATTATGCAGAGGAAAAAAGCATGTTAAAAAACCCAGCGTGCACTCTACAGCCTTTGTGGCTGTCCCAGCTCTCTCAGACACCCAGTTACATGACCAAAAGGAACATTATTCCCACAAACAGCTTTACAGCCGCTCTTGTAGGAGTTCCCTTTTTAAGCTCCTGCACTTCTTTTGATCTCTGTTGGGTGTAGGCTTTCTCCTGTCTTGCCAATGTCTATTAAAGTTCTCAGACACTCTGCAAGAAGCAGTCTGGTGTCAGCTGTTCAGTGTAATCCCCTATACGTCTTTTGTCCCTTTTATAGCTTCTATGAGACTGAGACAAGATATTAACTGTGAACATCCTACAGTAACCAGGTGGGCCTTCAGTATTCATATATCATCACAAAGGAACATCTTCCCTGCCTTTTTAGGGCCAATACGTGAGAACTTTTCCCACAAAATGCTTTTGTTTCAGATATCATGTTATCATGTGTATTTCTCATGCAAATATGATCCCATGAGGACATAAGCTCATCCTTCATAGGCACTGTCCAACTGTGTCCTGATCAAGAGGGTCACCAACAGCAGACAAAACTGGGATCTCTGTCTGTGCACAGCAGACACAGTAGCACTGTAGACAACTACATGTCAGCAGATGATGAAAAGCTACTATGCAAATTTCTCCATTAAAAGAACATTTCCTTTCTGCTCTGGTTCAAGTCTGTGTGTGTTCTACTCAACAATGTCTAAGCTCCCCAACCCGTTCCACGGATAATTAAGATAAATATTGTTGCACTTAATTAATAAAGCATGGTATTTAATTTAAACAATCTCAAATTCAACTACCACATAACACTGGCTAAAAGAACTGCTATAAAGATGGTGACATTCAGAGCTGAACATTTCTTAATTATGCACCAGTTAGTAGACATATAGATGCTTCTTATTATAAAGAGAGAATTTTGATGTGATAGATCTTTTCAAAATACATTCTCATTTATTTTGTAAAATTACTATGATTTTGCTTATCAACAAATTCTGTGGGGGACATTTGCACTGCTGTCAACCACCTGTAGGCTGCAAACCATCATTTAGGTCCTATGCATTCATTTAACCATCAGTATTTACTAAAGTAGGCAAACCCTTTTTTAAATAACATTCTGGATGGTGTGTAAAAGTTTAATATAATAAGGCCAATACCATATACTTATACTGATTAGAAATCAGTAATAGGTTGGTGTTATGACCAATAAGCAGCTCCTAATCAAGTGGGACATATATGCGTACAGTGTCCTCTGCACACAAATCCTGAGTTTTATTCATGCAGTGCTAGTTATACTGTAGTGTATTGCTGTCTCTGACAGCAATCCTTCATTTAACATTTTTATTGTACTATAATTGCTTTTAGGAATTTAAAATTAAACATGGATTTTTTTCAAGGGTATCTTTATCTCAGTTTCCAGATTGTAACTGGCAAATCCTTATCGTAGTTTCTACTCTCTTGATCAGTATGGCAGTCACACTAATGGTCTGTAGTTGGAGCTGTTTGTAGCAGAATGTCATAAAGAAACACAATCTGGATAATTATGCAGTGTGTTTATGGCTTGGGGGGAGTGTTGTTTATCTGTGTGATCTTCCAAATATGTGTTCCACTTGTAAGCCAATTCAATCTTATCTTCAACAGGATAAAGGATTAAACTTTTCTGAGCTCTTGTGGACTGAAAAAACCCAACATCTGCATAGGGGAGAGAGACTTATCAATACTGCAGTGGGAGCTCTCCTCCTGTTTGATATCAGAGAATTTACATGATGAATTTTTATGAATACTCCAGAACTTGACATTAGAAAACAGGCAAAAAACATAATCATAAGAAAGAAATCTAGTGGATGTGAAGCCTCATTACTTTTACTGATCATGAAACAAGTTCTTGCATTGCCAATAAAACACTTGGTTCGAGTTTATGAGTTCATGCCAGGTTCCTCTTTACAGGTTGGAATATCCTGATTTAAGGAATTTTTCTATTTCTCTGATTTTAAGCATTCCTGCCAATGCAATTACTTGTGAATCAGTCAGTTACCTCTGGAAAAATTGTCTCTGGTTGGCCAGTCTAGCTGTACTTAATAATGTCATTTTGGATTATTCAGCTGTTCCCCAAAAAATAGACAGCGGGAAAACCACAAACCATTTTGCATTCTAAGGTAACATCAAAGCAGCATTTGTCTGCAAATGTCAGACTTCAAAAAGGCTACACCTACAATAGTGAAGGTTTTCCATTTACATAGAAAACCTGTTAGAGATCAATTCCAATCTACAGAAATCTGATTAAGGCTTCTCGTTTTTCAGTCCACTCAGCCCAAATTGCCATCCAAGGGGAATTTCACTTGAATGAGAACTGCAATATTGAGCTGGACATTCAGATGTTTAGTTTGACTGTATTTGACTTCATTCCAAGTGTTTCCCCATTCCTGGCTCCTTCACTCAGCTTTTATATTATGTCATAAATACTGTCATCAAACTAAATATGTTATGCTGTAGATAGGTCAGCTGGAAAAAGATTATCACTATATATGACAGAATGTTGTATGAAGAGCTGGAGCAAAGAAAATTCAGTAGGAAATATGGCTGATCATTCACTTAGTAGAATATTTTCCATTTTTTTGTTCAGACTCTTGTCAGAGGCCGCTTCAACCTCAGAGGAAAATAAAGAAATGTCGTCAAGAATTAGGCAACAAATGATTTAGCATAGCTGAAGGCACTCATTCTTTTTCAATAACTGAGAAGACATGACAAAGAGATGTGAGCATCCCTTCCATGTATTTACCTCTTTGTGTTTAAGTATTTTCCCCAAGATAACCTCAATTACCCAGTCCAAATTCATTCCTTTTTTTTTTTTTTTTTTTTTTTTTTTGATGAGTACCTGAGATTGGGCAAAGCTCTCAATAGAAGCAGTTCTGCTCAACAAAACAAAGGAGTCTGAATTGCTGTAATCTGCCTGCAGGGAGGACAATGGCCAGGAAAATGCAGCACCTGATGTTATCATTTGCTAATAACAGGGTTCACATGCTTTAGAAACACTGGCAATACACTTTATTTAAATGCTTCTTCTAAATCTTATGTGGTGTCATTTTTACTGCTATTGCCACCTTGGCTGTCCAGTGCAGGGATGCCAAACTTTGATAAAATCATAGGGCAATTCTGCTGTGCAGACAAACCCTTTATAATGCATCATCTGAGAAGAGCTGGGGGTGATGCTAACCTCCAAAAGGAACGTGATTGTAATGTCCATTTCAGTCCCATCTAAGCCCAAAAGAGTAGCCTCTTGTCCCAGAGGAAATTTCATACCCTGTGCTGTTTAACCTAGTTCTTCTTCCCAAGGAGAGTTGTAAATGGGCCCTTTATTCCACCTACAAGCCTTAGAAAACTTTTTCATAAGGCTATCTCTGCTAAAGACGTAGTCATCTCATTGTTGTGGCTAACACTGAACAGACCATTCTTGCAATGACACTTCCACTTGGGAGCCCTATAGTACCCATAGAACAGGCTTTAGTAGAAGGCACTTCAGTTTGTATATCCGTATCTTTTTTGTTTGTTTTGCCAATAGACCACAAAGATATTTTCTGTATGAAGCTGCAGTGATTTGTCGGCAGAAGCTTGGTCCATATGGTTTTTACAATGACAGTCATTGTGTTCGTACATTTCAAAGAGAAACCATGGAAACCACCACTGAGATTTGTGTACCATGGGAAAAGAAGTTCCCTGGGCTTGCAATTTCCTAACCCAGTGCCAGGAAGCCTGGAAGCCACAATGTCCCCAGGCTGAAGGCTGAAATCCCATATAGGAGTACTAGCCCAAGCCTGTATTTTGAGGGAGTCCAGTCTGTACACAAAGTTACACTGGAGTCATGTACCTTGACAATGAGCCAAGTGAGTTGTCAAGAAACCAAATAATTTTCTGATGGCAGCTGACTTCCTGGCAGGAAGGGTTTCCTCAGAACTCTGCATGGGTTCTCTCCATCGGCCAAAACCCACCCATTTCACAAAACATTTTGATTTCAACAAATCAGCAGTTTCCAAAAAGCCAGGGGAAAAAAAAAAGAAAAACATAAAGAAAAAAGAGTTGTTTAAAGACAAAGTTCCCAACCATTTCAAATGATTTCATTTAGTTTTCCCAAAGCTATAAATCAATGCAATTGCTGTGTTTCAAAACAGGAGCCTCCAGTTGTGTTAGCTAGTTTGGAAGAGTCTTGCATACCAAGTCCTGAGATGTATGACAGCATTGCATTGTGCAAATGTCCTGATCAAACCAGAGCAGTATACCTGGATATAGCCTCCTGCTCACTTGTGAAGATCCTCTCACAGTCCCCAGCACAAAGTGTACGTGCCTGTTCCCCAAGAGGATGAATGGCCACAGAATTATGCTTACCGGACTCCTTCACTCAGAATAGAAATCTCAGGCTCTGGAGCATGGAATATGTTCACTGTCTTGTTGTGCCCTGCTATCTTAGAGTGTAATATAAACAAGACAGGTAACAAACAGTAAAAGCATTCAGTTATGTCTGGAAGTCACTAACCACCAGTAGACAAACTGTCCAGCCAGGGACATTGGGTATCTCATCTGGCTCCTTGCCTGAGCTAGGTTAGTGTCACAACAACTTTGTTAGGTAAAATAATCCAAATTTAAAGCACTGGTAGAGCCAGCCTAAATGATTCTTAACTAGCTTTCAGCAGATTGCCTTTTCCAGTGATTCCTCATGTTTATTCTCAAAATGAGCTTCTTGGGATTGGTACCTCTTCTGGGTGATTGACCAAAAGGTCTTATGCAGAATAAATGAGAGACCCTGGCACTTGACAAGATACATGCCATGAATCATCATGCAAACTTCAATCTCCAAAAGCCTTTGTGTGCCTTTAGGTCAGAGACAGCAGGGTTGCTGTGCTAGATTTATATCTAAATGACCTACTGCAGTTGTGATTGCTTTATGATAACTGGTAGGCTTTGTGATCAGAAGCACCATTGGCTTTTCCTTCAGAGCAAGCCCCTGCTTCCACGTGGTGTGGATTTCCGCCAGGTTCAGGCCCAAGGGCAGGTGATCCTCTCCTCTGCACCATGCATGGTGTCATCATCCCTGTGCTGTGCCAGAAGATATGTAGCAGAAAACAGGTAAAAGTCCCTGCATTTCACTTTGAATATTAAATCAGAGTGTCCATGACAAAACACCGAGAACATACTGTTCTTTTACTCAGGCAATACGAATCCTACAGCCAGTCCTTTCTCATTTCCACTGTCCCACCCTGGATCCCATCCCAGGCTATGTCCCTGATGCTCCTTGTATGCATGATTGCTGGTTCCTCAGGAGCAAGAAGGAAGGTGAATCTGGGGAGTTTTTGAGCTGTAATCAGTATTTAAGCAGGGAGCAACACATAGTTAATTAAAGCAACTAGCTGGGACAGGGCATAAAGTGAGAGAAAGACAGGAAGGGGACTACCAAAATACATGGGAATTAAGATGTGACCACACAAGTATTACTGTAGTATAAGTCTCCAGCAATTCACCAGTCACATTTTTATAGCAAAACAATAGTTTGTAGAATTATAAATTGCCCATGCAGACAGGCCTTTAATGTTTCAATGAGAAAAACAGGAATTGGAGTCACTCAAACAAAGCCAGAGCTTTGTGTATCAGTATTTTGCTGCTTCAAAGTCTCAGCAGCATTAAGCTGCTCCATTATATAGATTTCCTCCACATAACAGAACCAGACCTGCCATTTCTACAAAATTCCTGAGTGCTCAGATTTGGACTGCGAAAGGTTTTTCTTCATTCAGTATAATTTGACAGAATGCTTTAAGAATACCAGGGAAGCAGCACTACCTTAGCACTAACAAATAAGTTTCCCTGAGTAACCACCCTGAAACCAGAAAAGCTACTTTTTATGGTGACTGTTTCTAATAAAGTCCAACTGCTTTGGTTCAGATCTTTTCAGTTTTTCACGATCAGTGTGGCACTTAGACTCTGCAAGGCACTGGGATTGCAAGCAGACAGGCTTTTCTCTACACTGCACAAACACCAGGTAGCAAAGCCCTGGAACAGCAGAGGTAATCCATGAGCTGGTTTAAAGACAAACTCCCCGCTGTATCACTAGCCTACTTTCAACCTCAAAAGAATGTGGGGATGTTTACAGACTCAGCATGCCAAAAGCAAGCGCAGCTGGAATTTCAGCTCAGCTGGCAAAACGCTCCCACCGAGAGCCAAAGTGGCCAACGTGCTACTCCCAACAGCCAGTCTGTGCCTTCACATGGTTTATTAGCTACATGTGTGCAGCACTTTGGAATTGCTACACGGGCACCAGCAGAACAAGCACATCTCAGGGGGAAGCCAAAGATGGAAGGAGAAGCTGGGACAACCAAAAGCTGGACGTGCAGCTGGAGACAAACACCTGGCTGTGCCTGGATGGCTCCTTTGGGAGTTTCCCGAGGATGATGAGGTGAGCCCGAGCCCTGAGCCTCTGTGCCCTCTGGTGGCTAACACAGAAGTGGAGACAGAGGAGGTCACTCCTGTCCCAGCTCCATCAGCACAGGGCTGGCACAGCCGTGCCACAGCCATGCCCATCTGCTGCAGAAGAAGCCCCACAGGGACTCACAGTGGGTAACAAAGATGGTCAGGTGGGCATGGCAGGTGAAATACCTCCACTCCCTCCTCTGACAGTGAGTGTGTGACAGCGCTCTCTCCAAGCGACATTGTCCCCACTGGAACTGATGGGAGAGGAAAAAATCCACTTGGGGGACTTGGAGGCCCCTTCTCCACAGTCTGTCCTGCCGCCAAAAGCATAACACTGAGCTAATGGCCCTGTAACTTTGTTTTGATTTCCCGAGCAGTTTTAAGTTACCTAATATCTGGCTGGCTTCCCTTAATGGCTTTCCAGCAAAGTAATTCTCAAACAGTTTTCATCAGATACCAACCATCACGAAGTTAGTCATCATGAAACTCCTGTTCATATTATCGAAGGCCTGGATGCCAATCTTGCCTTTCTTTCCTTTTTTTTTTTTTTTTAATGCCCTGCCTGCATTGTTTTTCCTCTTTAACTTACATAGACAGGACATACACACACACACACACACCAGCTTTTGCTTATTAATACACATGTACTTGTATATAGAATCATCAAGCTGTTTAGGTTGGAATAGACCTTTAAGATATCAAGTTCAACCATTATGGAGATGTCTGTGAAGGAACCATGAAGATCTACAAACCTCTGGGCCATCCCCTCCTTCCCTAGATTGCTCCTCTGCCACCTGTAAAGGCAACAGGTAAGCTCAAGGACCTCAGAGACCATCCACCTTACTCATTTCTGGGAGAGCATAAGTCCATTTTAATGCTGATTCAGCAGCTGTCTTGTTGTAATGATTTTGTGGCTAAGACATAGCCGCTCCCAGAACTCTTTGGCAAGTGTAAAAAATATGAGTGACTTGTCCTTAAGCTGGTGTCATGCCCACTTTTGCATGCATCCAACACAAACTGGGAGGACTGGTATAGGCAGTTCATCTATTGTTTTACCATCCTCCTTGTCCTTTAAATTATTTGAATCTCTAGGGGAACAAAAAAGAATGATGTTTATGCTTAAGCCATGAAAGGACAAGGGACTGCTTAATATCTAATATTCCTGTGTTTCCTTGTGCTGACCATATATATGTTGTGATAACAAGGCACACTAAAGATTTCAGTGCATTTCCAAAAGATGCCACTTCAGGTGCCATAAATAGCTGTTCAGCCAGTGCCTGATTCTCTGAATTTATTTTGGAAAGCATCAGTAATTTTGGTGATTGCTTTTTATCTGAAGACTTTGGAACACCAGTACTACAGGGCAGCTCTAGCTCTGCATGGCTCACCAAAGTTCCCTGTTCTCCACTCAAATCTGAAGCTCATATTTATAGTTCAGATTGGAACGAGATACTTCCAGCCTAAACAACTGCACCTGAGCCGAGACCGTGTCAGTCAAAGCTTACACTTTCCTGGCCATGTCTTTTCTGTTTCATTAAGAACCACAGTGATAGGACAAGGAGTAAGGGGTACAAACTTAAAAAGGGAAAATTCAGGTTAGATACTAGGAAGAAATTTTTTACTGTGAGGGTGGTGAGGCACTGGGAAAGGTTGCCCAGGAAGATTATGGATGCCCCAACCCTGTCAGTGTTCAGGCCAAGTTGGATAAAGCCTTGAGCAACCTGGTCAAGTGGGAGGTGTGCCTGCCCATGGCAGGGGAGGTGGGACTAGATGAACTTTAAGTTCCATTCCAACCACTGAACATTCTATGATTCTAAGAGAGAACAGTTGTTTGACAAGCGTGCTGGCATCAATCTCATAAAACCCTGCTATAGATTAGGTGGAGGAAGAAATCTGTCTCACAGATGCTTTGCTACCTCATTTATAGCCTTTATATGAATGGGGCATAAAAATTAGAAAGGAAACTGTATTTTTTTTTCAGACAGTACCAGTTTTCCTGTGACTGTGTGAAGAGAAACAAGCCATTAATAAAATTTTGCTCAGCACATCTAAAGAATTTTGTCTCTGCAGACTTAGAAAAAACTAATCATTTGCTAATGGGTATTTTTTGTAACAAGGTTGTCTCAAACACAGATTCACCCCTTTCAAGAAGCTGCTTACATTGCAAATATGATTAAATTAGAGGACTACATTTTAAGCAATGATGTCAGATTATGGGGCACATTCTTTTGATCCTGGTATTGTAGTACATTTGTGCATTAAAGCCACATTAGATATGTTACGAGCTTCTATCCATATACAGAAAGCAGTCCCTCAACAGACATGTAAATAGAGATTGTTATGAAATGAGAAAAGCATCTTACCTGTTTTGTTATGGTATAAACAGGCATTAGATTTGTTTGCAAGCATGACACCCCACAAGCATCCATAAGACAATTTTATGAATCAGATAAATTTTCGTAAGTTCTAACATGAATAATAACTTTCTCAAAAATTAATATCACTGAGTATTTTGGCATTTTTTAACTTTAACTTTTAACTGTTTCAAAAAGCCTGCAAGAAGTGGAAGCAGAGTCTGCTGTCTGGAGAAGCAATTAGCCTGGCCTGTGAGCAGTATAGCAGAATGAATCTGTAAATGAGATTGCTCCAGGGCCTGCAAAAAAGAGGACATTGTCAGCTAGTGATCAGCTGCCTATGGAAAGAGAATTGGATTTAATACCACCTTAATCAAGCCATTTATCTCACAGGCAGATAATACTGGATAAACATCTTGTAGTAGGATTCATTCAATCTGTAATATAGTGGGAGCCAGGGGAGTATAGAGTTCTAAATAATCAATCCACATACAGAAATCTACTGTTTTACTGATGAAATTCTGTCAGCAAAAGGACAAGACCTGTGCTGCAAGACTTCATCCCCTGCTTCTAAAGCATTTGTGGCTCAGACTGGCCTCAGCCTGTGTTCTCCCTGCTCTGCTGACTGCTTACTTGAACAGAACACCCTTGGTGTGGGCCTGCCACCATGGTACAAGGGTGTTTAGATGACTGAAAATGCAGATGACTGCTGTCTGGGGCACAACCACTTAAAAGCTCTCAGAAATCTCTTGACTTTAGGACCTAGTTTGTTTTGCTCAATAGAAACAGCGTGGCCAGCAGGACCATGGCAGTGACCGTCCCCTTGTACCTGGCACTGGTGAGGCTGTACCTTGAATCTTGGTTTCAGTTCTGGGCCCCTACAAAAAGTACATCTGAGGTTCTGGAACATGTCCAGAGAAGGGCGATGAAGCTGGTGAAAGGTCTGGAGCCCAAGTATGATGAGGTGCACCTGGGGGAGCTGGGGGTGTTTAGCCGGGAAAAAAGGAGGCTCAGCACGGGCCTTATCACTCTCTACGACTCCCTGAAAGGAGGCTGTAGCCAGGTGTGGTCGGCCTCTTCTCCCACATAACAAGGGGAAACAGACTCAAGTTGTTGTCAAGAGAGGTTTAGGTTGGATACTAGGAAAAAATTCATCATGTAAAGGGTTGTCAATCTTTGGAACAGGTTGCCCAGGGAAGTGATGAAGTCACCATTCCAAGAGGTGTTTAAAAGATGAATAGATGTGGCATTTGGGAACATGGTTTAGTGGTGGGCTTGGCAGTGCTGGGTTAATGGTGAGACATGATGATTTTAAGGTCTTTTCCAACAACATAAATGTTTCTGTGATTCTATGATTCTAAATCTGTTCTAGGTGTATATTGAATCCTCTCTGGCTTATCTGCCTTTTTTTTTCTGCTCCTGGATCAGCAATAGCACTGGTCTGTCTAAGTGGAAATGTGAGAAAAGGCAATAGTCACTGGCTGAAAGTGTTCACGTTGACTTTCATTGTTGAAAGAATGGGTGAAATGCACGATTGATGAAGGCAACCACTCCCTGACCTTTGCAGATACTCACCTGTGTGGCTGCACAGGGCCTCTCTTGAGAAATTCTTCTTTCCCATGCAAACTATGAAAACAGTAAGATAATGGTAGAAACACCTGCTGTTTTTCCTGATCTGTTTTGATTCAAGACAGAGCGTGTTTTGAAATTGGGTGTTGTAGGACTTCAGCCAATCAGCCTGGGAGGTGGGTGACCACTGTCCAATCACCTAATGGGTCCTTACCATATATAAAGGGAAATACCACAATAAACCTGGTTTTCTGCTGCTTCTCACTGCACTGGCTCGTATGCTCCATTCCGGGTAAGACAGCGACACACCTGCAAATACAGCCTTTTCTCACTGTCAATCTCAAAGGGATGGGAATGCTCCTGACTACTCCCCATAACTCCTAATGGACCCTTGCTGGTTCTCAGTGAGGCTCATAATCCATTTAAAAAAAAATGATATTTTCAAATATACATATAAGTGATATATACAGAGTGAGTTAAGTATAGAAATAGAGAAGTAGCACGGCAGTCCCCCTATAGTTCAACATCATCCAGAAAATATCTGATTTTTTGCATTTTTGACTTAGTAGTAAATTCAAATGTCAAGGCCTAATTCTTCTTTCATGCCTCTATAATTCAGAAGTAATATGAGAGGAGAATTTTACCACTGAAGCTAAGATGAAAGTTAGATCCAAAAGGCTGCAACTTTCAGTTAAAAAAAAAAATAATTGTGAGGCAGTGCAGTGGGAGTTAAAGAAGTTACATTACTGTTTATTTTACATCGTGCCCAGTCCTTTTCCTTTTACTTTTTATAATTCCAAGGCAAATCTCCCATTGACTTCATTATGAGCACAGTGGGATATGCCTCAGCTAACACGGGAAAGCACAACAAATCCACATGGTGGATGTTAAAGTACAGCATTTATACAAGGATTAAAGCTAATTCTGTGATCACGCAGAGGTAAAGCAGGGTTGTTTCCAGTTAAATCAGGGATACTTCACTGGTAAAAAGTCAGTTTGACTCCATGTATTCCTTTAAAAAGGGAGTTGAGAACCATCATTCTACACTCACTAATCTATAGCTAATCATAACTTTAGGCCACTAAGTAGACTAATTTGCTGCAAAACACATACTTCCATGCCTGATGGCAGGGCACAAGCTAACTGGGGTCCAAAAGCCATTTACATCAACACCTACACTAGTAAATCCTGACTCCTGGTGGCCTTGCTGCCAGAGGCCAAGTCCTGCAATAACAAGGCCACATTGATTCAGTGCTCCAAAACTATCCATGATGGTTAGCCTGGAATTTTGCAGGGTGTCATAGTATTCTGATAAGAACCAAGCCCCTATTAATTTTCCTTACTATGCAAAGGATCTGATGTATTTGCTCATTCTGCATTACAATTTTGAAGATATTCAGAAAGGAAAGTCTTACAAATGTGAGAAATATTTGGTTAATTTGAACATCTGTAAACCAAAGACTTCATGAGTCAGATTCTCCAGCAGATGGGAAACAATTTTCAGCAGTGACTAAATTATTTAAAAGCCAAAGATCTGTTTTCACAGAGACAGGTGCTTAAATATCATTGGAAGTAAAATGGAAATAAATTTGTGAGTCCAATTCAAAAACAGTGTTTCACTCCATGTGAAAGCATTGCATACTCATCCTTGTGAACATATTTTATTGTCAATTTAATGAATCCAGCCTCTAGATTTTGGTCTGGACATGTTCATGTATAAACAGAGGAGAGCAAATTCTCCCTCCCATGGGAATTAGTGGTGAAATGTTATGTTTTGGGCTATGCAGGTATTCAGAACAGATAACATAGTGTTTAAATCTGGCCTCAAGTTATTGAACAGATCTTTCACTGATATGAATAGGGAGAGTTTCTCTGCAATATGGAGCAGGTGAGGCCTGGCACTGCTGCTGTACAAGGTCCATACCTCTGCCATCAGTTCAGGGTTAGTGGGAGGAGAAGGAGGTTACGAACTCTGATGACATCCCCCTGATGATCAAAACATCTGCACCAGCAATAAAACCACAGAAACTTTCTCAAGGAGAGCTGCGCTGCAGGGCTTTGCCTTCTGGTGTCTGTGGTTTCCTCTGAACCAGCATGGGCTGCAGATAGGCTTGCTTGGAAGACATCATGGCACATCCTGTGTGAGAAGGGACATATGGCAATCTTCTGACACCACCCCACTGGATGGAATAAAATCCCCATTGAATACAGGTTTGTTCACTGCTCTTCCAGCTCCCACCCATGCCCACAACAAGCCACACACCTCTCAGCCACTGCTGACTGTGCTGCACAGGGAGGAGCTGGAGGGAGGTCATTACCAGAGTGGTACCAGAGCAGGTGTGCTGGGATATGAGCAGGGGACGGACTAAACCCAAGCTTAGATTACTGTGACTGCATTTGTTTTAATTTCCTGGAAAGACAGTGTTCAGCCTTAGGGAGGCACTGGGAAGGATGGACAACTCCTATGTTTGTCAAAGGAACACAAAACCAGAAAAAGCAGGAACTCTTTGAGACATAGAACAAGTAACGCTTCATTTCATAAAGATTTCTGTCTTGTTGGTGATCTCTCTCACTGTATAACAAAGGGTGACCCATTTTGGGTTATTCTTCTATTTACACCTAAGCCTCTGAAGCCAGAAGTCCTGGAGGTGCTAATTTTCCCACTTTGGGGTTTGCCCTTCCTCCACTAGAAGAAATCAAAGGAGGCAATGTGGCTGTTTATTGGTGTTCTGCTTTCACTGCTTGACCTGAAGCTGGGTACAGCCTTCATCCCTCCCAAACTGGAGTTTGTTCCATTTAGATGTCTACTACATTTACGTATTGAACTTGACAACATCAGTATCTGACCATGGGGAGCTTACTTCTGATGTGTTAATAGTCCTGTAATGCTTAGATTAAACACAATAAAACACAGAAATTATTACATTTCCTTTGTTTGCATCCTACATTCATGTGAGCAAGGACCTGAAACAATTGCATGAGTTTTTGCTTTTCCCCCATTCCCTCACAATGGCACCAGCCCTTGAATTCTCATCACCCCTTCACCATCCCAAGATAGAAATTTCATTGCTGAAGTATCCCAAAAACCTGCTCTCCTGCGACCACCAGCACCATCATGCAGCCTTTTTCAGGAATCTCAGGCCCTCACATCTCTCACACCCTGCTGTCATGTGCCAATGTGATTGACACTGCTGGGAATGATCTGTCCACTCCTCCTAACTGCAGCTTTGGGCTGTGGGTGCTGCAGACACGGAGACAGGAGGAACACAGGCCCCTGAAGAGTGTCAGATGGCCATCTGCCAGACAAGGCACAATATGGTGGCTACTGCCAAGCCAGCTGGGTTCTCGCTCTTCCAGCTGGTACAAAAGTTGCCAGGCAGCCTCCACTCCAAGAATTTTAAAGCATTTGGGGCTACAATCTATGCCATGTGTTTCTCTGTTTTTACTACATAGTAGAAAATAATTTATTCAGATATGCTAAATTATACTTTAATGTTCTACAAATAGTTCACTGTGAAACTCAGTTTTGGCATTAACTAGAAAATGCAGTATTTTGCTCATTGTGTGTATTATTATAATGGTTCTTTTTTGTTTAATCTAAATATTGTAGCTAATTTATCATCTTGGATGTCACAACCAACTCTAGACTGCATAGTTCTGCTGCTGACTACCACCTAAGTGATTATTACCTAAACATTTTATAAATAATTTGTTGATAACTAATTTTTTTAATGTGTGACATCTATGCTATTTTGTCCAAAAGAATCCCTTTTATTTTTTCCTTTTTAGAGCATATTGAGAACCTATAAAATGCTGATCATTGCCTTTCTAAACAAGAAGGGCTGAAGAAAGATTCTTCTGAGTAATTCAGTATCACTCAGTTCTTGAAAGAATTAAAAATGGCCCCTTTTTCATAAATGAAACATTGTCAGCAATTTAAAAATGGGAATAGAGCCCAGGACATTTAGTTAGAGAGTCAGAGATCTCTACCACTTGAGCTCAATGAGAATTTTCTACTGTTAGCACTGATGTGGAGATTCTGAGCTTTTTTTAGTTCATAATCAGACATAAGATGATAATTAGATATGTCAATGCATGCCTTTATTTCTAAGCCTCTCCTTGAAGAAAAAGCTGCTGCAGTTTGCACAGATTCAAAAGTTATCATTTTCATTTCCCTCTGCATCCTTAAGTTACACTTTACTCTCCATGGCTTTTTTGGTGCAAGTTTAGGAAATGAAAGTGAGTGAGCAAATGCAGTTTTGTTTTCTGTTGTGCACTGTTTTCCAGGAATTCCTTTCCTCTATTAGATCTACCACATGACCACCTAAGTATGTCTTTCTTCCTCCTTAAAAAAAAAAAAAAAGGCAAAACATTTAACTTCCTTGTCTTTTTCTATCATATGTCACATTCTGCAACCATTCCACAACAGAAATAGTTATCACTAATGTCCACACAGTCACAGATAAATCATCTCAGAAAATCTATTTACACCCCAGTGGAATGTGATTTCTAAATTCCTTTCAAGGCAAAAAAAAAAAACCCCAAACAAAACCTGATCTGATCTTTCCTGTCATTTTATTTTATTTGAATTTTATCACATTCTTTATATTGCTTCCAAATGCCTCACCCTTTCTCCATCAGGGGGCCAATTCCTAGAAATGTGTGAAATGTTTCATTTAAACTACAAAAGCCTGGAAGCAGACTTGCTGTGAATTCATCCTACATTTGCAAATTGTCGGTGAATCATTAAACTGCTGTGTCTGCTGAGTTGTCTGCAAGTTTGTGTCTGCTGTCACTGTGCAGGTGTTGCTGGCTCTTGTCCTCGGGGACTTCCACAACAGTTGTTCTGGGGCATTTCCAGGGAAAATGTGGTTCACCACTTAAGAGGCCACTCACAGCCTTTTGTGGTTTTCACCTGTGCCTTGTGCTGGACAAGAAACCTCATGCAAATCTTTGTGATTCCCCATGAAATTTTAATGTGTCTCCTTGCCTGGCTTAAGCAGTACACAGAGGTGGGTTAAGCCCCAGCCTCCTGGGGTCTGTGTACACAAGTATCTGATGATTGAAAAGTTACTTCAAAGCAAAAGTAATTTTGGAACCATGTTAAAGCTGACTTGGCATACCAAAGTGTGACCTGAACGAGCTAAGATGCACACATACATTCCCCTCTGCAGGTACAGGGATATCAGCCCAAAAGACATTCCAGACTGGGGACAATAACATCTGAAACCACCACAGCAGAACTTGACCACCAACACTGCAGAAGGTACCTTGCCCCTGCCATGAATCTGGGAAGTTGTGTGGAAGTGGAAGACAATAGGAAAAACTAATTGTGTTTGTGGACAATGTGGGAAACACTTTATGTAGAGGAATACTTGACATTTCTTTTAAAAGCCTGTGAGCCTTCAGACATGATCACAGCAGTGGTCACCATCCCACAGCAATGAGCTGAAGCAGCATCTACCCCACTGCCTGCATTATTCAGATGATCTGCCTGGACAATCTCAGCAATCCTTGGAATGTAATACTTATTAAACACTTGAAATAATGAAAATTCTCTAATATTAATAAATTATAAAATCATATTATTGCTATAATTCTTACCATAGTCTGTTTAAAACTTCTAAGTCATCTGTTCAGACATCTGAAAGATTTGACAAATGAGCTCCAGCAGATCTTGCTAAGGCAGTTGAAAGCAATACCTCTGTCAGGGTAGGACTCAGCCATGGATCAAAACATCTAGATGTCTAAATCAAAGCATCTAAGCTCACATTGTCATCAACAGAGATGCAGGGCTTAATTCAGTTGCTTAGACACAAGCACCAGATGCCATTTGAGAAGTCCTAAGCGTACCAGCCTCACCTCTGGCTGCTGCCCTGAAGAGTGCGAGACTCACAGGTCCTGGGTTATATCTACTGGTCTCTGAGCTGCATCTGTGACCCTGTGGTTGTTTCTGGTATCCTGGACATCTCAAATGTCTGATACTTGCATGTGGGTGGCTGAATAAACCCCAGCCAATACACCAGAGATCCTGGAGAGTAGTTTGGAAGAATTAAGTGTATTTGTTGACAAAGCTATGACACAGGAAGGAGGTGGGACACACCTCAGTGACAGCAGCTCCTCTGTCATCTCAGGAAGACTCATCTCCTTTCTTCCCCTCTACCCCTAGTAAAATTAGAGTGTTATATTTGAGTTTAAGACTTCTTGAGTTAGTTTAGCTGCAGCAAAGGAAGCCATGGCTCTGAAGAGACACTATAAATTGTGAATGGATTAACAGCATCCCTACTTGAGCAGGAGCCTATACCTCCCAATGGGCCAGTTAACTTGTGTGCAAGAATATTACCACATTGAATGGAAGGAAGGGCTTCGTTTGTGGATGGAATTCAAACTAAGACCAATACATTGGTTATTTTTCCAGCAAAGACAAGTTCTTAATATATAAAAATGATTTAATTTTAAACTAGATTTGAAAATGCTTCAATGAAATTAGTTAATTTTCTGCTTAGGTGAAATTGACATAAGCTTTTAATTGTTGTTCTCTAAACATCAATAGTTTAGCTATTGTTCACTATTCACTTGCTCTTCTCAAGAGCAGCTTCATAGCTGGCAAATTCAAGCAGTTGTTTCTGTTCCAGTCTCATGCCACTGAAAATGGCTACAGATCAGAAATCTTCTTTAGAACATGCATTTTTTAAAAAAAAATATTGTGCTTTTACACTGACTTCCATTTGGATTCTTCTTCTGAAATGTTTTATTTCAGATTTCATGCTGATCCACTACAGATAACCAAGTAGTTTTTAAACATGCAGATCACAATTCAGTTGTCCTTCACAGCTCTGTGAAGACTTTCTGTCTTTTAGAGTAAGGAATGTCCATGGGTATAAGGAAACACAGGCTCTGAACACAGCAATTCATGTACATTCCAGTGAAATCACAGTCCTGATCTGACATACATGCAGGAAACTGCATCCTGACAGTCCAGTCATTTTGATTAAGACCTGGTCTTGCAAAACTTATGGACAGGCTTTTTTCCCCAAGTCCATTTCCCATAACTACTTCAAAGCTTTATTTCAGAAATACGTGTGAGTTTCTGCTACATCAAGGCTGCAGTGATAAAGTGGCCATGCTGTGGTTTTTATTAAATGCTAAGATGTGACATTTTATTTTCAGCTCTCTGACCCAGTAAAAGATCCATGCAAACACTGGGCTGCTTGATATAGAGAGAACTTGCAGTATATTTGAGCTGTATTAAAAGCATTTCTGTAGACATTCCCTTTCCTTCTTGGATTGTTCTTGGCATTTCTGGAATATTTATGAATATTTATGAAGGCACTTACTTGTATATTAAATTGAGTCTGTGGGGAAGTCATCAGTTTCTCTGGAAATAGTTGCCTTTTGTGAAAACTTTGTTAGTTCTTCCACACAAGTGCCCCTGAGGGACTAGAAAGTTTGAGCACAGCATTGTAGAGCACAACCTATAGAATGTATATAAGCCTTTAATTGGCACAACCACAGTGCAGCAGATTGAGGGACCATCTGAAGAAATTCGGGGAGCACTGTGTTTTAGCCTAGAAAAGCTACTCAGGAAGCTGTTTTGTAAGACCTTGGCAGATGTGTTGTCAGCTACCAAACCTGTGCTAAATCAGCTGCTGAATAGACTTATACCAGTTAACACATTACTCTTTTTTTGATTAAGTAACAGATCTTAATAAATTCAAGGCTACACGGAGAAAATACACTGATTTATTGGTCCAATACAGCTTACCCTGAAAGCAAAAGGAGATTCACATTTGACTTCAAAGGAAGCTAAGTTGTACCCTAAAACTTTAAACAGTATAATAAACACTAGTAAAACATAACAGTTACTAAAGCAACATGAATCCTGCTCCCAAAATGTACATATTTACTTCCTTTTATACTATTTGTGCAACTTAATGCTAATGAAAGTTAAATATGGTTGGTCACTGAGATCACACCTGAGTATTGAGAATCAAACAATCTATCAGAAATAATACTATTAAATATATTTGCCTTAAATGCTGCTAGAATTAACCTGAACTGCTCAGTTGCAAATTGATGAAAAGCAAAATTCACCAATATGCTTCCCAATAAAATGCAAGACTGCATACTTAGTTCCAAGTTTAAATATTGGCTTATGCTGCAAAGCCTTACATGCATTTACAGATTGTGTCAAATTGATGTTAATATCAACTGAAGTGGAAATAGGTCAGGATTGCTTTGTTGGACTGAATGCTTCACAAATTGCCTATTTACAATAGCTCAGTTATCTCTGCTAAGTGGTTTCACAACATAAGACCATTTTTTCTTTTTCTTGCCTTAGTGTTCTTAGTTATTCATGGTTGGTGCAGCACAGATCAATGGAAGTCTATCGTAGCAAGGATGCAATGAAACCTAAGTTGAAGGTGTCCTGATTTAGCTCTGTAGGAGACAAATCACATTCCTCTTTTTAAAACCACTGGAGACAGATCCCACATGTCCAAAATGCACTTTCCCAGTGAAGTCTGGCATATCAACATCATTCTTTTGCTGTTTACAAGGAAATTGAGCAAAGCAAAATTATTTTCAATTTCAGCCTCCAGCCAGATGTACTGTCAGACAATGAAGCATAATGCTAAGAGCAGAACAGCAGCTTGTCTGATAGACGGTAAGTAATTACATATTTTTGGTCCAGAAAAGGTTTTATGTTGTTCTTGGACTTTAGGCAATAATATTTCTTTTCCTAAGCTGTCTTCCTGTGAGGAAAAAAATAAAATAGACCAAACAACAACCAAACCCCAATATTCACCCTATTTGTGTTTACTGTGAAAAGATGATACTCTCCCACTATAGAGCAATGACCCTCCAGGTGTAGACCAGATAATGGATGTTTCATTTCATTTCTTTTTCTTGTGTCTTTGTGAAAGAAAATCCAGACATTGCCTTTAGCAATTCTGCTGGATGTCGACCTTGAAAGCATATCCCAAATTAGACGTGTATTATTCCTGGGTAACACTTGAACACAAATGCAAAGAACAGACTTTAGCCTCCATTGCTTATAAATAAGATAGAAATATCACACCTTTACAGATTCACATCAATCATCTTCAAATATATAAAGATAGAACTGAAACAAATTGTTGAAGAGGTACCATTTCCTTTTATTTCCCCAGTTTTATCTAACAATGAGAATAAAGCAAATAATACAATTAGAAGTTAGCACAGCACTTACAGAAAACTAGGTGGAAAAGATCCCTCATTTATATGAAGCAAAAGACTAATAAAACCTCCTTGGGAAAGAGAAATTTCTGATACTAAAAGCTAACTACATTGAATTGAAACTTCTTTATGACCATCTAATATACATTCATTTGAGATACTTGCACAGTCCTATTACCAAGGAATCCCTGTGTCCCACTGTTTTTATGCTCTGGATTTATTACCCATTCTAAATGGGACATTGCTCATTTCCTTGCTCTGCAGATTCAGAGATGAAGGTCTGATGTGACTTTTGCAGGTCATTGAAAATCTGGGACAGTGGAGAAAACAGAACTCATGTTTAGAGTAAAAAAAAAACCATCCTGTGTGAAGTCTTGCTTTTTGGAGAAAAACCCAGACCACCGCTATGAAGGAAAGGTTTATAAGTTATCACTCACAAGACTATACCAACATGGAACCAAAAGAAAGCCTTGAGGCTTCTCTTGAGCCTGGAGTCCTGGTTGAGAGAATATGGGAAGCACTAGTGAAGAAAAAAAAATTGATGAAATGCTAAATTACTGTGCAGGCTTTCATGTGGTATAATTGTGCCTCTACACATTTGTGGATGAAAACAAAATTCAAGTACAGAAAAAAGGCCAAATGTTTGTTCTATTGCAATTTGACCAAGAGGTGTAATTAAAACTGCTGAATCATTTGGTTTACTGCAACAAAAAATGTAGGAAAAACTCAGATTATAAATTTTCTTGGTTTGTGTCTTACATTGCTTTTATATAATGAACATCCTGTTCCCTGCTTAATCCTTGAATCCTACTTACCAGAAATGCCATTATTTGAGTCAGGGTCATGCTCAGCCTTAAGTGATGTTTGTATAACAGAACCATCTGGCTTCCCCAAGGCCGCACAGCTCAGCAGTACTAAGGTGATTGGGACATATTATTTCACTAGAACTGATTTGTTCTGTTTTGTCCAGCTAAACTCTGTGGCCTTGCACAATCTCCAGGAGTTTTGGTCCTGCACAATTCAGTGACCGTATCATAATTTAGTGTTTCAGAACTAAGGTACTGTTATTCTTCATATTCTTATATGCTGACAAATATTTGTTTCCATGCCACCTTCTGTTCAAAATTGTATCTTAAGTGCATGTAGCATTGCATATGTATAGACCATCCTTAACCCCGGGAGAGAACTAAGACATCTTGGAGATAATCAAAGAGGAAGCTGAAAGGAAGGAACAGCTGAAAGTAAAGGTGAATAATGTATGCATAAGTGGCAACAGCAACAAAGAAGACAGTCTGGTTAGAAACAATTGATGGAATACTGAACAGCAAGAGGTGAGAAATAAAGAGAGGGTTCCATGAGAAACATGAAACAAATTGAAACAGATCAAACTGATCTCATTGCTACCAGATCCCACATGTAATGCTGAGAAAAAGAAGCTAAAGAACAAGGAAATGTTGAAGTCAGAGATATGGGGTTTAATTACATTTTCCTTTGGTCAGCATTCATTATTTATTAGGGGGGTAAACCCTAATGCTAAAAGAGACCCTAAAGCTGAAGGAGAAATACACACAACCTAGTTCATGTGTCAGAGGTTTTTACTGTCCAAGGGTTTAAATTCAGGGGACAAATACCAGTAAAAAATACAGATGAATCAAAAAATAAATGCAAGTGCTGCCAAGGAGATAGCCAAGATCAGGCATGTAGCCATAGCTGGGTGGGGATTCAATAGATGAATCAGAGAGAAAAGGGATGATGGTGTGGATCAGTGGGAAGCAGCCAGAGGAAAGTCCAGAGGGGTGTGTGGGAGGGAATGAATACAGACAGGAAAGGGAAAGAAGCACTGCTGAGGGCAGTATGAAGTACCAAAGAGATGGGGCCACCTTCAGAGGCATAAAGGAATAGTGTTCTGTAAAGACAAGGGCAAGAGCAAGAATTGGAGCATCATGGTACAGCAGATTGGAAAGGACATCCAAGGAGGTAAGTGAACAGTAGGGAATTGGATTAATCAGTGGGAATAGGGGATGAGATGAGGGGAATAAAGGGAAAGAAGCACCCAGATGTAACTAACTTGACACTTCCCACTGGTAGAGTGGGAAGGAAGAAGTGAGGCCAGAAGGATGGTAGAAAGACAGATGGACACCACTCCATGCAAATGAAGGAAAAAAAGGTGATTCAGACAGCAGATACAAGGAGCTAAATGCTCTTACTGCAGATTTTGGTCTTGGATACATCTATGACAACAGCAACCATTACTGGTTGGACTTTGAAGACTGGAAGCTGTTACATACATGAAGGAGGGAAGTAAATGGGAAGTTCATAATCAGGGTAAACTAAATTCCTCAGAGAAAGATTAAAAAGGTTGTGGAGAGCTGTAGTTGAGAAAAAAGGGAATACGCAAGCCAAAACAAACCACAGGTCAGGAATAAAACTCATCCATCTGAAGGCTGTAAGAGCAGTCAGAAGAAACGACCGCAGGCTTTCAAGTCTCCAAAACCATTCTTCCATTCTTTTTGTTATCTGAATTGCCAGTGTCTGGAATGATCAAGATAATTCTTTATTGTTACAGTGAATCTTGTAAAATGAAACTTGAATGTATAAATTGTTGAAATATTGCTTGCCCAGAATGAGTCATTAACATCATGGAATAAATAAGTAGATAACATTGCTAATTTGATTCAAGCCTTTGAATATACATCATCCATAAACTCTGACTTCAGTGAGTATAAACAACTCTCAGTGAATGTCCCCACAGGACTGATATCAATTCACAACAAAAAACTTTCTTAACTCCTACACTTGAGAACTAAGCATTTTTTCTTCTTCATCCTGACCGTTCATGAACTAAAACTCAAATGTTAACCCATTAATTACTTATTGAAAAATTGAAAAAGATTCTAAAGTACTCATTAAAATCTTAGGTGTCATCAACATTAAAACCACGCTTCTTTCTGTTTGCCTCGTAATGCCAGCCTAATGGATTTACTGATGAGAAGCATCAGGAAATACAGTGAGTGTCACAAGAATAGCAAAAGTATTCACAAAAAGCAAATTCTGAAACCGGAATTTCGAACCTCAGCAAACATCATCATCCCATCTAAGTTCATCCCAAAAGACTCAGAGCTTTAAAATACATCCATAGTATCAGGCAATAGTTTTAAAACTTTGTTGAATCAGGGCCTTAAATTGTTCCTGAAGATAAACTGCACTGGTACATCTCCAAGAAAAAACAAAGCATGCATTTAGTCATCTTTTCTCTATGCTGTCCATCTCTACTGTATTTGGGTGGAGTGTATAGCCTGTGTATTGGGAGGAGAGATGTGAAAGCAACAGCATGATGGCAGGGAATTTCGTGGGAGACATGGGAGTGAATAATACAGAAGGATAGAGAAGGAGGGATTTACATTTTTTTTCACAACAAAGTGACAGCTGTTATGTCGTGAGTCTATACTTGTCCATACTTTGTGTGCTGTCTTTTTGGCCCACCTCACATTTGTCTTTCTCTGTGTATGCTGTACATTTTATAGGCAAATCATTACCTTTCCCTTTGTCTGGAGAGAAACACATCTTTTTTGGCATTGGAGCAAGCTCAATAATAAAGAATGTGATTATAACTGATGAAGGATATGGATTCATCTTTCAGCTTCACAAATTATTTACTATGATTCAGAGTCATGAATTCCTTTGATTCAAGGCTTTCTCTCTGAAGCTGTTACAAGAGTTACCATATATTGTTGATGTGACTGAAATTCAGGGTTGGGAGGAAACTGGGCCCAAGATTTTGAAGCACTAAGCAACTTCCCTAAAGCCAGATCCTTGAAAATGTCACATGTTAGACATCTAAAACTGGTATTTGTCAACTTTTAACATTATTTAACTTTTATTGATAATAATAATAATGATAAATGTTGCAATAGTATCTAATACTTATATACTACTTATAAACCTAGTTTTGTCCAAATGGTTTTTCCCAAATGGGTAATCAGAGTCAGAGTTAGTTAGATTCTGATGTTCTGTAGTTAGTTCTGATGTAGTTGAATAAGGAGCTTTTCAAAAGCAGTTACAGTTTTTGTAACACTTCAAATGTTTGAATGTTCAAGCAGCTACAGCTGTCTATGCTGATGCTTGTTAGTCACAAATTCAGAAGGAATGTTGCTTCAATATTTAACTCAAAAAGCAACACTAAGATCTTGATGATAATAGGGTTGTAATGGTATGTGCCCAAACCCATGGCAGTAGGTAGTCCTGAGAGCCAGCAATACCTTATCCACAGCTTGCTGAAGACTGCCAGGTCCAAGACCAAAGACAACAGTCATGTGCCAGTAATGTGCAGTACAATGATGCCCAAGTGGTAGTGTCAGGTCTTCTCACTCTCTCAGTACCATATCCTGCACTGTGAGTTTCCTGACCATATTGCTGACCCCAAGCACTTGACGTCTTTAACCTTTTTCATATGCTTGACAGAAGACAGAGGTTGATAATTCAGTATGCTCTACTCAGTTTCCTGGGGGAAATTTGTTCCACACCCAAAACTATTCTTCAATTAGGAGTTCATTCTGTGTGTTCAAATCAGCATTGAAGTATTTGTAGGCCCAGATCCACCATGTAGGGTGAACGAAAATACCTGTATAACCTATAAAACACATCCTGCCTCAAGCTGTGAAGAAGTTGTAGCAACTTACCTCATTTAGTAAAAGAAGTAGATTATCTCTGTGCAGAGAAAGCATTTATTTTCAGGGTCTTTCTTGCAGTCTTTAAAGAAATGTTGAGAGGTGACATTTAAAATGTGTCTGACAACTGTCATCAGGAAATTTGTTTTCTTCCCATATTCTTGAGTTACTGAAAAGACTTGACCCTCAAATAAAATTGGAAGGTATTTTTCTTTATGCTGTCACATTTCCAAAAGTC
This sequence comes from Climacteris rufus, assembly GCA_013398175.1. Taxonomy (NCBI): domain Eukaryota; kingdom Metazoa; phylum Chordata; class Aves; order Passeriformes; family Climacteridae; genus Climacteris; species Climacteris rufus. The sequence goes on from VZRZ01007703.1 coordinate 763,360, forward strand.
TGGAATCTAGACTGACTTCTGCCTAAGTGTAGCAGCCAAGGGTTTACACAACACCAAGTAAACTGCTGTTCTGATTCCAAGCTTGCAAGATCCACAATAATGGAAGCAATGGATTTTTGCTGGGATAGTTTTGTCAGCATACAGAAAAATCCTTCTGAGTGTCATTCACTGTTTTGCTGTTTCCTTCTTGCAGGCTTCCAGTCAGTGCCTTTTTGCAGTTTTTCTATCAGGAGCTCTCAGAGCTATAATCACTTATATCCAAAAGAGTATTCAACATTACCAGATTTTTTGTTCTGGCTGGAAACTGAAGTTGGCAATACAAGCTGCCTATGTCTGTGGCAAATATGTTGAGGATTTTCACACAAATAGGACATGCATGCTAAGGTTTAAACACCAGATCCATGAAGAATCAAAAGAAAAATCTCAGAATCTAAATTATTCACTGTTATGTATCAACCAAAAGGGCAGATGAGTTCCAGCAAGGGGACCAAGACCAATCACATAACTAGCAAAAAAATGGTTATTCTATCCTTATACCAATTATTTCATACTTATAAATAAAAAAAATATTGCTATGTAATATTACCTCCCTCACTTGCACATAGACTTTGCTATATAGACTGTTATTTTCAAACAAGCTGGAGAGGCACAGGCTTCTTTTTGTGTGCGAATATTATTTCATTCATATTTTTCTTCAGAAGGAAACAGTGAAAGTAAATGTGGAAAGCAGTGAAAGACATCATGGAATTTGTTCATCAAGCATTGGTCTTTCTACAGTATTGTGCCCACAGTAGGTTTATAGCAAGTGTTGATTGAATTATTTGCTCTTCACCTTGCACACAGCGTGATGTATCATACTACAGTGATGTTTGTATATCATTTGTCTGTGTCATGACATTTATTTGTCCTGGTGATTTAAACTGAATTTCAAACACTACAAATTAATTTGAGTAAAACCATGTATATCTCCCCTGCATATTCCAGAATTTATCAGGTACAAGATTGAAACATTAACTTATTCCCTACTAGTGAAATATTAGGAGCATTAAAGAACCAGCTGGAAAACAAACAGGGGAACTCTCAGTTTTATGGCAATGGCAGACAGTGGTTCAGGGGAACAAAAACTCTGTGCAGTGGAGAGATGAAGAGTAAGGAAAAAGGGCTCTTCTTCTTTCACTGACACCCCATTCCAATTTCTGACCAAGTTGTAATTCCTCACTGGCAGTTTCTCCAGAGACAGGCAGACCTGTTTATACCTGGACATCTGTACTTCAGCTCTCCTCTGTTTCAAGTCTACCAAGCGGCTGGAAAAGGTGCCGGAAGGGCTGTGTCAGCCTCACAGAGGGGAGCACCACACTGAGGATGAGGGGCATCTTTCCTACAATACTCCCATAGCCTGAAAAGGACAGAAATGCCTAATCCTGGAGCATTGCCCAGAAAGGAGGGCTCAGTTCTTCTTCTGCAGATGACTACACCAACAAAAAAAAAAATCTGTGAAGCTTTCCCAATAGTCAGGTAAATAATGTACCAGAAACAAGACAAAAGTAGCTAATAATTTCATTGTTTTATGCGATGGCAGCAGGGCTGTTCTTTTTGAAGCCATTGGCCAGAGTGATTAAAAGTTCATCTGTGACTGAGTATACCATACAGTGAGATGTGGGGGCTGTTCCACAGAGCCCTATAAATCTGGGAGCTGGAAGGGGTGCACAGGGGTGGGGGTCGAGTGAGCCTTGGCGGCACACGCCAGCCCCGCAGGAGCCGCAGTGAACTCCCACCCCCAGCCTTCACAGAGCTTTTATTGCTCACCAAGGGCCAAACCTCACTTTCCTTACAGTCAGTGGGAGTTTCGCCATCGCCTTTCTTGAAATAAGCCTTGACACAAGCAGAACAAACAATGGGAAAACAGAAGCCAAACCCTGGGCTGCAGAGCCCATGGCAAGTTTCCATAGCTTTAGCTGGCACCCAGTGTTGTTCTCCTGAAAGAATGTCACTGTACCTGGTCTTTGTATGCAAAGTACAACTTTCACACTTGCAAACATGCATAGAAAAAAATATTTTTATACATATTATTGTTTCTCTTTGTGGTGAAGATAAAATCTGTGAGCTAGTAGTGATAATAGTGTCTACACATTTTCTGAAATCTAATGCCTATCCTTTATTATCTTGCCTGTTTTAAGTGGGGCATAAATTTCCTGACTGGTCTGTTGCCTTCAAAGAGCCTTGAAAATATCAGGAAAAAAAAAAAGGAAATAAGATAAAAGAGAGGAAAAAATACAGAAATACTCATCTATGCCAAGTGTTCCCCAAATCTCAGATGTCAGAATTCTTTGAAGTCTTAAGATAGCTATAACACTCAAGATTTATATAAAATGAATTAAACATATTTCCTAAAATAATAAGAGCAGGAAAACTCTTCTACAAGTCCCATTCCAACTGCTGATCTTCTATTTTCTAAAATGTTTAATGTACTCAGTTCATACAGTGTGTGTATAGTATACAAATATATGTCTATGCATTATCAAAAAGTAAATCTAAATTGTCCTGTGTTTAAGACCTCATGGTTCAATTTTAGATGAACATGAGAAATGGAGTCAATCAGATCAACATGAGAAATGAGCTCAAAACTTTTAATAATGTGGTAGGTGATATAAATTTGTTGACAGGACAAAATTGCCGGAGAGTTATCCTTTGTAATGGCTTTCTTATATTTTGGTAGAAACAAACTGAGAAATCTACAGGAAACTAATTTACACTTTGATTAGAAATTCAGATTGAGGTTAGGGAAAAGTACACCTACATCTAGCAGTTTATCATCATCTGTTGAGTCGTGCCCGAGTCCAACCTCCCTGCAGCATCAAGCCTTCAGGTAGGGCTGCTCTACAAGCAAACATTACCCTTTGGAGTGCATACAGCTCCATGTGCTGCGCATTTATGGGAGCTCAGCTCGGTGCCAGGCACTCCTGGGCGAGGGTTGCACCATCCGAGGGGCAGCACCGTGGACACACGATGGATGCTGCACGCTTCCAGCTCCCACCAGCTGCCAGGGCTGGGCTAACTCAGGCCCCTCACAGAGGACAGAAAGAAAGACAGAAAGTTACTCACTGCCTCAGGCAAATCTGCCTCGTAAACTCTTTCCACCTCAGCTCTTTCTGAAAGCGTGACTTTGTGGTTATAAATGTTATGACGGCCTCCATCCACATACTCTCTTTACATGATTCTGTCAACATGTTGGCATTACTTCACAGCTCACCTTTTTTGCCTGCAGTTTTTTAAGCAAGCCATAGCACCTCATTGTTTACTAGAGCATTTATTATACTCTGGTCGTGTCAGAAAGCCTGCCATTCCTCTCTGCAGCAGAGCTGTATGCTTTAGACCTGAGGTCATGGACCTATTTGCACTTCCAGCAGTTGGTTGCATCAAGTTGTGTCGCAATACTTGAAACATGCCACATCAGGGCTTTTTCTTCTTTCGTTCTGCCCTCAATTTCTCTCTTCAGTCTTTCTCCACCTCTCCCAGAGAGCAGCGAGTCATTTGGCAAGATATTAAATTAGTTTCCAATCTTTGGCTTTCGTGGTTTATGAAGAAATTCTTCTGCCTAGAGTCATTCACAGGAAGGGCCTATTCACTGTGATTTTGGGATTTGTCTCATCAGTGGATAATCAACCTTCATAACTCTTCTGACATTGCATGTAACAACCTTACCTCAGGTAACAAAACACTTGACACACTTTTCTGCGCAGCACAAGAGCAGATGTAACCCATGTGCCTTTGGGTACTGTATTCCATCTCAAATTCAGCTCTAGTTATTGCCCCCCCTAGTCATTTAGTTATTCTATTTAAACTCTAGGAATACAGCTAATTAAAGAAAGGGAAGGTGATAATGACATTCCCCATGCTGAGAATACCACCTTGAGCTGTGAGTGCCTGTATGCTACACTTCATGGTTTCCAGCAGTAGTGCTTAAGTGGAATACTTATGGGGTATGGTCTTTCAAGTTATCGAAAAGAGAAAGCAAATTCTCTAGGGCTGAATCATCATATCTGGAAATTCAGCAAATATCCGATTTACATAAGCGGCATTTATAAATTGGAATTACACACTGTGTAAAGAGACACTCATCCAGTATCTGATGGCAGAAGCAGTTGAATGAAGTAAGGAGGGGTTTTAAACAGAAAGCTGGAACCTAAAGGAAAAGAAATGGAACATTTGTTGTTTGTTTCTTTTTTTTTTCTTTTTTTTTTGTAACAGAAATGAACACAAGACCTTTATCTTCAATGACTATCTTAGAGAGTGAATTGACAGAAAGGTCAGTGGATCACACAGACTTTGCCTACAGAAGAATTCCCACTGAAGAGAAATGTTGAATCAGACAAAAATCCTGCCTTCGTTGCAACAAGGCAACTATACCTGTCAGGTGATTTTAAATGCATAGTAACCACAGGGGATTTGTTTGTGGAGCATTGAGTGCTAACCAGAAGTCAGCTGCTGTGAATGGTAAGTGTCCTCTTCTGTTCCTTTCCTCCTACAGGAAAATGTATTCACTAAGCGTGGCCTCTTCCAAGAAAACAGAACAATGAATCAAGCCTTTTTTCTTTTCTTTTGCATAAAGACATAAATCCCATGTATTCTCTTCTTCTACAGTGCAGACTACTATGTTGGATAATATGATGGAGCATTCATACAGACTGCCTAACACTTGCACAGAATCCATTCTTCTGGTAACACCTCCGTGTCCAGAAAGGGACAATTTACTACAAAAAGAGCAAAGCCATCCTGAATGAACATTTATGTGTATCATCCAGGATAAAAGTGTTTCCCATAGTCCTTGATAGTCTCTGTTTACTGAGGGCCTCTTTTCCATAATACCTCTAAAAAGTCTTTAGCAATTCCATTTAACTGTGCTCAGAGTTCATGCCTTAATCCGAGGAGCTCAAACCTCATCAGCACACACTAAAAGTTTAGTTCTGTTGAGGTTTGTATTGTAACCACATCTAACCAAGTATTCAGCTTTCCATTAAATCAGGTGTTAGAAGCCCAAGCAGGAGTTGGAAACCTGAATGCTTGTCTGGGTCTGAGCCAAGAACCTTCCAGTATTACATTAAGTAACATGACTAACATCTGTCCTCAGCAGAAGGCAGATAGCACATAGCACTTTTCTGAATGTTGGCCTAAAATAGCAGTAACTGTCAGAGTTTTCTCTTCATCAGGTTTCCATTGGTGGTAGACAGAATAATTTTAAGGTGAAAGGATATGAAGCCTGTTCTTCTCTGCAATCAAATAGAAGAATCAGAATGATAGAGAGAGCAGAAAAAGACTTTATGATCATTGAGGTCTTTTCAGATCTAAATGATTTTGTGACTCTAAAAAGAAAGATCAAAGACACCAAACAGTTTTGATACAGTGAGCAGCTGTAGACATAAGGAATTCTCACTCTTGGAAAAATTACTAAAAAGGATCATGACAGACTACTGTAAAATCAATTATAAGTAGAATGGAAAAGGTGAATAAGAAACAGGGAATTGCTTATCACTGTTCCTTCCAATAGAATATTGAGAAGGAGGACATTAATTGATTATAATAGGTCATCAACTCAAAACAAACATGAGCAGGTACAGGGGATTTTTTTCTTTCACAGCTAACTGTTAAACTGTGAAACCTCCTGCCACAGGAGATTGTGGTATACACAAGGTCAAAACACAGCTGGAGATATGCCTGGAAGAATTCAAAAGACACAGTGATGGGCCAGGCAGTTTTGCAGTTGCCAGACACTGGAAATGGGAGCACATGCCGTGGAGGTATCACTGCATTCCCGCTCTATTTGGACACTCTTCCAAAAATGGCCACTACTGGCAGTGTTGGAGGCAGAATATTTAGGTACATGGACACTTTTGATGTCTGATGTGGTACAGCTCTTCTTCTGTTCTGGTATTATGTATGTATGAAAATCACCAGGAACACTGATGGAAACTTCTTATTCTCATAAAATGATTGTATCTGGTGTATTTGTAACCCTCTTTTCTCTTTCCCAAAGTGTCTGCTCAAAGCTACAACCACCATTTATTTCTCCAACAGACTTTAGAAGTGTTTCAGTGTTTTAATATCTCTTTGTGCAAAACTTTTGCCCTTTTCTTTATGAATAGGTCATTAATGTTTACAAAAAGTTGGAAAAGGCTTCTTGTCAAGGGCCAGATCTGCCCACATTTTCATTTCTGAGGTGCAAAGCTATGACTGGTCTATTGTGGAAAACAGCTTGCAAAGGCTTTGAAAATGCAAATGAAATAAAGTAAATCTGTCCCTTTTTTTGTTGATAGGGATAGAGGAACAATACCAATTAGCAATTTAAAAATTTAAAAGGTTATGTAATTTTTTTCTTTTTTTTTT